>CM076578.1:441571283-442058155 GCA_034641835.2 Pinus albicaulis
TATCTCCTTATAAGTTTACTAAAATTTGATATTTCTTCTAATGTGAAGGCTCAAGAGGGCTTTATGTTCATCGTTGATGTGTCATGCACTCAACTAAAGGCCATGGTGCAGTGTTGAGGCTTGAAGGAGGCCAACTGAACATTGTTGATGCATTGTGCACTCAACTGAAAAAGAGGTTTACTTGAGGGCGCAACTTGGAAAGGGAAGGAGAGGATGTTGCTTGGAAATGCACTATGTAATTTTGAAGGGAGGATGGTGAAATCCAAACAAGGAAGGGGTCCCAACTAAGCCTTAAGAGTGCGCTATGTGCTCTCTTGGCCTTAGTGGGCCAACTTTTGCAAACCAAAATTTGTCTAAATCTAGAAGTTTAGGACAAGGGAAACACCATGAGTTAAGAGTAAAATTAGGTGTGACACATAACAAATCTTCAGAAAAACTTAGATAGGATCAAGTAATAAGACGTACACATCAAAACACCAATTTAAAAACACCCTCTGAGTGCGATAGACTAAGTGTGTGCGAACGCGACCAAAAGTGTCGTTTTATAACTAACAAATGTATTATGACCGTAAATTGCACAATATATGTTCTAAAAAAAGTGACGACACTTAGGAATGAACAAGAACACTTGAAACATGTAAAATTACATGAAGCGACACTTGGTGACCAAAGTGACACTTGATACGACAGGTAGGTAGGCTCCAAAATTTGAATGTAGTGAAATTTTGGAGGGTGTGGTAGTGGTGGCGAAAATAGGTACCTATCTACAAAGTATGCTAGATTTTGTGGTAATAGGGATTACCGATTTTGGTGGGTAATAGGTCCCATTTTAGTGGTAGGTCCCAATTTGGAAAATTTGGGTCTAGAATCTTATGAATCCATTTTGATGCACGAAATGAATTTTTTTTGGGTCACAAGATTCAAAAATAACACAAACACCATTGAAATTTATTTACACTATAAAACCTTTCCAATGATCAAAACATGACCTCAATCAAAGCTTGTATGCCGAAGTTATGCCTCTCACAACTTGACCTACCTAGTTGACAACCATGGCATGAGTTCATGCCACATAAACCCTAATTACTCATACATGTGGTGCTAGCCAGTTGAGGAATTTCAATAAGATTCTAAAAGGGCCAAAACTTTATGACATTGAGGGTTTAGGAAATCAAACCACTAACCCTAAATGGTTATTGGGCTATGTTAAGTGTCAAACAACTATAAGAAAAAGGCTTCCATTCCTTTTAATTGTACTTGTTCCATAATTGAGCAAAACAAATCTGAGTGGTATTTTTTTTAGCATAATAATGGAGGCACTAAAATTTTACCTCTGATACGTGTCTTTACATAGGCCTTTTGTCCAAGCATGTAGAAGATATCTTGAAAATTTACTTATTTCAACATTTTAAATTCTTCCTAATTCCAAACTTAGGAAACAAATGATAATTATTTTAATTAGTTATTATTGGCTTTGTAAATCACTTTTCTGAAGTTTTTATCTTTGGAAATCAATATTTCCATTTGAAAAAATCAAAGAAAGTGATCAGATCAAAGTTTGGCCTTCGATCTTTTCTTTGAAGATATCAAGGAGGCACTAGTACATATGGTCAATTTTCTGACACTTTAGTTCCGACACTTTTGATGTATTGTCGAAAAGTAACCCAATTTTTCTAAAAAAATTAATCCCGCCAACAAGCATCGCTCTAGCGATGTTTAGGGAGTATCTTCAGAATATTGACGTTAAAGGGTTTCGTCGGAATAGCGACGTTTCAGGACAAAGCGTCGGAATTGCGATGTTTAGGAACAATTCGTCAGAATTGCGATGTTTAGGAAGAATGTGTCGGAATTGCGACGATTAGGGGTATCATCGGAATAGCAACGTTTCTGGACAAAGCGTCAAAAGTGCGACGTTTCGGAACAATGTGTCAGAAGTGCGACGTTTAGGCGGGTCGGGTCGGGTCGGGTCATGTGAGGGCGCCCAAGGAACGCATCCGACCGGGTCGGGTCGTGTCAGGTTGTGTGAGGACGCCCAAGGAAAGGCATTCGGGCGCGTCGGGTTTGTTCTGGTCGGGTCGTGTGACGATGCCCAAGGAAACACATTCGTGCAGGTCGAGTCGGGTCGGGTCGTGTGAGGGCACCCAAGGCATTCGGGTGGGTTGGGTCGGGTCAAATTGAATTGAAGATCTAGAGCATAGGTGGTTGAATTTACTAAATGGAGAAGTCAAAGTGAGCTAACCATTATGGAATTCATCTATTTGTTGGAGAGGTCTAACTAGATGTTAGAGGTATCTTGCTGTAAAATCAAATAACCAACTCAAGGACCAATTCGAGCTACGACATGGACAAGTCAAGCTAACAGATATACACAAATATTTTTCCCCTGGATCCCAAATCGGGACTACCATCTTGATTTTTCATTATATTCCTTTTAGTGTTACAACACATATATATACATGTCGAAGCATTCATAAACCCCAATCCATTAACCATGGATTAGAACATAACTGTAGTTCCCTTGACCAGATCTACAAAATACCAGGGGCCGAAAACCATCATGCCCCAAAACCATGTGCAAACCCATGCACAAAACCTTAGGTGGGTCTGCCCACCCAAACTAGGGTCGAAGAAATTTTTCTCGGGACATTGCCCCAGACCCTGTGACCTCCCCCCCCCGGTTGCGCCCGACGCAACGAACAAAGGGGGTTGTCGCCCCCCCATGAACCCCCACCCGCGCGTGCGACTAATCATGGAAATAATATAATACATACCCAACAAAATGGAGAAGTCAAAGTGAGCTAACCATTATGGAATTCAAATAGCCATTGGAGAGGTCTAACTAGATGTTGGAGGTATCTTGCTGTAAAATCAAATAACCAATTCAAGGACCAAGTCGAGCTACGACATGGAAAAAAGAGAGGGACATCAGGCAACTAATTTATACCATTCTTCATATTTGAACACTCCATGCCATGATCAAAGGGAATCTTGGACCAAATTGATCATTGTGAATCAAATTGACCCCTTAGTCGGAAAAACTTTCTTTGTAATATAATATTTTATGGAACAAAAATACGAACTCTCCAACTTGTGGATGACTAGTAAAAAATATTGCTAAGGGGAGGATCCCAACTAGTCATTATCTAGTTGTTAAATATATTTAATAAAATCCTAGCCTCCCCTCTTGTAATTATTGTTGTTGGCATATGCGATAAAATCCATCAAATAATAAAAGGTCTTCATTTTTGCAAACCCTTGTTCAATATTTTCTTGTTCATCATGTGTGGGATGGCTTTTATTTGTATTTATTTTCTTGATTAATTATGTTGAGGCTATAATCAAATAATCTCCCTAATAAGTAAAATTACACAAAGTCATCAGGTTGAGCCACTAAGGGACTACATAGTCATGTGGGTAAGAAAATTAGGGGGAAAGCCCACTTTGTTCTTTTGTTTCGCAGGTGGATCGCTTCAATCAATCAAACCATTCTGAAGGGAAGCTTCAATTTGTAAAGAAGTTCATATTCCATCTCTCACACAATCTAAAGACCAAAGAACGCCACAAAAAGGGGTTTCTCCTAGTTGGGTTCAAAATTTGGAGAGGTTATTAAGTCAATAGTGGGGGCTAATTCTCCTTGTCGACCAAACCCACTTCCTTGACCATTTGAAATATCAATCTAAGAAGGTATTAGTTTCATATCCTAGAAAAGTGAGGTGGGCTTTGTACAAGGTACAATTAACAACCACTCTTCCTTTATATAATTTTAACACTCTTATTTTCAACATTAGATTAGGAATGCTACTTAATGATTTTTCATTGATCACATCATATTAGCAAGTCTTCCATGGGATAAATTGAGTTTAATGTTATATCTAAACCAAGATATATAAATTGTTCCATCAAGAGTATCTTACACTTTTATATAGTCAAATTTCATGTAGATCTGAGCTTTTATTGGTTGTGGCACACAACATATAAATTAGAATCTAAGATTTTCAACATTCCACATGTTTGTTTTGGAAATCCTTCTAATGGTTCTAGCTTACTTATTTATTTTACCATTTAAAATCCAATTTATTTAATTTCCAACCATACTTAAATAACATTCTTAAATACAAAAATTTATGGGCACTTTGCATAGAGGGTTAACACTATTTCCATAAAAAGATATTTCCATCTAGGAAATTGCCTTTTTTAGTTGTCACAGGTTGAGGAGAGGTCTCATAAGCCTTATATTTTACACTCCACCCTTCCCACCCCTAGATCCAACAACTAAAAGTGCTTTGGAAGTCACTAAGTGGCTAATTTGGGTCTAATAGGATGTTGTCCTTGTTAGTTTACAAAGACTTTATAGTCTGATATAACATGACAACAAAATATTTAACCCATAAGTCCTTAACCAATAGTCCAAATTGAAAAGTAAGACCATATTTGGTTAGGATAATTTCTATAAATTGAACTTGATTGATTACACGATATATTTTCCATCATTTGGTGTCATTTTATTAATAAGAATCTCAACCGTTGATCTCAAGTGAGGCTTAGGATTTAATCCTAGCCATTGATCAATCAGGGTTAGAGATTTTGGCTTAACGAAATTATAAGATAAGCCTAAGGGAGAGGTGAAGATACACACAATTATTGAGAAATAAATTTTCTCTAGAGCAAGAGGCTCAACTAGACTAAAGAGAAGTGAGGATAAGTGTAATAGGCAATTTCTAGAGAAATCCAAGGAGGTCGAGTTCAGGAAAGTGGGGGCCTAGTTGTTGAAGAATAGGGTCGAATTATAGAGGAGGCTAAATTATCTAGGGAGGCAAATTTCTCTAGTGCACAAGGGTTGTACGAGATAGGGAGAAAGGGCAGTTTATTTGCTAGTGTGATAGGTTAATTCTCCAAGGCCAATTTGCTTCACGTGGTTCAATTTCCAAAGGCCAAATGCTTTGAGACAAATTTTCTCACTAGGGCTCAGTTTCCAGGTTCCCAACAATTGCATTTTTCTATTGATTTTCTATGGGTCTAACCCATATTTTTCATGAGAAATTTAATGAAGGAAGATTGTGACCCACGAGAAAGAGTTGTTTTCAATATAATTAACTTCTACATTGTAACCCACTAACATGTAACACTTAACTCACTAACTCCATAGTTAGTTTATCCTATTTAATCACCAAGCCATTAAACCCTTAATCTTTAGTACACTAATATTATAAATTTAGGCTAAACATGAACCACTAATCCACTAACCTCAATCCACTACCATGAACCCCTTGATACATAATCCATTACCCATTAAATCAATAACTCAACCACTACTCTATTGAACCCTTCACCATTAACCAATTAACCGACACATTTTCTAATAATTAATTCACTAACTCACAATTCCCAAATCAACCAACCAATATACCTTAACCACTAACCCATTAATTATTCAACTATGATAATTGACTATAATTAATTATATTCAATAGTCAAATATAACTATTCATCAAGATACTACTCACCTATTAATATATAACATGCTAACCAATAAATCTTTATGCATTATCTAACCTATTAGTGAAAAACAAGTTCAAAATACTTTACACCTTATCTAACCAACCCCCTAAAAAAATAACTCTTAAATTTTGAATGTGATAAAATGTATCTAACCAACCCCTGAAAAATAACTACAATTTTTTAAAATTTTGAATGTGATAATGATGTTGTACGTCACCCATATATAAAATGGGTCTGGATTGTAGGTTAAAACCCAAACAACACATGGAAGCAAAATATGAAGAATTTTTTTCAAAATAGTTAGCAAATATATGCATTTTTTTGTTTATTCAGAGGACATTGTGTCTGTCTAAAACAAAACAATAGAAAATTAGGGATAGCAATGATAGTTCTGAAACGGATTTGATATATCTTGGTTTGAATTGGGCGCTCCGAACTTCCTCCAGGGTAGGCCGAGGCATTTTTTAAGAAGTAATGCAAAATATCCGATCGGCACATGTTTATACATACATCTCTTTCTACTCCAACATGCGATCCGGATTATGTATATCGACAACCGTGCCAGGACCATTTTATTTCATTAGTTCGCTCCATATCTCATGCGCGCGGGTGTCTATGGGATTTCTACAAGCGAGCGTGCCTTTAATTGCAAGCGAGCCGGCTCGAACCATACAGGCAGAAATGCACTGCTTCTGGGTTTCTATCACTTCATTCAACTATATCACATGCAAGCTATATGCATCCATGTCCGTCATATAGCTTTCTGAGCCACGCTTTTCTCATAGGCCACAATGGATCGAAATCGCTCAACATCCTGCAACTATTATCAACATGCAATTGTTTTCTCAGCCTATCACTCTGACGTATTTCATATTCTGTTTATATCTTTTGCCTTATCTATTGAATCATTATCCTTTTGTCTCTCTTGCTTGCTTCATGAGCTGAGAATTTTTGTTACGGACACAATATGTTCTGATATGTGGTGGCCTTATTTTCATTCCTGCTCTTTTCTTCTGGGAGCATCATTTTATCTTTTGGCCGTCTTTGGTTGTATCTCGCTGGTTTTTACAGCTTGAGATGATCTTGTTTATGTACTGTTTATATTAATATATAACAGCATTTTTTTCTTCTGAAAAAATGCAAAATATCCGTTTCTGTCCAAAAATCAAGCTGACAGTGTCACAACGAGATCAATTATGGTTAAGAAAGCATCACCAGAATTGGCATCTTGATGGGACTCAACAGAATCATGGAATACTGTAGAATCATTGGGAAATGACAAGATGAGAACAAATAATCTTTGTAGGTTAATTGTTTCTGAAGTGTGAGAAGATGAATAATCGAAGTAGATTATTGTAGATATTACAAAGCACACCAAACTAACGGCCTATGGCTTCTGCTTTTTTATTTGGCTTGGTATTCTAAATCAAGTGTGCAGTGGAGTTCTTCAAAAGGGTTTGGTTTTGCACTCCTGGAAAGTTAAACATTTTACGTTCTTTTGAAGATTCAAATTTGATCTAGTGCAGCTTCATAGTTTTAGCTCCGCTTTTGAGGCGTTTTTCCACCTGGTGTTGCCTCACAACTTTTTCTATATTGTATGATCCTTCCAATTAACTGGCCATTTTTTAGTTTTAAAAGTTCATACCACGCCATCCCTTCCCTCTTCCTCTTTCTGTAAATTTGGTGATGCTGCTTCTATTTTCTATTTATATGTAAAGAACGGGTTACAATATAAAAAAACATTCTTAGCCTCAACTTTGCCATGGCATGAATACTGTGTTGGCCACATCGACTCCGATTAAAAAAGCTTGCCAGTGAAATTGTCCATGTCTCTATACTTCGCATGAGCTAATTGCCCTATGTTTCAGCATGTTTATATAAACTAAGTTCATAAACTTTCCAAAAAACCATAAAAACCATAAAACAAGAAACTAGAATTTCGCTTATCCATCGAGACGAGGACACCGGGGGCCGGATCATTGGCACGAGACCCGGGCATATCGGTCTGCTCGCATGTCTTTGAACGCGTGATCTCTCTACTCTTCCCATTCATGTCATCCAATCTCTGAATTGCTTGGTGTTGGGCAAATTTAAATATCACTGTCTTGCGAGGGTTGGTGTCAATGTTCTCCAACGGGTCTTTGAGAGCACGTCTCTCGTCTTTGGGCGAACTTTGTACTGCTTGGAGGTTGTGCCTCTGGATTGCTTTTGCCAGGAGAAGGCATTTCATGACCCAATATGTGTGAATGGAGCCCGCGCTGAAAAGGGTGAAAGCTGATCGCAGTATGACGCGGGATCTGAATGAAGTCTAGGATATCGTGCAGCTTCATTATCTTAGGGTTAGCTTTGCAATTCTCTTTCCCAACCACGTATTTGATTTCGGGTGGGGGATGCATTACTAGTAAATAATTCGGCACCGAGATTCTCCGGATGTTCTTTGTTCGTTTTCCTACACTCTTTTATTTGGTACACTCGCTCATTACGTATCTTTTGTTTGCCTTTAGCTATATCCCGAGCAGAGACGAGCGTTTCCCATGGTTGCTCCGGACCTAGCGCCTACGTTGCCGGTCGCCCTCCCTCTGCTCCCAAGCTTTTGCTCGCACTAGATTACGAGAGTTATGCATAAGCTTTTGGGCGAGGGGGGCATATACCATTACCCTATAATGCTTGCCTTCCTTCGGCGGCACGACAAGCCGGCGGAAGTCCTACGTCTGATCAGTGTTACATTCACACATGCAGCCACACACATTACTAATACTAATTTTGGCGGTGCTTCATTAAACTGTATTAATTGCCGTAGGCATCGGTGTACCATGCCCAGTTGCCACTGTTGTCCTATTTCCTTGGTTTTCACCCTCGATCGGGGGGGGTTCGAATCCTTATTTACTATCACTTGAAGGGGATATAATTCAACCTCCCAAATTGCATCGATTGGCCAGAGGCATCAATAGTCTCTATACGTTGTTCTTGCATCCCCAATTTGCAAAAGGAAATCTGCTTTGCGACATTTCCTTTCCTCCTGATATGCATTGGCACCATGTAATGAATCCTCGTGAGTAAGTGACTTATTGCTTGAATGAGGCTTTGTTGTCCTCACGACATTTTGAGCTATTTTCTCCCACGGTGTTCCTTGATGCGATTTCCTAAGAATATTTTGTTACTGAAGGCGAAGTCTCCTTCAATTATAAGTTTATGATAATTTTCTCGGATTGCACTTATGCTAATACCTTTATTTCCCCGGAGCTATGATTAGTGCTGCATTGCTTTTGTTGCATGTCCCAAGTCTAATGCATAAAAGCGGCATACGTTCCCCCTGCGGGTTGCGGAAAGATTCCCCACCACTCTGCACATGCTAGGGTTTCCTTTAGAGGCATACGTCAAAGTTCAATTTGATGAATCCGGAGGTGAGGGTGGGTGCTCAATGTTCCTCTGCAGGTCTCTCTTGGTGGTCTAAACTTCCTATAGGGTGTCTATAAAGCATTTGTGGTGTTGGGTTTAGATACTCAAGAATTTGAACTTCAACTCTTTGTCACTTTCCAATCTTCATCCGTCAGCTTTCAACGAGGATAGTTTCTCGAGGATATTCTCTAATGGTTCAGTTGCAGTTTGTTGTTTTGGAAGCTCTATTCCTTTAAAAATTCTCGTATGTGCCTTTCTTTCCAAGTGTTCCATCATACTGAAGCCAAAGATAGATTCCATGCATCTATTAAACCTTGACTTTGAAACTTACCTTTTGCCATTTCACGATTGTCTCCCACGATCTTGGTCGTTGTACTTTATCCGTTTATGCCGAAAAGGTTTTCCAAGTTTACCTCTGCTTTGTTGATGCACAAAAGTAAGCGAAAGCAGAATGTGATGTCCGTAGTTTCTGCCCAAACTCTTCGTATACAAGAGACATCGAGGAGCACCGACTGCAGGGTGCCTACCATTCCTGAAGGTTCTCGAGGTTAGGAATCCTATTGTGACACGACCAACCATATCGAAGTACTCTACCTTTGGCCATTGTTTTAATCGCCCGAGATCTTTTTCCACAAAGAGTTGCTTGCACGGATACGTTGTTGTGATTGAATCCTATACCCTTCTTTTATTGAGAATAGGCTTTTCTTTTTTTATTCCTTGACCTTGTACATGAATAAAAGAAGGGAAAACCTCTTTAGATCTATTTGGCCCAGCTACGAGGAAGGAAAATGTGTAGGACTTAACACTGTTCGTGCAAAGACGTATGTGACGCATAGATCTCCTCGAAAAGAGAGATACGAGTTGAAACCTATGAAGCAAGTAATGGCGGTGAATGGACATCTTGCTCAAAGCTATGTTGAAGAATCTTCAAGGCGTAGGTGAGTGAGCAGGAAATAAAGAACACACGAATCTAATGTATCCCTCTCTCGGACACATTTGAGAGAATAATGGAGAAACTTAATTAGAGGATTGGTTCTGCAGAACCTTAGATTAGAGGAGTTTGTTCCTATTTCTTAGGTATTGGTTCTAACCCCTACAAAGCATGTAAGCTATATATTGTTTGTATTGTAATGAGAATGTGGAGCGACACTGCAGACTGCGATCCCTCATCTGGTGTAGTTTCTCATTGTAGAAGCTAACCAATATTGATTAACAAATTTTGATCCTGTCATTTTATCATGGTATGTCGAGCTCCAGTAAATCAGAATCAAAGCCAAAGTGCTTTGATCCTGTGAAGTATCCGAGGCAGCGAGAAGAAGCCCCTGAGGCGCACGAGTGAGGTTGTTTTTTTTATATTTGAAGGATCGATCGACCGGGTCGTTACGTACAGAAAGCCGTCATCGCAGAGCACGAGTGCATCGCATGACGGCGTGCCCTCTCAGCAGTGATCTGCGAAATCGCACGAAGTCGCATGGAAAATAGTCGGCGATCCTTTGCCCAACACAACATGCGAGTGGGTGTGGAGTGTCGTTGAGCCGAGTGAACTCGTGTTGACGTATTTGTGAAGGTGAGAGAAGAGTCGGTGTGCTCGTGTCGGAGGAGCCGGAGAGCTCGTCGCGCAGAGCGTCATGGAGCCGGAGAGCTCGTGTTGATGGATGCGTCGTTGAGTCCAGAAGAGCTACCGTGCCTTTAGAGCTAGAGGCAGCCTGTGCCTAAAGATCTAGTGAGATCGTACTGGGAAGGAGCACGGTGATCCATGGCAGAAGAGGAGGTAGCAAATCAACTGGTGAATTGCGTGAGGATGTCCGATGCCAGAGCATGATCGTCTGATGGCAAGGAGCCCGTGAGCTCGCATGACAAGAGGTCGTGGCGAGAGCGAGCTCGTGAGCCCATGGTGCGATGCGTAAGCGACACCGCCAAAGTGGTCGAAGATCGGGTAGATATGTTTCTTGACGTTGTAGTTTGTTGGGGGATGCGGGTAGATTCATTGAAGATCCATTTTTTTTGTCCAATTCTTTGGAAGTCATTTTTTTTGGTGTTAAGATGAATACCCAAAATGATAGAAACGCATAGCTTGAACGAGCAATAAGCTCGATGGTTCCAATTATTCTAATTGGAAATTCAAGTTGCCAGAACTATCTTTGGAAGGAGCATAGTGCATGGGGGATCATGATTGGTGATGAATTGAAACCCTACTGAGTTACGAGGAGGCGGAACAAGCTGCGGCCGGTTCGGAGATTGGGAGAAGTGGGAGAACAAGGCAGAAAATGAGTGTTGAAAATGTCCAATCAAGAAGCGCATTATCCCTCACATCGAGAGTGCAAATCAGCAAACAGAGATATGGACAACTCTCAAGGATACGTACGAAAACATAAATACAAATTGCCTATTGTTCTGAAAAACAGATTCTCTCCATTAGGAAATGGAGGAGAATGAAATAGTAGATGCATTCATCTCTCACATAAGGGACCTCAAAGACAAGCTTGGAGACATAGGGAGAGGCGGTAAATAACATTGATATGGTAATAATTACTATGAATGGTAGGATTTTATGACTATCAAATGCTTAACTCACGACGCTTGAATACGGAAGAGAAAAGCCCCCAAATTTGAAGAATTGACGAGATTCTAATGTAAGAGGAGAAAAAGGCGAGGGATGACTACGAAACAGAGAATTCAAATCACGCTTTTAATGGCAAGAAAGAAGCCCTTCAAAGGGAGGAAGAGACAAATGGAGGACGAGAGGGTGGAGGTACACCCAGAGGTCGACTCCATCTCAAGGTATGTCATCAAATAGGAATGATTAAATTAAAATGTTTCTATTGTGGCAAAATTGGCCATATGGCTAAACATTGTCGAAAAGAAGAAGTTTGATGAAGGTCAACAAAGATACAAGAGACATGCGAGGGACACTTTCTTCCGATGATAACCATAACCGGGACCTCGGATTGTTTATGGTTGATTCGATAGAGAATGATGAAGCATATACGTGGTATTATGTGGATTAGGAGCTTCCACCCACATGACGGGTAACGGAGACAATGGATTAAAGACTTTAAAGAAACCATCAATGGAGGAAAAAAATCTACCTTGGCGACGATAAAGGGTTCCAAATCAAAGGGCATGGTAATGCTCAGATGTCACCTTAATGGAAATATTAGCTCATTCAAAACGTGATGTATGTGCAGAATTATTAAGAATCCGATTTCTATTTTCAATGATAACAAATCGGAACCTTAGGTGGAATTCTTTAAATCGTCGTATTGTTATTATTAAAGATTTGTTGGATTGTATGAAGATAATTGCAACAAGGATTTCAGTGGGAGGTCTTTACAAAGTCGAATGTGATAAGTGTGCCACATCAAACTTTGACATCATCGGGTATGTCGGTAGAAGACTTGTGGCATGAGAGAGATTTGGCACGTTAATTTTAATGATTTGATTGCTACTTCGAGAAAAGAGGTATGTTCACAGAGATCTCCACGATTTAAAACATATTCATGTTGGTATGAAGCATGTGCTCTTGGGAAGATGCACGAGAGATGAGTTTCCTATAAATGTAGAATAAGCAAAGAGATATACTAGAGTTAGTACATAGCAACGATATATGTGGGCCAATGCGAGTCAAAGATCATTGGGGAGGTGCTTATTATTTCTTATTATTTGTTGAGTGTGTACAAGATTCACGTGGGTATATTTTCTCGGTAAAGGAGAGTCATACTTTTTAATATTTCAAATACATTCGAACGCGATGATTGAGAGCGAGACGGAGTAAATTCATCAAGATTCTTCGCTCGGACCAAGGGGGAGAATCTGACGAAAAGTGCAATTTTCCAACAAATATTACAAAGAACCATTGAATACTACAACGAGTTATTGTACCCCACACTCCTTCGTAGAATGGGGAATTTGCAGAGTGGAAGAATAGAACACAATAGTATATTTGAAAAAAGCAGTCCAACAAAAAGTACGGAATTTAAAAGAAGCTCCATTTTGAAGCCTTATTAGGGTTTAAGCCTTCAATCAAACATTTAAGAGTTTTGGTTCCAAATCATTTTGCCCATGTACCAAAGGAAGACGAGTAGAAACTAGATGCAAAGGCCATCAAATGCCACGTTTGTTGGGTATTGTACAAAATTCAAAGCTTATAAATTATTTGATTGCTCTACTCTCAAGGTTTTTGCAAGTAGAGATGTAGTTTTTCATGAACTGAGCTCATGATGGAAATAATGATAACAACAATGAAGAATTGGGCATTCCTTTGTTGGTGGAAGAAGGAAGTGATGTTACAGTGGTGCAACCATGAGTAGCAACAACAAAAAAAGGAAAGAGCGATCGGTACAAATGCGGGAGTCCGGCCTCATGAAAAGGGCACGAGCAAAAGCGAGTGTGAAGCTACTCCAACGCTCAGGAGATGCGAGTGGAAAAGCACAATTGCTAACGGATATAGTGAGAATTCTTTTTATAACTAGTATGTTAAATGTTGTTAAAACCCTCTAGTTATAAAGAAGCAGGTCAAATATAATGAATGGAGGGAAGCCATGGAAGAGGAGTGCAGAATCAATACTTAAAAGAAACTTGGGAGTTTAGTTGAATTACTAGAAGATCTAAAACAAACTACATAGGTTATGTAAAATGGTTATACTGAGCCTAAATATAAAGCACATGGGAGCATAGATAAATATATAAAGCTAGGTGCTGGTTGCAAGGGGTATTCTACGAGAAAGAAGGTATAGACTATGAGGAAATAACACTTTGCCCTGTAGCTAAACTAAACGCAATCGGGATGTTAACTGTACTTTACGCTACCAAACATCATTGGACGATACACCGGCTAAGATGTTAAATGCATTTTTAAATGGGAGAATTTGAAAGAATAAGTATGTTAGAGCAACTTTGAGGGTATTTGTTAAGCGAGGGGAAAAGAACGTCTATACATTGAAGAAAGCTTTATATGGACTACAGCTTGGGCTCCCAAGTCATGTCGTGATAAAATTGATGCATTTATTTTTCACCACTCAGCACGAGTTACTGAAAAGAAGCAAAAGTGATCCTAATCCTATACTACTGGCGTGTTTGATGAATAGGGAGTAATTGTTTTGATTTCTTTATATGTAGATGATCTTATCATTACATGCAATGCGAGATGAACTCATTAAAGAAATCAGAGAGAAAATGTCACAAATGTTTTGAGATGAAAGCATCTCTGTCGACTACGCTATTGTTTGGGTATTGAAACTCCAGAGATTCGGGGCAAAGATTTTCTATCACGAGTGCAGTATGCCGGGGAGTCTCGCGAAATTTTTTAAGATGGACAGGTCCTAAAGTTGCAACGGTGTCATTACGGCGAATACCAAACTTCGGAATGATGACGGTTCTAAGAAGGCAGATGCAACATTGTGTAGACAATTAGTTGGGCGTTTATTCTACTTAACCACTACTAAACCATATTTGGCTATATGCGGTTAGTGTATTGAGCCATATATGTCCTAAACCACTTGCAGAAGCCATTGGATTGCGGTGAAAAGTGTCTTAAGGTATCTTCGGGGAACCGGAGACTATGGCATTATATATCTGTTTCTTGTGTTGTTAAATTGACAGGTTTATTCGAGACTCAGGTTGGGTTTAAAATGTAGATGACATGAGATCCATAACGGAGTTATGCATTTAGCATTGGGTACGGGGTCATTGCACGGAGCAACAAAAAACGGACCATGGTGCAGTATTACTTGTCAGCGGAAGCTAAGTATCAAGTGATGTGCGTAGCATACTTTGTGAGGCAATTTGGTTGGGGATAACTTTCTCAGGGATGCGGGAGAGAAGAACAAAAAGATGCATGCAGATTATCAAATGTGATAGCCAGGAGCTCCCATCAAACTTGCAAATAATCCGAAATTGTTCACATAAAAACACTAAGCATATTGATCTACCAGTTTCACTTCGATCGGGGAGAAAGTTCGGTCTAAAAGAAATTCATGTCGAATATTGTAATACATGTGATAATGTTGTCGATATTTTTACTAAGCCTCTTGGTAGAAGAATTAAATTTGAAATGTTTAAGACTACAACACAGATTCCACAACATTTATGGATAAAGTATCATTCAAGTTTAAGCATAAGTAGAATAAACGTTGCACATTTTACAAGTAGATCACACTATGAATAATAAAATTCTACACATACTTTGTTTTGCATTTTACAAGTTTTCAGTGCCAAATAATAATAAAATGTAACAAGATTTGAACATATAAATCATTTCATAGTGTTAATCTTACAACCATAATTTTAATCCAAGTTTGTTGGAGATTTCCATTTTTAGAGTAAAAGAACATACTTCACGTAAATTGTTTTTCTAAGAGGATCACCTTAATCCAAGAGACTCATAGTTATTTTTTTCCATTGTAAATAAAGAAATTAAGTTTAGATCATAGCATGTTGTGCTACATTTCTTTTTTAGCCACTAATCATTTTATAAAAATAACCCTCTAATATTGATACCTTGACTCCACTTGCTCTAATTGAATATGAATTAGTTTTGAGTCAATCATCACTTTCATTACAAAATATATCTTAAGATGTTAGGTAAACCCCTGTGTTGATGTGAGAATTACCCTAAAAAAGAAAAAGTGATTGATGATGACAATGGGTAACCTATCTTCATTACCTTTCCCTATTGCTTCTACTATATGACTATGGCATTATATATCATTGATTCTTGAGATGTTAAATTGACGGCTTTTTCGAGACTTTGATTGGGATCTGGAAATGTGGATGACGAGAGATCGATACACATGTTATACATTTAGCATTGGGTCTAGGGTCAATGCATGGAGCAACAAACAAGCGAACAAAGTTTCCTTGTCCTTGTTGAAAGCCGAGTATCAACGCGATGGGTATGTAGCGACTTGTGAGGCAATTTGGTTGAGGAGACTTCTTCTAGGATGCGGGAGGGAGAAGAACAAAAAGAAGCCATGAGTTATCAAATGTGATAACAGAACTCCATCAAACTTGCAAATAATCCCGGTGTTTCATAAAGACTAAGCATATTGATACACGGTTGCCTTACGTCGGGGAGAAAGTTGAGTCTAACGAAATTCATGTCAGAATATTATAATACATGTGATAATGTTCTTGATATTTTTACTAAACCTCTTTGTAGAATTAAATTTGAAATGTTTAGGGAAATGTTAGGAATATTTGTGAACCCTTTCTCCATTAAAGAGGAGTGTTGAAGATAATGGAGAAAACTTAATTAGAGTCGGTTCACCATAACCTTATATTAGGAGTTTGTTCCATATTTCTTAGGTATTGGTCTAACTTCCCTACAAGCATGTAAGCTATATAATATTGTTGTATGTGATAATGAGAATGTAGAGCGACTCGCGGACGTAGTCCTTACGAGTGTAGTCTCTTATAGTAGGAAAGCTAACCCGGTGTTGTACTAAATTGTGATCCTACACATTTTTATCAAAGACCAACTCCCCTAAAACCTAAACGAGAGACTTGTGAGGGTACTTTTACTATGCTACATTGGACTACTGATTCACATTCAAGATGTTCGAAGCTAGTTGAAAAAGGTGTTATGAGGCACAACACCAAGCACACTTAATGGACCATCAATCCTACAAATGAAATGTTAGAGAATGGAGCTCTAATCAAGGACGTAGAAATCCCATTAAGAAAGGTATCCTCTTGAGATGAGAAAGACAAAGAAGCCATCCAACAAATTTTGGGAAAATGGTTGCCGAGAAATAAAGGAGAGGATGGAAAGAGGCAACTAGAATGGAAAAAGAGACAAAACGGAGGTACATACATTGCCAAATACAACAACGATTGAGAGAGAAAGAATGAATCAATAAGGCCCAAGGCAACAATTCATGAAAAGAAGACAGATTAATGCTAAATCATGCAAGAGAGTAACTTGGTGACATCAAGATCTTAATTGCATGTTTGGTGTTCAAAAACACGGTTATTGTGAATAATGATTAAACTTGCTTTTGGTTGATGAGGAGCGGTGTGTTTCACTTCTATAGTTAATTTCTTATATCTTCTTGAATTCAATATCTATTTGCTGAATTATATTATGATATAAACTAAATGGAGTATTGTTGTAGAAGGTTTACATCTTGAAGATTGAATACTTAACTACAACTGATTTACCATTTATGGATAAAGTATCATTCAAGTTTAAGCATAAGTAGAATAAGCATTGCGCATTTTAAGTAGATCACACTATGAATAATAAAATTCTACACATACTTTGTTTGCATTTTACAAGTTTTCATACTTGAATTAATAATAATAAAATGTAACAAGATTTAGACATATAAATCATTTCATGAGTGTTAATCTTACAACCATAATTTTAATCCAAGTTTGTTGGAGATTTTGCCCATTTTAGAGTAAAGAAGATACTTACGACATAATTGTTTTCTAAGAGGATCACCTTAATCCAAAGACTCATAGTTATTTTTTTGTGCCATTGTAAATAAGTAAAGTATAGAGTTGATCATAGCATGTTGTACCATTTCTTTTTAGCCTAATCATTTATAAAAATAACCCTCTAATATTGATGCACACTTGACTCCACTTGCTCTAATTGAATGTGAATTAGTTTTTGGTCAATCATCACTTTCATTTACAAAATATATCTTAAGATTATTTAGGTAAACCCCCTTGTGTTGAAGGGGAGATGACCTAAAAAAAGAAAAGTGATTGTGATGACAATGGGTAACCTATCTTCATCACCTTTCCCTATTTCTATCTCTACACAATAGTCTATGGCATTATATACTACGCTGATTCTTGAGATGTTGTCAAATTGACGGGTTTTCGGACTTTGATTGGGGTACAGATGTAGATGACGGGAGATCGATAACATGTTATGCATTTATGCATTGGGTCTAGGGTCATTGCATGGAGCAACAAAAAGCGAGAACACGGTTTCCTTGTCTTACTGGCTGAAAAGTGAGTATCAAAGCGATGTGTGTAGCGACTTGTGAAGCTAATTTGCTTGAGAGACTTCTTCTAGATGCGGAGAAGAAACAAAAGAAATAACAATTAGTGCTCAAATGTGATAACCCGAGAACTCACATCAAACTTGCAAATAATCCGGTGTTTCATAAAAAGACTAAGCATATTGATACACGAAGTTTCACTTACGTCGGGGAAGAAAGTTTAGTCTAGCAGGAAATTCATGCTCGAATATTATAATACATGTGATAATGTTCCTGATATTTTTACCTAAAGCCTCTTTGTAGAATTAAAATTTGAAATGTTTAGGGAAATCGTCTAGGAATATTTGTAGGAATACCTGCTCCATGAGGAGGAGTGTTGAAGATAATGGAGAAACTTAATTAGAGAGTCGGTTTCACCACAACCTTATATTAGGGAGTTTGTTCATATTTCTTAGGTATTGGTTCTAACTTCCCTACAAGCATGTAAGCTATATATTGTTTGTATTGTAATGAGAATGTAGAGTGACACGCGGACGTGGTCACTTTTGGTGTAGTCTCTTATTGTAGGACTAACAGCTATCAGTGTTGCTTAATAAATTTGATCCTACCATTTTTTATCAAGACCAACTCCCCTAAAACCTAAACGGAGACTTGTGAGAAGTACTTTTACTATGCTACATTGGACTACTGATTCTACATTCAAGATGTTCAAGCTAGTTGAAAAGGTGTTATGAGAGCTACTTACAAGCACCTTGAATGGACCATCAAGTCCTACAAATGAAATGTTAGAGAATGGAGCTCTAATCAAGGACTAGAAATCCCATTAAGAAGGTATCTCTTGAGATGAGAAAGACAAAGAAGCCATCCAACAGAATTTTGGGAAAAATGGATTTGCTGAAAGGAAATAAAGGAGGGATGGAAAAGGCAACTAGAATGGAAAAAAGAGACAAAAGCAGAGGTACATACATTTGCACATACAATGACAGTTATGAGAGAAAAGAATGAATCAGCAAGGCCCAAGGCAACAATTCATGAAAAGAATAAGTGTCTAAATCATGCAAGAGATAACTTGGTGACATCAAGGTCCTAATTGCATGTTTGGTGTTCAATGACATGGTTATTGCTAGAATAACTTGATTAAACTTGCTTTTGGTTGATAAGGAAGCGGTGTGTTTAACTTCTATAGTTAATTTCTTACTATCTAAGCGAATTCCAATATCTATTTGCTGGATATATGTACTGATATAAACTAAATGGAGTATTGTTGTAGAAGGTTTACATCTTGAAGATTGAATACTTAACTACAACCTGATTTACTACATTTATGGATAAAAAAGTATCATTCAAGTTTAAGCATAAGTAGAATTAGCATTGCGCATTTAGAAGTAGATCACACTATGAATAATAAAAATTATACACATGCACTTGGAAACTTTGCATATTTACAAGTTTATCATACTTGAATTAATAATAAAATGTAACAAGATTTAGACATTTAAATCATTTCATAAGCGTTAATCTTACAACCATAATCTTAATCCAAGTTTGTTGGAGATTTCCCATTTAGAGTAAAAGAACACACTGTACTTTAGTTGTTTTCTAAAGAGGGGATCACCTTAATCCAAAGACTCAGTTATTTTTTTTGCCATTGTAAATAAAAAGTAAAGTTGATTGTAGCATGCTGTACCATTTTCATTTTTAGCCTAATCATTTATAAAAAAAATAACCCTCTAATATTCGATACCTTGACTCCATTTGCTCTAGTTGAATATGAATTAGTTTTGGTCAATCGTCCACTTTCATTTTTACAAAATATATCTTAAGATTATTTCCAGGTGAAAACCCCCTTGTGTTGAAGGGAAGATGACCTAAAAAAAGAAAAGTGATTGTGATGACAATGGGTAACGTGTCTTCATTACCTTTCCCTATTTCTCCTACAATAGCCTGCTGCTTATGACAAAAAAAACCTCATCTACAATCTTCCTATAGTTAAACTTGTAAATCTGAGGTTTCCCGCTTCTTTAAATATGATATAATCCAATCCACAATCCTTAATTCTTCAACCACTAATTACATTTCACATTCTTTACAAGCTTCATCATCCATTCATCCTATTGTTTAACTTTTTTTCTTCTATTTATTTGCCTACTTAGTCTATCTCCTTCAATGCCTCCCACAACTCCTTAAGTACATTGCAATAAGCCCTCACTTGTTTTATAAATCTAACATTCTAAAAAGATAAATCTAAGTTTAACCTCATATTTGAAGTATACCTCCGGTCCTAGATTATGTCATCAGCTAAAGCGTTTAGAATGAGCCCTAATAGTGAGATTTTACTTGTGTACAGAGTTCATTTTGTTTTCTTTACCATCAAGATTGAGAAAAAAATTTATTAATGTGAAAGCACGCCATTGGAACATGGATTCTAGCTGGATAAAGCCCACATAGTCCACAAACTTGGATACCCATAACACAAAGGAAATTGGCATTGATTAGCCATGAGATTAAATCTAACTTTAAATTTGAAGCATTTTGGATTGCAATCTAACAATGTGAGACGAAGGATGAATCAAAACCAATTTGATAATTGTTACTGAAATTGCATTCAAAGTACTAATTATTTGCTGAAACAAAGTTTGTACAACAACAATGCTTGCAATCGCACTAGGTGTAGAGTAAACAGTGACAAGGTGCTTTGTTAAGACACTGTGTGTGGTGAAAAGGTCACTGGTTCGAAAGCAACGTGAGAAAAATTCAGTTATACTAAGAGCTAGTGTTTGCCCAGAGATGGGTGCAATCCCCGGGTGATTTTGACAGCTTTGATGCCCACTGGGTCACTACTTGTCCAACCACATACTAGATGTGTCGAGACATCTCACGACTCTCATTACCTAACAAATAAAAAAGAACAACAAATGCTATGCTTGCAAAACTCATGTACGTAGCAAAGCTTCCTACGGAGATACCTATGAAATCACATTTAACGAAACTTAGATTCTCAATGTACCAAAAAAGGAGCAATTATTTCTTTTTCAAATTGAATTAACAATTCTCTGGAAAACAGTGCCCAAGTTTTATGAGTAAGGACAGAAGTATCAATAGTTTTAACCTGCAACTTTGTTCTAGACTTTCTTCGATCTCACAATATTCTTCCACTGATATCTCTGGGTTAATCATACCAAGCGAACCCACACACCTAAACACATTTAAAATAGAAGAGTTGAAACTGTAAGACACACATATCACTACAAATGGGCTAGTAAGGCTAGATGTGGCTCATATAGCTATCAATGGTTTGGAGGAGTCAATGTCATACATTTGCCTCATAATTAAATTTGTTTTGAAAAACTCTTACCAGGATTCAATTGCCAGTTCTAAGATTAAATATAAATAAATGCTCATAGTTTTAAATTACAGATTGCATATAAAAGGAAGATTTTTAATCTTGATCAGATTCCATTGCTAGAGCGGAGATTTTACCAACATATATGTGAGACAAACAAGATGAAAAAAAATGCAAAAAATTAAAAAGCAGCAGCCTTGGTCCATAATACATGGCCTTATAACAAAACAGAGATCCTTATTGATACTTTAAATTTTACCCATGCATTTCCTGCAATACATCTGTTCATCTGATAAATAAGCTAAAGATTGAAAGGTGTGAAAGGCGTTTTTAAAGTTAATAATGTGTACGAGAATGAGATAATGTTAACTTGTTATTGAAAGGGGAAAAACAGCTTATATTGCCAGCAAATATGAGCAATATTTCAATCTCAAAAAAATCATATGTTATTAGAGAATATATATTTTTAAAAGGTTTCAATATAACATCACAAGATCGGTTTTAATTCACCTCGAGCTAAATGGTTTCAGTTCACCTCCAACTGTTTTCTGATCAAGGTCTAGATTTTCAAACTAAAACTAGACATCTCATATATGAGAGCGCATCAAAATTATTTTAATTCACCTCACGCTAAAGCACTTACATCCTACTGCTTTCATTCTGACATGTACTTATGAACAAAGTTCCCAAATTTTCAAACTAAAACTAGAGAGCATACAAAAGTGAGATCAAGATTCTTTTGAAGAATCAACTCTTCATCAAACTGTGATGACCTAACCCTTCTGCCACCTCCTTTTCTTTTCAAACAGTTTATCTGAATTGGCATTGCTTTCCATTCTTCTTTGTACTCCTGTGGTCACACTGCACATAAAACAGAGAGATTGGTTTTACCTTGTAACAATGCAGAATCAATAAACACTAACTTCATACATGTACAACCCCTTACCTATTCAAGCAGAGACTTGCAGAAACTAAAGTACATATGTAGTTATACTTATAACCAGCCATAAAATACAAATTAGAATCATTTCACCATACCAACTGACATTTAATCCTTCTTATTGATTTGTAAGGCTATTTGACACATTATCATGTTTTAATGATTCATTTGATACAAACTAATTCCTCATTGCAACTTTAGATAGTTTGAGGAAATACATTTTTAGAAGTATACGCTATTTAATTGAATAAAAGGCTAAAGCTAGTCGATTTTATAGCAAAGTCATTTTTAGTCAGATTACTTCAGGAATCTGATGCTCCGTAGGGAAACCATATTAAGATTAAAATATTTAAAAAGGAAAAAAGGTGACAGAAATGGCCAAGCTCAGAGATATACCGAAAAGGTTACCAATCTGGAATAGCATATCCAAAATGTAAAACCATATCTGACCTTGTTTTCAGAGAACTTAAATCAGGAACCAATGTATGATTCTGGGATGATCCATGGGTGGCTACAAACCATTAAAGAGAAGGGAGAATGGAAGGAGTCAAGAATAAGATAAAGGAGAAAGGATGAAAAAAAACAGTGACTACTAGGAAGAAAATCAAGACCCATCCAAGTCCCAATTGCAAACCTGGAAAATAATCTCTAATTAGTCCATTGAGATTGATGAGGAAAGAAATTCCACAATGGAAGCAATTCTGTCCCTAAGAAGATTTCTCAAGAGGAAAGTCTTGGCTGGAACAAAGATGCAAGTGGCAGTCATGGTGTCAAAGAAATATATCATTGGATTCCATACCTTTCACCAGAATAACCCTGACAGAAGAAGCCTTCAAATTCAGAGGCAATATTAGCCCCTTGAGGTTTAATGTATGATTCGAGGCAGAAAGAAAGTAGCAGTCCCCTACACAAGAGTGCCTTTGCATCTAAGGTATTGTTTTATGGAGGACTTGGAGAAAGCTAGCCCATTCTAATGGTGAATACAATGCAGGAATTGTTGGGGTGGAATCTATGGAAAACCCAAGGAACCTTATGATTTTTATGAGCAAAAGATTATCCCCTGCATAGGTGTGTGGTTTCAGATCAGAGACTACCAAGTCGCAGTGGGCATAATCAGAGACTACCAAGGTAAAATCAAGCTGGTCTTCTACAAATACTTGGGAGAATGAAAAAAGCAATATGGCAGAGAACAATATGGCCTGGGTGGTGCACAGGTTAACTTCGATGGGGCTTAGAAAGGAAGCCTAGATATGGGAGTGGCAGGGGGCATAATCGGAGACTACCAAGGCAAAATCCAAAGCAATATGGCAGAGAAACAAGGGGTTATTTCACGATTGACAAAGAAGAAGAATTGGGTCCAGTAAAGTAAAATCAATATTGAAGGAGATTCCAATAAGAAGGCTGTTAGCAACGGTGTGGAAATAATTAAAGCAGAGAGTCAGATTTCAGCATTTGAAATGGAAGGCCAATCAGTTGTTAAGTTGAATGGCTAATCATGGTTGATGCAATGTAAGGAAAAAAATGAATAATCAATGTAAGTAATGAGGAAATGGGAAGTGGAGATTGGACTCAAATCAGTCTCAGGAGGATCAGTAAAGAAGCACTCACTCTGTCAAAAGATGAGAGGCCACGATATTTCACAGCAGTCAGTAATCAGATATTTCACAGTGAAAGCTCATCTGTCCCCTCGGCCCTGCAAGCAATATTTCGAGAAGAAAGAGGAAAAATCGAATAATCGATGCTGCCGTATAAACATAGGAGTAGGGAGATGTCATGTCTAAATCATATATTTCCTTTGGATAGAGTCAAAAAGATTTCCAAAAATCTAGAGAGCAATAGAAAGCTTTAGAGTGAACATTGTCTCATCACCTTGATAATAGCTTAGAGATAAAAAGCTTATAATCAGTAATTTGATAATATCTTGTAAACCGTGCATGCCCCTTGGCTTCAATTTTGTTCCTCTCTAGACATTTGGAAAGCAATGTGTTTATGATTGCTGTATAAAGTTTGGAAACAGTATGCCCAATCATACTAGCCCTATAGTATTTTGGATAAAAAAACATTCCCAAATTTGAACTTTGAAGATTGAGTGGATCATATGTTGAGATCATGAAGAGGGGAAAAGACGTGTACAAATGATGTAGATCAAAGAGATCAACAATGTAGTAAGTAAGAGAACCAATATTATGCTTAAGAAATTTAGCTTGCAAAACATTTGCATTTGTCAAGCTTTACTAATGATCAAGATTTGAACTCTATTATTGTCTCTGGCAGTAATTAAGTAACAGGGAGGAAAAGAGAGGGATATAGATTAAAGGTTGACCAGATGCATCATGACAGGGTAGTGGTATGCAAAACGAATAATGGTAATTAGTTTTTTGATAGAAGAAAATTTCCTATGGGATATTCAGATGCCCAGCAACCTTTCCAATGTTAGATAAATTTCAACTATAATATTGCAAAACAAACAAGCATTCAAAGAGTGAGCAATTAAGGATGAATAGAAGATGATTGAGCGTGCTAGGGTTTGCTTTCATGAGTTCTCCAATGAGTCGAGGCTAGAGACTCATCCCAACTCCTACTAATAAACTTCTCATCTAGGCTTTGTATGAGAAGCATCAAAGAAAAGTTATAGTTGCTCAATCTACACTATGAATGTTTGTCAAAAAAAACTAGATCATGTCCTATCTTTGGACATAAAAACACCACAAAAACCAAGGATTTCTATATTCTTAAAAAGAGACTTATTGGTAGTTCATGGGCCTTTTTTCCTTCTTTTGAAAAGCAATGGGTTCTAGCTCTCGAAGAACTAAATCCCTTCTTATGAAAAAACAATGTAGAAATTTTGATAGAATTGTAACTACTCAAGAAATTTAATTTGAAAATCAAGTAACACAATTCTACTCCATCGATATGTCAAAAATGAAATTCACAATTTAGAAAAACATGCATAGACATGAAATAAGCAAAACCACAAATACACGATTGATTTCTAGAGGGAACCCTGAAGCTGGGAAAAAACCCTCAAGCCTCTTTGCATTAAGAATTGGATCCACGAGAGAATCTGTTACAATTGCAATAGCTCTAGCCTCACGAGACTCAATACGCAAAAGAATAATTGTTCTTTCTACTCAATGAAAAACTTTGGCCAATACTTAGCCTTAAATATCTGACTCACCTAGCCTCTCATTTCCTTGTGCAAATCCTAAGGAAATTATCCCTAATAGGAATTTCCTCCAAATTGATTGTGCAATTCCCAGAGATTGATCACTAATTGCATGCAACACATGTGCACTCAAAACTAGTCTTGTCATCTCCACTTCAGCTAAAAGGAATTCAAATTCCTTACATGCTAGCTATTTTTGGGTCGATTGATCAATTAAGCAAAGCGGATCTAGTGAGTTATCCTGACATCCCAGCACTAAACTTGACCTTCAACAAACTCTATCAATAGTTAGAGGTGAGTTATAATGCATCATACGACAGAAAACAATTGAATTGGATTACTAGACTTTAGCAATCACACATGCATAACTAAACTTCGAGCCATCTAACTCGAATTTGCGAGAGCTAAATGAGTGACAAGATCCATGTCACACTAGTTAAATGCCTCCAAGTTGTCCTAAAATGCGATGTAGGTACGATTTTACTCAATTTGAATATGGCTAAAGTCAAATTGAGCCTTTCTTGCTACATTTTCTCATGATACTCCCTCTTAGCAAAGAAAAAGGGATTTTCCACCACACCCTATCTTGCACTTGTGAAATTTGAATTTACCCCCTAACAATTCCTTTGTCAAGATGTCGACAATCTACAGATTCTCAATTGCGAATCGTACTATAGAAACATAATTCTACTCTACACAGCCCATCCGCAAATGACTGATATCGGATATCAATGTGCTTGGACTTGTCATGAAATCTGTTTGAATTTGCTCATAGAGCTTCAATGCGGCTTTGATTATCACAATATATCCTTGTCGGATCCATCTCTGACCGGAATAGTCCCACGAGTATTTCCCTCATCCCGAGTGCTTCACATGTTGCTTGACTTTCATCCATGTATTCAACCTGCTGAGTTGGTAGCCTGAACCTCTGCTTCCTTTTGTACTAGGAAATAGTTGTAGACCCAACAACGAAGATAGCACTTTTGATGTACTTTTCTGTCTCGGTGGACTCCATGCCCAATCTTCATTGGTGAAGCCTTAACCCAGACTTCACTCCCTATATCCTTTTGTACCATAATCCATATTGGGTAGTGCCTATGAGGTATCGTAACACATGTTTTTTGCCTTCAATAGAATTTTGGCAAACCTCACCATAGCTTGGCTAAACTACTTGACTACATATGCTACATGTTGGTTCATTTGTTCACAAGATACATCGGTAGACTCACAGAGTTTTGCATGTAAATGGTAGGATCAACCTCTTTACCCGAGTAGCATTCTCCTTCCTCCCGATCTATTAGCTCAGCTAGAGTGTGTCCATGGGCTTACAATTCTCCATGTGAAATATACGAAGCATCTCGGTAGCATACTTTCGCTTAAGACACAAACAATTCATCATCACCCTACAATACTTCCGGCCAGGAAGTAATGCATGAGGACCCCATGTCTTTCATCTCAAATTCCCTTTCAATATCCTCTTTGCCAAGGAGTGGATTAGCTTCTTATCATACGATCAATATTAAATCATCAACTTGCTCCTGAAAAGCAAGAGAATGAAAATTTGACATCGAAGCCCAATCTAATGAGATAATGGTCAATCTAAGTGTACCATGCTCGGGCGCGCATGTTTAAGACCATACGGTGCTCTCTTGAGTCTACACATCATACGACTCTCGATTATATGTCTCAAATCCTTTTGGATGCTCTATGTAAAATTTCCTCCTCAACAACAGCACCGTTGATGAAAGCTAGATCTTCACATCAATCCGGTAGATTTTCCCACCCCATCTACGCGGTCAATGCTAGAATGGATCTAATTGAGGAATATCTTGCAACTAGTGCAAAAATTTCCTCATAGTCCACCTCCCCTCTATCCTAAGAGAATCCTTTGGCCACAAATACGGCCTTCTGACTTTCTCAATGCTTCCATCTGTTTTGCATGCTTCACTTTGTATATCCATCTCGAACCAACCATTGATTTCCCTTCTGGTCACGGCTACCACCTCCCATACATTGTTCTTCATGATGGATTCATATTCTTCTACCATGGTGTTGGGTAATATAGTTGACATTAAATTAATTCATTAATTGTCAACCAAAGTTCATGTACTTATGAAGTGTGTATGCACCATATGTGCTAGGGAATTCTATCTTTCGATGAAATTGAACTAAGTATGGATAGATGTTAAATGAGATTAGAGAGTTGTCGGCACATGTTGCTTTCCATTAAAGCTACACCAAAACCAAATGCCAAACTTGTTGGGTATGTGTTATATTCTTTCCACGACTAAGCACGCATGGGGGGGGTAAGAGTAGCGCCCCCGTTTCTTGCGGCTGAGCACAAGAGTGCGAGGGTAGCGCCCCCGTGCAAAAAAATTCTGGTCCTTAATTTCCGGTGGGTAGTCTCATATGTGGTTTTGTGTATGAGTTTGCACATGGTTTTGGGGTACGATGGTTTTCGGCCCCTGGTATTTTGTAAGATCAGGTCAGGGAACTACGGTTATGTTCTAATCCGGGGGTTAATGGATTGGGGTTTATGTATGCTTACGGCATGTATATATATGTGTTGTAACACTAAAAAGGAATATAATAGAAAAATCAAGTTGGTACGTCCCAGGTTGGGATCCGGGGGAAAATCTCTTTGTGTTTATACTGTTTTATGTTTTATTCTCTCTCTATTGTTTATTTTTACGTTTATAAGATTCGTGTGTAGATAATTTCTGTTCGGGAGTTAAAACCTACAAAGGCTGAATTGAAAATTAACCTAAAACTTGAAATCTCAATCTATTCTAATTGCAAAATTGAAAAGTCTATCTCTAATTGGATAAAGGAAATATTAATGCTAAGTTGCGAGAAAAAGAGATACTATAATGCTAATTGTAAAATTGAAGAAGTTTAATGCTCGAAAATTCTATTAACGATTATCATGGTTTACTTCTCTACTTGATTGAGATTATACCAGTTATTTTTCGAAATTAGATTCGAAGACAAACGGAAGTAAACACTACTTAACAACCTACATACGCAAACCATTTATTGAATATTCCACTCATTCGAAACCATGTGACATATCGATTTTTTGGACATAAGTCCCAGGAAAAACCAAAGCGCGGGAAAAAACGATGCGACGGAGCTATGAGGGTTTTATTTTATTAAGTAGAATCTAACTACTACAAACTTGGGTTCCGGATCTAGGAAACCGACAGAGAATAAAAGTAGATCTTCGGTTAACTTTGTTGTTCGAAGACCAAAATCGACTAATCCACACCCTCAAACGGGATTTACAAGACTCGACCCTAGATGCTGGCCACTGAAAGCCCAACGTTGCTTTCAGACCCGACTCAGCCGACGCTGGGCTTTCGTCTGTCTATTCGAGAGAGGGGATCTGCGTAACCCTTCTGAAATTGGGTGACGCGGTCCCTTACTACCTCTAGAGGCCTGCTGTGTAGCTATGGGAAAGCCCTGCGAAGGCTGCCCGACGTTGCCCTCCACAGGCTCCGTGGCGAAGCTACGTGGCGCGGCGACGCTACACTGCGTAGGCACAACTGCCCGCCGTCTGCTCCCTTTCTCCCTGCGCCGAAACCACGAAAGTTGCTCCTTTGCCTCTTGCTCTCTCTTGGCTTCGGGATCGGAGATCATCCCCTCGGTAATACTACCGCCCTCGGCTTGTAGAAAACTTCTCTAGAAATTCTTAGTAAAACCTTGCCCTAGAATTCAGACTTAGTTCTGGCTCTACTCTCAAAGTGTGTGTGTCTCCAACTAACCCTCAAGTCTTTCTCTTATACTTTTTCATTGATCTCATCAATGGCGAAAAGATTAAAACACTCATCAACAAATTTGAGATTAAAGAAAATCTGCTTGATCCGACGTCATTGTAGAACATTTCGGCACATGTGTTAATTAATTCACTTTAATTATTTAATTTTCCTAAGTTTAGACTTAGGAAACACATTAAAATAATTAATTATTTGAATATCTTGAACACAGTTGAAATTTCTCCAAACACTTCAGGTTTTGGAGTTCAAGTGTGTCTTAGCCCCTCCACAAAATTTATGGGCTAGAGCACACGATGCTACACCAACTACACTAAATCTCAACACTCCTCTTAGCACTGAGTGTGCTCTAGCAATACATCCACACCATGTGTCGCAAGATCTTGATGTTGGTTTTATGCTGTGTTGCTAATGCTTGGCATGTTGCCCTCCATCCCTTTTGCACTACTGCTACTCTTATGTATGCTCCTATACTGCCTTGGCTCACGCCCCTGCCACATTTGATCTCTGTGGCTCCCTCTCAAATTGTTGCATCATGCTGCCCATATACATACACTCCCTAGCTATGCTGCCCTGCAAATCGGTTGTTGAGAAGTAAACAAGCTGAAAGACTCTTGCCCAATGCGTTGATGAGACAAGTTAGCTTTTAAATGGCACAACTAAGGCATTTATAAAGAAACTATAAAGATATCAATGCGTAAAAAGCGTTGAATTCAGTAGCTTGGAACGTGGTTACGCATAGGTCATGTGCCATGGCATGCAGCTTGACCACCTCAAATAACTCCCTACAATGATTATTTAATTAATTCCCTAAGTTGGGACAACAACTTAATTTAATTATTTGACTTACGGCCATATTTTTGGAAAAGGTAAAAAGGGTCAATAAGCATATTAAGTTGTATCCCTACGATCTCAAGAGACTGAGATGAAATCTCATCCATCCATCTATTTAGAGATTAGGGTTAAAAACTTTATGAAGGGATTTCAAGTTGTTGAGGAGATCATTTTGATTGGCACGCTTGGGCATTCAGCGGGAAAAGAACATTTTGACGGTCAAAACGTAGCAAAGAGTAGGTCGAGCACTAGGGTAGCATAGTGGGAAATTTCACATCGACCCGACAAATCAAGCAAAAGGAAATTCGTACAACCATGATTCTCCTAGGCTCTATAGGCCAAAATTTGTTGGGTGCGAGAGGTTGATTTGTTGGGTTGTACAATGATGAGTAGCGGTTGATTTGACTTAGATTCGTTGTTACAAAATTCCGTAGCAATTTTGTTTTGTAAAATGCTGTTGTAAACTAATTTTGAAGTTGAATCAAAGCCCACTTAGTTTCTTGGTTTTCTCCCACATTAGGGTTTCTAGGGTATATTTGTGTGATTATTTTATGTTTGTTTGGCTTTATGAATTTTGTTTCTACTCTTGTTTGTGCTTAGTTAAAGAACCTAGGGTATTCATTGTTACAAATCAATTTAGAAAGTATCTTTCATTATTTCGTTTTGTGAATATTTTGTTGGACATCAAAGCTTTGTATATTTGGTTTTTAATAATTAACATTGTATATTAAGAGTTGTAGCCTATGAATACAAATCCGTGGAGAAATTGATGCTAGGTACTAGGTCAAAAAATAAAATTTCAATGAACAAGCTTCTAGGGTTCTATGCCATGGCCACTACGGTTCGGTATGAAGATGAGACTAGAAGGCTCCTCAAACTATCTTCGGTGGAAAGGGTTCGAATCACGGTGAGTTCTGAAAGTAAAACAAGTTGTGAACGTTGTCAATACGATAGTTACTCTGCCCTGAGTTAGATCCCATTGCTCAATGGAGTCAAATACCACTTGATACCCCATCTTGTTAGGAGAAGGACTACCACCAAGAAGATGTAAGATGTGCTCACAAAGTTGTACCGGAGAGCGACTATAAAAGTCATAAGATGGTGCTAAGGGACAAGCTTCACAACATCATAATGTGCCAAGGGTGAGGGCATAGCCACCTACTTGACTAGGATAAATGCGGTTAGAGGACAAATGGTGGTAGTTGTTGGGGCAAGAATCCCGGAGAGCTAGAGCTAGTGCATATAGACTTGAATGGCTTTTACTGTGAAACAATGGGAGGCGTTCGCAAAGTGTATTTTTGGTACAGAGCATCTGCCCTCTTAGGAAAGAGGATGTGGGACGATTTGCATGCTAGGAGGAAATCTAAGAGGGAGCTAGAGTGTGGTGACCGGAAGAAGAGATTCGAAGAGAAGGAGAATATTTCCCCTATGACATAGCAACGGGAATGAGTCTAAAGGTCAGAGAAGGGGCCAAGTGATGGGTCATCTTTCAAAAGGGGGATAAGAACAAGGACTTAAGTAAGATCAAGCATGTTTTGCATGCCATCGGCTAGGACACTTTTTATAACAAGTGCCCTTACAAAGAATAAGGGAAAACAAAAGAAACATGTTGTTGCTACTACAAAAGTGGATGAGTTTGCGAAAAATTTTGTGAATGAGTTTTTCACTCATTGCTTGTCTCTCAAGCTCAATAATTTCCACTAGCATGTGGTGTATTGATAATGGGGGCTTTTGCCAAATGATGGTAGAGTCAAGGTGTGTACTTCACCACCTTGAAGGAAAAGGGAGATGGATCTCTACACTTAGAACTTTGAGAGAATGCAGAAGTACTAGGCAACTTGTATTGTACTGATCCAAGTTTCGAAAGGGAATTCGACAAACAATTGTTGGGAGGGAGGGAAATGTTGTACACTCCTAGCATGACCAAGAACACGATTTCAGGTGCTACCATAGAACGACAAGGGTTACATCTGCTAAACTTTGTGGAGCTAAAGTATACATTCAACCCAAGAATTCCAGGGACAACCAAAGTGATAAGGGTCGGGGAAAATTTTTCCAAGCTTCGATTTTGAGCCAACAAAGGCACTTTAATGAGTTCTAGAAAGGAGTTGGGATAGATGTGGCATAGAGAAAAGGGATGGCTCATCTTCATCATGGAGAACATAATGTGCTAGGAGACTAATGAAAGGGTTGATAGAGTTGAAGGTCGAAGCCAATATGAGGTGTGCAATGTTGATAAATTAAGGCTTTTATTAAAATTTCTCTTTCATGATAATTACTTGTGATTTCGATACTGACTTCTTTCACTTAGATATTATCTTCATTAGATTATTAGCATTTCTTCATCAAGGCAATTATCAAATTCACAAGAGAGACCACAAATATTTAGGCTTTCAAGCTAGGGCCAAAATCTCTCCCTCTTGGAGAGGAAAACCCAATAATAATTCTTCTTATAGATATTCAATTGGCGATTGTACCACGACCATGACACAAACCCTTGGTGATCCCTTGAATTCCCTCGATCTAGCCTCGGCCTCTAGAGAATCCTCCGCGGTCTTCTTATTGCATCCCTTCATGCCTAGCTTGAGATCTCTTTTCAGTTGTGGTGACCGCTTCTTTATACTTGTAGTCAACTTCGACCCTTTTCAAAGATATGCTAGATATAGTTGTTGTCCCAAAAAGCTCAGATAGTATACCTCCTTTTTGATCTTACAACATTCCTCTTCTTCGCTATATCTTCTTCTCTACCAGCATCTTATATATACACATTTTCCTACTGCATCGTAGTGGAGACCCTTTTCTTCACTCGAAGTAGCCCTCAGCCCTACCACGAAAATATTTGAGGGTGTAGTTTATGCAAGCGGAGACACCCTGCTCTAAAGCCTTTTCTTCCTTCGATTTGAACTCCCTCTCTTCTTCGCACCAAAACTGCGAGACTATATCTCACACTTGTGATCTCGGACTTGTTACGGGCCATTGGTGAGCTAATGAGGCGCAGTCCATCCCTTTATATAGGGGCTTGCTCCACGCGCCCTAGTCAGACATGACTAGCGAGGTGTAGGGAGCTGACTTCTTCAAGGAGATCTTTCCATCATATTTGAGCCGAGTTTGTGGAGCATATTGACAAGGTCTTGGAGTATACTTTTACATCAATAATTTGTCCCTTTTACAAGTGTAACATCACTTCATATACATGACTCTAAATTATATTTATGACAAGATGACAAACTCCTAAAGACATCAAGAAGAAGTCTTTCACCTATAATAAAAACTCCTAGTTCATGAAACCCATGAGGCAAGCATTACAAAATACATTTCATTATCTTTGTCTTCTTCATTACATAAATTAATAACTACAAGTAATTATGAAGGTCGAACCTAGTTACACTTTTCAACACTCCCTCTTAACTAGGGAGGTATTCATAATGGTACATGGTCACTCTCAATCTAAAAAAATCTCATAAGAAGAATCGGATTGGTAATCCCATCCGTATAAAGCATCATATCAACCAACATTGTCATAGTGCACAGGCCTTGACTAACAACTCCATGTCTCCACGATATCTTTGAGCTCCAATGTTAGTGAGACCAATGATGAACTAGACACCTATATCATTGTCTCTCTTGGATCATACCCCACGAGATTCACTCAAGGTATGTCCAGAGACTATTCTTATTTTGGATTCCTAGTCCTCAAAGAATATCGGTCCTTCCATGACTACTCTTATGTCTTGGATGCCCTAATACATCCTCAAGAGTATCGGATGCGGAATGATTACCCAATCCTCCATTCATGTCTTCGGTGAACGACGAATGAGCTGATGTACTATCTCTCCCCTCTCAACTAGGAGGACATATTCCACAAAGGAATGTACTCATTCCTATACAAGGAATGTACTTAAGCTCCCATCTTGGTTTAGGAATGCAAAGTTTCTTCCAAGCAGAAACTTATTACCATGCTCCCTCTTATTCGAGGACACCGCAACAATAATGATGAAAACACGCATTTGACTTATGAATAACTCCTTTCTTTGATGTCATAAATTTCTTCGTTGTTGAGGAGTCTTCATCTTTTGGATCTCTTCATAGGGCATAGATCATCTATCACTTTCATCCATGAGTCATGTCTTTTATCAAAAGATTATCCATCCGAGTCTAGCTTCATGTATCTTTGCTTTCCTACTAACCATATTTCTTCCAAGGATCTTTCATCCTGCCATGTGGTTTGTCAACCTCCGGAAGACATATACTTCCCTATGGCAACCACTGAATAAGCTCATCATAAATTATTGTAAATTTTTGTGGATGTTCTACATGCTTGATGCAACTTTACTTTTTGTACTGACAACGCACCCAAACGGTGAGTAAAATCTTGATAGAAGACATACCGGTGGATCTCATAGAAGACAGAACCGAAACGGGGAGAATGTGAAGAGTGCGTTACGGCGGTCAACAGGGATGCTTCAACCACGGCAAAGTCTCCTTGATCAGCCAACCAGAGTGTGTCACAACAATCCTCAAATCGGTCACTTGATCCAACTCCAAGTCAACTCCCAAAAAGTCAGCAGCCGTCCCAGGAAACAGTCAACGCCATGGCGACAACATCAAAGTCAACGCGACTCCAAGCTTCGGTCAACCTTTTGACCTCGGTTCTTGTGCCAATGTGTACGGCCTCCCAAAATCGAAGTCTCCAAAAAATTTAGCCTCTTTGGACCATGCGTTGACCAAAGTCAACGCTGGTCACACTTTCTTGGAAACCCTAGGCTGAGACGATGCGTCCTTGCTGCATGGCACAGTAGTAACTCGTCCTTCTTCCCACGTAGTGAGTCGAAAATGTTCTACAAGGAGCTCGTACTAGATTAGAAGAAAGATGTGATGATCAATGAGTGAAATGCTCTCCAACTTTCCCATTTGTATTTATATCCATCATTGAGGTGTGTGACACATCCGCTCGGGGTGTAAAACCTTGAAGACCGACACACTTTTATATAATTTATTATAAATAATAAATTCAAAATAAATATTACGCTCATCGGATTAAGATAAATTTTATATGGATTTTACACCTCTCACGAAGAGGAATCAATAAAAAATATCAGATATCTTCATCGAGTACATCACAACATGGAGTTTGGACCTAGTTGTCCAATTTTACCACTCCCTCTCAACTAGGGAGAACTCCATCCACCCAGTGCCGATCCAAACATGCGTGCGTCATCACGTCAGTAACTTGCTTTGCTAGCCTCTTTATTTCGGAGACGAAGTGGTCGAATCACGATGACAAAGACATCATCCCCCGGTGACAAATTCAGCCCGGAAGGTCAGAAAACCTCTATCGGGACTCACAAATAGTCTCCAGCCAGCCTGAAGTTGGTTCATACGACTGACGCGGAGGCGATGAGAGTCCAAAACCTCACTTATGCTTGATCCCCGGATCAAGTGGTTGGGCCATAGTGCCATCCTAGATAGAGGAGGTATGGCAATCTCCCATGTCGTCCATCGATGTTGCTACTAGTCTCTAGCTTTTCCCCACCTCATTGGCCCAAATGAGAGGGTACTTCCCATGAGTCACCGAACTCAATGGGTAGGATGCACATACTGAGGGCATAGAAAATGAGAGGTGAACCAACTCAAAATCACAACGGTGGGGTCCAAGCACACCAACAAGGTTTGTGACAAGCCTAGCCTTGTGGTTGCTCATAGCTCACGAGAAGGTCGCTCCCCAAAGCCCCCTAAGAGCTCCCGAGCTCATCGTCCAACGAGACCCACATCATAGGGGTCGATTTCCACGATACCAAGATTCTCCACGGAAAGGTTAGGAACTTGACCTGTCCCCGTGGCTTAGTGAGAATATCCGCGACTGCTCATCGGTTCTATACTGATCGAGCCTTACGAGCGCCTGGTCACCATCTCCGGATGAAAAATAGTGCACGATATCAATATGCTTGGATCGGTCGTGGAACACGGGATTCTCGGTCATGTGAATCACTTTGCTGGTTATCACGGAAGTATCACGGTGGTATCTAGCACATGTATCAAACTTAACTTACTAAAGAGTTTTTCGCAACAAAGCGCTACAACGAACGCGCCCATACTTGCCATGATGTAGTCGGCCTCTGCGGTGCTCAAAGACCACCCGAAACACAGCTACGCTCATCCATGAGATCAAGCGGAAGCCAAGATTGAAGCAACATCCGTGTGCTCTTACGATCCACCACTACTGCCCAGGCTCAATCGGCATCGGTATATCCACGGAGTGTCACACTCACCGGCTGATTAATATCGACGGCCATGGTTTATTGTGCCCCCGAAGATATCTCGAGAGAAGATTCTTGGCACCAACCCCAGAGTGAAAGTGATGAGGCTCAACCATCGTATGACTCAAAGTGTTCACTACAAAACACCTATATCTGGAGCGGAGTGTTCACTAAGAACATCAAAGCCCCTACGAGTTGTCGGTACTCGGTCGGAGTTGGCCCATCACGGGCCCGGCGGCAGCGCCACTCCAGCTTCTTGAAGTTGAGTTCCATCGTAGTTGACACGGTCTTGGGTCCACCATGCCAAATCTTTCCGGAGAAGTTTCACAATGTATTTTTCCTTGAAGAAGAGGAGAAATCTCTCAGTCTGCCAGGACCTCCGGGCCTAGGAAGTAGTGCATCGGTCCTAGGTCCTTCATCTCAAACTCGACGATGAGCTCCCCTCTTGCATTGATGAATGAGAGGGTCGGCACACTGTCGAGAAGAGGTCGTCCACATACGACACCGAGAATGAGAGGCTTTCCTTTGGACAACCTTGAAGTAAAGGTTCGGATCGACGTGCCGGTCGAAGCCACGGCTTCATCAAGTAGCTATCCATCCTCTACGTACCAAGCTCCCAGTGCTTGCTTCCAACCCTATAGAGGGACTTACTTCAACCTACGGACATGAGTGTCCAGTCCATCCGAACTTCAAATCCAGAGGTTGTTCTACATACACCTCTTCTTTTATTGTACCATGCAGAGAAAGGCGGTCTTGACATCCATCGATGAAGACTCCAACCTTGCGTAAGCGACGAGGGCTATGATTGATCGAATGGTGGTATATCGTACCACGAGTGCAAATATGTCATCATAATCCCATTCCTATCGTTTTGAGAGAAGCCACGGGACAACAAATCTTGCCTTGAACTTTTCGACACTTCCATCGAGAACCATGCTTGATCTTGTAGGAGACATTTCGCGGTGACAAGCGGTTTGTCCTTCGGTCTTGGAACCACTTCCCGGACATCATTCTTCATTATGGACTCATATTCTTCGTGCATAGCATCCTTCCAGAGACTTGATGCTTTACGGCTTCCTCAAAAGATCCCGGGTTCGGATTGTACAATGGGTACTCATGAGCGACCGAGATACCCTTGGTATCTACACGGCTTCTTGCTTTCTCGGAATGTCCCCCTCGGGGTAGCATGTCCCCTCGGCATCTTCGAGGGTGTCCCCGAGCCATAGCAATCTGGTCATCTTTCCGTATGTGAAGAGAGATGGATCAATTGGGTCCATTGGTCCTTCAATATCGGGGCATTGTCTTATCCTGCGGTTCTTCTAGATTTCCGAGCCCTTTCTTCATGATTTTCCTTAGATCTTGGAAGATCTACTACTTTCTTCGGGGAAGCATCTTCGTCGAAAAGTGACATCATGGCATATCTCTACTTCCCTTTGACCGAGGTACATAGATTCTATAGGCCTTAGAGGTTTCATCGTAGCCCACAAACATTCCCACTTTCTTCCCGAAGCATCCCGAAGCTTAATTCCCTTTTCTTTTGGCACATGAAAATATACAGGGACATCCAAAAATTCTAAAGTGTGAGACATCGGAGTTTCTGCTTACCGGTGAGAAAACCTCTTCGGGAGTTTTGGAGTCAGTGGAATGAGGGCATCGGTTTTGAATGTATACGAGCGGTATTTGCGACTTCTCCCCACGAAACTTTGGTAGACCCTAGTCACATAGCATGGCATGGGCGGCTTCCACAATGGTACGGTTTCTTTCGTTCGACAACGCCATTACTGCTCGAGGGAGTATAGGCGGTAGTAGTCTCCCTCTTAATGCCGGCTTCTGCTTGCAAAAGTCATTGAACTCATTTGACTCATATTCGGTGCCATTGTCAGGTCCTCAAAATCTTGATCTTCTTCCTGTCATATTTTCCACCAAGGCTTTGAAGGTACGGAACCACATGAAAGCCTCATCCTTCTTCTTCAAGAAGTATATCCAAGTTTTGCGGAGAAGTCATCGAGTGAATATCATGTAGTAAGAACATTCTCCCGGGGATGTCACGAGAGCGTACTTACCGAGATAGATCGGGAGATGGACTAGTTTCAAAATATCGAGATGTCTTTGTAGCAGGCACTTGAGGGAAAGGTCCCCTTGTATGCTTTCCTTGACGGCACAACCCTTACATACACCTTCATGATTATTTCCAAAGTCGGGCATCCACAGCTCACCACCTTCCTTGCTTCGGGAAGAGGCCTTGTAATGAAGGTGTCCAAACCTTCGGTGCCAAAGTTCGGTTGCAATCGGATAGTATCACATGTCATAGCTCCTAGAGGACTTCCTTCGACCTGGTAGAGTGTTCCAACTCTAAAACCAATCACATGATAGCTTCCTTGAGATTCTTCTTCCACATGCGCACCTTTCCATCAATAGAGTGCCTTCACATTGAAGCCTTTGTCTTCAATTGGCTGATATAGACACAAGGTTCTTCTTTAATTTTGGTACATAGAGTAAATCCTGCCAAATGTAGGACTTGTCCTTGAGACAAGTGGAGGGTCACGATTTCTTTTGTCCCTCTCCACGGGATATGTGGCATTATCTCCAGAGGATAGATTTCAGTTAGTATCCCTTCTCAGCCATGTCGGGGAAGAGTGCTTCCTTGAACCTAGTGATGTGTCTTGAGGCACCACTACTCTATTAGCCGGACATCCATAGTGTCGGGCGGGGATCTGACAACGAAGAGAGCGAGATACAAGAATGTATTCATTTCTTTATCAACAACATTTGACTCCTCATACACCAGGTTTTACTAGACCTTTTTGAAAGGTTGATTGTTGTTTCCCGCCGAAGAGAGCCTTCCTCTTTCCTTTGGACTGTCGTTTCTTTGATTTCCATTCCTCACGGGTTGTTGTTGTTGTCATCACTATCGGGAGAATCCTTCTTGAAGGGACATTCTCTAGCATAGTGACCGAGGCCTATGACAAGTGAAACACTTGCCCTGTCTTTCCTTGGGCCCTTGCTCTTCCCTTTGTTCTTAGGACCACCGAGTTCTTCTTTCTAGAATGGACTTGACGTGGCGGCATTTACGTCATTTTCGTATTCCTTAATTCTTGTCTCTTCTTGCATGCATACCTGAATAAGTAGCTCATCAAAGTTAGGAATTGTACTATTATTGAGAATGGTAGTGTTGAATACTTGCCATTCATATGGTGAGCTCCTCCAAGTGCGGTGAGTACCATCTCACGATCGGCTATAGTCTCCCCAATAACCGATAGATTGTTCACGATTTCGGTCAATTTAGAAGAAAGTATGTTTGGATGGACTCATCTAGGCCCTTCTTCAGATTCTTCAATTGATTTTTTGAAGAATAGCACTTGGTTTGCATTATTTACCTTGAACATAAGGATCGAATTTATCATCACATCTCTTTGGATGTGCCCAACTCGAGAGATGTAGGCCACCGGGGCTTTTATGAATGGATTCTCTGATCATCGGCTTTGCTTTGATCTCTCCCTTCTTATATTTGGATTTATGCAGAGCTAGGCGGTAGCATTTGATGGAGGGTTCTTGTATCTTACCCGGTACATGGTCCATGAGATCCTGGTCTTCCAATTTGAGATCTAATATCATCTTCCGAGGGCATGGAAGTCATCCCTTCCGGTCGACTTGTCATTCTCCTTGAAGCCATAACTTGTGGAACCCATTTTTCATTAGAGTGGTGATTGCTTTAAGTTAGGAGAGCTTGTCTTCACCCTCGAGCGTTGATACCATGTAAATTTTTGTAGATGTTAATAGCTCGATGCAACTTTACTTTTATTCACAATCACCCAAACGAGTTAAGTAAAATCTTTTCGATAGAACATACCAGTGGATCTATAGAAGACAAACCTGAAACGAGGAGAATGTGAAGGTGCGTTACGACGGTCAATAGGATGCTTCAACCGTGCAAAGTCTCACTTGATCAGCCAACCCGGAGATATGTGTCACAACAATCCTCAAATCGATCACGATCCAACTCAAGTCAACTCCAAAAAAAGTCAATGTTGTCCCGGAAAAGTCAACGCATGAGCAGCAACATCAAAGTCAACGCAGCTCCAACTTCGGTCAACCTTTTGACCTCGGTTCTTGATGCCAATGATGTACGGCCTCCCCAAAATCCAGAAGTCTCAACAAATTTCGGCCTCTTTGGACCATGCGTTGACCAAAGTCATAGCTGGTCAAACTTTCTTGGAAACCTTGAAGTTGCATGCAATCGTCGTCGCTTCTTCTTGGTACATGTGCCTTCGTCCTTCTTCCCACGTGTGAGCCGAAAATGTTCTCCAAGGAGCTAGGTACTAGATTAGAAGAGAAGAAGATGTGATGATCAGTGAGTGAAATGCTCTCCAACTTTGATTGTATTTATATCCATCATTGAGGTGTGTGACACATCTGTGACGGGGGTGTAAAACCTTAAGAGCGACTCCGCACATATAATTTATTATAAATAATAAATTCAAGATAAATGTACTGCTCATCGATTAAGATAAATTTTATATGGATTTTACACCTCTCAGAAAGAGGAATCAATAAAAATATCGGTATCTTCATACGAGCATCACAACATGGAGTTTGGACCTAGTTGTCAATTTTAACAATTATTTAATTATAAATATGAACCTTTAAATCAAAAAGTTTACCTTAGTGATGACCTTTCACCATGACATCTTCTTGTAGGCATCGACATCCTAAAGATATGTATTGTCAAGGGTCTCCATCTTTTCTAGACTTCTATCAGAGTGTACATAGCTTCCCAGGAGAGTTTCTAGTCAAGTTTTCTTGGCTTCCTAGGATGTTGACTGCTTTTTATCATGGTTGCACTTCTCACGATCTCTTCCTTTATTTCTCCACACAATTTGATTTCATTCCTAGGAGATTTTTAACATACAGTTCCTAGATTATGTACAACCACCTCATATCCATATGAGTACATATTATGTTGATTTCATCTAGTGTGGATCATGCCTTTTGGAAACCTGTGCATTGGAGGAGATTCTCTTTCTTTTGTTCATACTTCTAAAGATAGAAGCATACTACCTGCAACCATATGACATGATAACAAAGCATTCAATGTAAGCATAAATATACATGTACCTTATCTCCTTTCTTTTGAGTCATCCTGCAACAATTTTCCTTAGAATGAAAAGTTTCATTCTCTTGACCTGCTTTATCAATATGTCATCATATCCTAATCCTATAGTTCTGCAAGTTCGAATTCTCGATGAAACCTTTTGCTTTCTTTCTAACTAGTGAATCCAAAGAGGATTCCATTAGAAATTGTCAGCACTTGTTTCCATATTGATTATTGAATGATTGCCCTTGATCTAGATGTCCGCCTTCCATAAAGGTTGTTTTCAGTGAGGTTCCCAAGAGCCAATATTTCCATAGCAAGGTCATCACATTAATGTGCCACAAACATCCTCGTATGACGAGTGCTCTTCCTTCAATGCTTCCATCATGATGTCGATTCTAAAGTGATGTATCTATCTAATATACAATGCTTCTTAACATACTATTTTACAATTGACAGATACCTCTTAAAGAGGAAGATGATCTCAATCATAGTAAAGATCTTTCACTTCTTATTTCATAGGTTTCTTTGAATCTGGTTCTTCCATTTCTCCAGCGATATGGGCTTCTTCCTTTATCCTCTTGTCCTTATTAGATTTGGGACAATCCTTTTTATAGTGCCCAAGTTCATTACATCCATAGCATTGTATCTTATCCATGTTTCTCCCCTTTTCTTTTGAGGACCAAACTTACTAAATCTTCCCTTTCTTCTTGACATGGCAGCATAGGCTTGATTCTCTTCATTTGATCCTATATCAATTTAATCTAGTCTCTTCCATCTTGCATAGAAACCATAGATCCTTGAATGGTGTTGCTTCTTTCTTCCCATAGATGTTGGAAGTGAAGTTTCCCCATCCCTCCGGAAGAGCATTTAGCACCACTGTAGTCATTTCTCTATCAAACATTACTTCTCCCAATTCCTGTAGTTGATCTCCTATTTCAGAAATCTTCATAAAATATGAAGTGATTCCTTTCTCTATTGACAGCTTCAACTTGTATAGTTCTTGTCTCAAAGATATTACTTCCCCTACAGTACTCACTGAGAATAGCTCCACCAATTTGTCATATATTTCTTTTGAAGATTCTAGTTTTGATACACAGAGGATGAGAGAGTCTTTTATGGATTATATAAGAATCCTCTGGGCTCTTATGTCTTCCTTCATGTGTTTGGCATGAGCTTGAGTATGGTCCTTTGAAGGTTTAGTTGTTGACCCTTTGATATAGTCCATGACTTCATTCTCAATAAGATTTAGATTTGTCATTTTCGTCCATGCAAGAAAGTTTGATTCCCCAACCAATTTGTTGCTCTCTTTGCAAAAAGACATTTTGACAGATTCAAATGAAGTCATAAATATACTTACTTGAATAGATGCTTTCTTCCTCTACTAGCTTCTTCCTTGTTGATGATGTAGATAGTAGTATAAGCTCCCTCTTAGATTGACTTCCTCAAGAGTGATGTAAAGAGGTAGATCACCTTGGATTCTTAATGATGATGATGATCAAGGATGGCTTGTTGAGGGCTCCAACAATGTTGACTTGGCTTCAATAACGAGATAGCTTTAGATTCTTTGAAGATAAAGATCACTTCCTTGATCTTGCTTGATCTTGCTTTTCCTCTTGAATTTTTCTCTTGAAAGGTCCTTGATGTATAAGCCCTTTGAGTGAGGTCTTTGGTCTTTTCAGATGGCTTGAGGGTTTTCCTAACTTCCTACAATCTGCTCCTTCTTGAATGAATGAAGATCTTCTTAGATATAGAGATTGACTTTACCAAGTAGATCCTTCTTTCAGCCTTGATGTCTTCTCAAAAATTGATCCTTGATGTCTTGTTTGAAGCTTGAACCTTGTGCCTTCTTGCTAAACTACCCTTTCTTGTCTTCAACACCTTAGCTCTGAAACCATCTTGAGAAATTAGGGCTTTTATTAAAATTTCTCTTTCATGAAAATTACTTGTGATTTCGTTATGCTTCTTTCACTTAGATATTATCTTCGTTAGATTATTACGTTCTTCATCAAGTTAATTATCAAATGCACAAGAGACACAAATATTTAGGCTTTCAGGCCAAGGCCAAAACCTCTCCCTCTTGGAGAGGGAAACCCGATAATAATTCTTCTTATAGATCTTCAATTGACGAGTACCACGACCATGACACAGACCCTTGACATCAATATACCGCCAAGACCCTTGTCACTGTTCTTCTCGGCTCCTTATGATGACCTTCTTTTCTGCACTGTACTGCACTTGCACTAGGGAAGCTCGGTCCCTAGTCTAGCAGCTCTAAACATTGTGCTTCTCCCTTCAATTCCTTCGATCTAGCCTCGGCCTCCTAGAGACTCCTCCTCGGTCTTCTTATTGCATCCTTCATGCCTAAGTTCGAGATATATTTCACAATGTGGTGACCCTCCTTTATACTGTAGTCAACTTCGGCCCTTTTCAGAGATATGCTAGATATAGTTGTTGTCCCAAAAAGAGAGATAGTATACCTCCTTTCTTGGTCTGACAACAGTCCTCTTCTTCGCTATATCTTCTTCTCTTCCAGCACTGTATATACACCTTTTTCTGCATTGTATTGGAGACCCTTTTCTTCGCTGAGGTAGCCCTCGGCCTACCTGAAATATGTGAGGTGTGTTATACCCAAAATAGAGACACAACAAAGCCTTTTCTTCCATCGTTGAACTCCCTCTCTTCTTCGCACCAAAACGTAGACTATATCTCACACTCGTGATCTCAGACTTGTCTGAAATGTTGGTTAGCTAATGAGGTCGCAACCCATCCTTTATATAGGTATTGTTTCATAGCCCTAGGCTGACATGACTAACTGAGTGTAGGCTGACTTCTTCAAGGAGATATTGCCATCATATTTGAGTCGACTTTGTGGAGCATATTGACAAGGTCTTGGAGTATACTTTTACATAAATAATTTGTCCCTTTACAAGTGTAACATCACTTCATATACATGACTCTAAATTATGTTTATGACAAGATGAAAAACTCCTAAAGACATCAAGAAGAATTCTTTGACCTATAATAAAAACTCCTTGCTCATGAAACCCATGAGGAAAGCATTACAAAATACATTTTATTATCTTTGTCTTCTTCATTACATAAATTCATAATTACAAGTCATTATGACGACCAAACCTAGTTACACTTTTCAAAATACAAGGGCTGCACACTAGGAAAGTATGTAAAGACAAACTTTTCAAGCAGTGACACTGGAGCCAAAGAGATTTTAGGCTTGGTACACTTAGATGTGAGCGGGCCAATGCCAATTGTATCCTTAAGTGGGTACCATTACTATGTGGCCTCGATAGATGACTTTTCCAAGAATACCTGGATCTACTTCATGAAGAATAAAGATAAGGTTTTCATCTAGTTCAAGGAGTTGAAGGCTTTTGTTGAGAACCCCAGGATTACATTGGTAACTGTTGAGGTCTGTGTTTTGGTAGATTGGCTAACCAAAAGACAAGGCAACATCAAAACCAATCTTTAGAGCTCTAGGATCTAGCCCTCCTAGTCTCAGAGAGGGATCTCTCAATATGTTTATAAGGATGTGTCTTGAAATATTTAGTAGTTGGTTTTAGGCTAGTCATGAAGTGTATGGTTGTTTGTTTTGTTTGGTTGGACAAGTATGTTTCATGTAGTATAGATAGAGCATGGGAATCTACAAGCCATTGGGCAATGGAGTCATGTGAAAGTCCAAATAGTTCTAATGAGAAGGGAGGGAAACCAGAAGGAAAATCTAACTTGGTCAAGGATCTGTTGAATAATATAGGTGAAATGGGATGAACATTAAGGACTAAGAGTGAAAAAGCAAACTAAACCCTTCTCAATGACTTAAGGGATTTGGGGAACGCCCTATTTCCTCCAATAAGCTCATTGTTATGGACTTAATCAATATAAACACTCAAATAAAGGAGAAATGTAGACTAAACCATCTTAATGAATTATAGGATTCGGGGAACGCCCTATTTCCTCCTATAAGTTCACTGTTGAGAGCTTAATCAACAAAGACATACAATTGCATTCAAAGAAGAGGGAACACTTTAGACATCTAGGACTGCAATTATAGGGACCTTCAACACAATAATTACAGTAAGAAACAAAGGGTATGATTGAAACAAGCCTCTCTGTCAAACTGCAAGCATTAATACTTAAAGGGAGATTTCAAATACAATATTCAGTGGCAAAGAAAGAGGGAACGCCTATACAGTCTTTAACACAACCGAATTTACCATTTCTGAAATAAAACAAACTGAATATTCAAGAGAGCTATTAGACTACCCTATCATTTTTAGTAGTGGAAAACATATAAACAGTGAAGGATAAACAGATCAGAGGTGCTTTTAAGATACATTTCTCTACCTAAAATTTTCATCCTACTGTAATTCAAAGCATAATGGAACAAAGTGATAAACAAGGAATAACATTAACAATGAGAGATTACTTCACCAAAACCAGGCTCAGGGATCCAATGGTCCAGCCTCCTTCATTCAACAGAGAGAACAGAGACTTCCACACTCCTTTAGAAAACCAATGCTTCTTCAAAGCAGCAATATGTATTACTTTAGAAATCACCAAATACCAACCTTTTACAATGAGACTTCAAAGAGTATTTATAGGAAAAATGAGGAAAAGTAGGTGAAGAAGGTTTTAATGATCACCGGATATAGAATAGGGCCTTCGAATGCCCCATCCTGTGTTATAAACATTACATTAAATTCTAGACAGGATCAATAACTTTGTAGCTTGTTGAGACCATTTTGATATGACATAAAACACCTTACAGAGTGTCCTTTGGGAAGAAATACTATCTGCAATGGTATTTTTATCTTCTTAGGTGTGAGTTAAGTGAAGAATGGGCTATGAGGACTCCCATACTTCTAAGTAAATGCTTCTGATAGTTTGTAGTAGCTTCCTTGGTGTAATAACTGCTTGGTAGGCTTGTATGCATGGATATGGGTAATGTCTATGTCATTCAGCTTCTACATCAATAACTGCTCTGTCTCTTTGTACCTTAACATGTTTTAACCTTGTTTATGCTTTATCCTTGCTGATTGATCGATCTGCTTCTGTATTGATGAATATTTGTTCTTCAACGTGTTATGCCCTTGATTGTTCATTTAATCTTTGAACTCTGTTTCTGCCACTGGATATGTGATCTCCACCATTTCTGAGTGTTCAGTGTATAGGTGGAGGGTTTCACTGACCTGGAAGGTCACTGAGGGTTCATGGATCTTATCCATTGCTAGACACGACCTCGCCTTTTGTTCTGATTCCTTTTGATGTTTTTTCGTGGCCCTGAGATTTCCATATGAGCTTTTGTGTCACCTCTGTGACTGTAAAACATTTATCCTTCATCGGCCATAAAAAACTTGCAAACACATGACAAACTATTATAAAAACCTGAGGGCTTTGTTTGGACTTCTTGCAGAGGCTTTGGGGTGGTGGAGGAGCAATGAGGAAGAATGTGATTGTAGCAGAAAATTGGAAAAAACCTTGGCAGAGCAACTAACCAGGTCAATGGAGTTTTGGGTGCAAGGATGAACATGGATCGTTAGATCAGGATGATCTATGGTGGATATCACTCGATGGAGTCATTGGGAGAACAGACGAGAAACAATGAAATGATATCGTGATATAAGGTGGGCCGTTTGATCTCGGAGATCAACAGTTGTGATTTAAAGTGAAAATGACGTTGTGGGGGGTAGGCGGTATGGTGGAAACCGGAAATGGTTTTCGCGCGACCAAAAGGGGGGGAGGTGGTATTTGCATTTGGAACATGATTCCACTCAGTGAGTGACGCGTGTATTTCTAAAACCACCCATATCGCGTAATTTTGAAACATTAACGCTTGGGCGCAAAATTACACGAAATCACGCGCTGGCCGTCAGATCTGGGGTGTCAGATCGGAAAGTTCTGAGGAAAGCGCGATGGAGGTAAGATGTGCAGGTGGAACGGGCTGTAGACCCAGGAGGAGACGTGATCTTCTTTCTCGTGGGGTGAACGGCAGAAATCCTGGTCATTAGATCTTACGATCGGACGGCGAGAGAGATCGAAAGATGGGGGTGGAGTTGTTGAAAGGAGGAAAGGAGGTAAGTGAACGGGCGGATGGGAGAAAACACGCAACAACGGAGCCCAGTCTTCTCGGATCAACGGTCCATATTTGGTTTCAAAATTATACGTCGAGAATGAAAAATAGAAGGGAAATAAGGTTTGGGAAAGGTTTTTTAAGCCTTTAAGCGCCCGATTGTGGGTCTTTGGGTAATATGAAGGTAAGGTGCTAAAGGAAATAAGCCCTCGGGGGCTTAAGAACCTCATAGTGTAGAAAAGTGATTTTGGGCCCAAAAATAGTGTTTTTAAAGCCAAAATGAAGGTTCTGATAGATGAAAGGAGGGGTTTTAAACCAAATCAGAGGGAGATATAAGGTTTAAAAAGAGGGTTTTGATGATTTGGAGATTTAATGAAGGTTTATAGAAGGATTTTTGAAGGAAACAAGGGTTAAAATGAGGATTTTGTGGGGGTGAAATGAAGAGAATGGATGATGGGAAATGGAGCATTATGAGCATTTTTCTCTTGGTAATGAGCAGGTTCTTGAGGGCTTAGAGGGAAACAACAGTGAAGATTAATTCAAAGGATAGGGAATCATCATAAGACTTCAAAGATGATGGATTTTCAAAGGAAATACATCTCTTGAAGGCTTGACAACAAATTTATCCATCACTAGTTATAATTAATCATAAAAAGCAGTCATAACCCATCATATTCAGTCAGATATAGCATGGCTCCTCAATGTTATTCTGGTTACATGGCATTGAGGAGTGAACTAATTGAGGTCAAACTTGCTAGTTTTTAGTTAGCATCCAAGCATCAACTGTGTATGGATGCCATGGTGGAGGAGTACTCTTCCATCATCAAGAAAAATGTTTGGGAGGTAGTGCCATGGCCAAAGGGAAAGTCGATGGTTGGCTCCAGATGGGTGTACAACATCAAGCATGCTACAAATGACAGTGTGGAGAAGTTCAAAGAAGTTCAAAGCTTGTTTTGTGGCTAAGGGGTTTCTGTTTTCGTAGAAGGAAGGAATCCACTATGAAAAGACCTTCGTCCCTATAGCTAGGTGCTCATCCATCAGGGCTATTATCTTTATAGCAACATAGATGGGTTGGAGAGTTCACCAAAAGGATGTGAAGACAACCTTCCTCAAGGGTTTTGTGGAGAAAAAAATCTACATTGAGCAACTAGAGGGTTTTGAGGTGCGTGAGAGGGATTCCCACATGTGAAGATTAAAGAGAGCATTGTATGGGCTCAAGCAGACTCCTTGAGCATGGTATGCTATGATTGATAACTACTTGCAAAGCATGGGCTTCACCAGGAGCAAGACAGACCCGAACCTATATTACATTTAGGTGAAGGGAGAACCTATCATATTGGTGTTATATGTTGATGACTTGTTTCTCACAGGATCTGAGAAGCTCGTAGTGTTGAAAATGTAATTACTATCGATTTTCATAATTGTTGTTTGTCTCAGATATGATGTAATTCTTATGTATTTATAAAGAAGGGAAAATAAAATAATTGTAAATATCGAAGGAAAAAAATTATTTATAAGCATGTGTTTCATGCTCATTTGATTATGTTGATAGGTCAAAGCACCCATTGAGTGCTTCTAGGGTTGAATCATAGTCATTGTACTTGTCATCATGTTTTAGACCCTTATTGGGGTTTTTGTATCAAAGAAGAATTTTTTTAATGTAAATTAGTCATGTATCTCTCCTCCACCAAGTTGGCCTACCCTGTTGAGATTTTGTGTATTTGGGGTAGCATCAGTTGTGCTCTAGGTCCCAAATTTTGAGGAAGGACAAGAGTTCACCTGATCTACAAGACCCAGAAATGGATTTGGGAAATTTCATCTGGTTTAGGAGATATTAAATTAATTAATTATTTTAATGTATTTCCTAAGTTAAAACTTGGGAAAATAAAATAATTAAAGTGAATTTAATTAAACATGTGATGAAATTGTCTCAAGTCACACGGATCAAGCTTTCTTTTAATCTTAGCCATTGATTAAAGATTTAATCTTGGTCGTTGATTTGTCAACGAGAAAAGTATAAAGGAAAGGCTTGGGGTCATTTGTAAGACACACAAAGGCAGAGCACTGAAGCTAAGCTGAGATTCTAGGGCAGGGTTGCTAAGAATTCTCAAGTGTTTCAGTTGCAGAGAGAGGAATTTATACCAAGGGGATGATCTGATCCTGGGATCTAGAATACACAAGAAGCAGAGAAGAGATCAGGAAAGACAACATAGAAAGCAAAGAAGAACAACAAGGATAGCGTGATTTTCAGTAGTCTTCAAGGCTACACGTACCCTTAAAAGGCAGAGGGATCGCGTCACCTGGTCAGGGGTAACGCAATCCCTTCCAGGTGACAGCGCTAAGCATTTGGAGGCTAGCCAAGGCAGACGCAGAGCCCATCAGCGGCTTCAGAGGCTGACGCAGTGTCTTTCAGGGGCAGATTTGGGGTTTCTAGGCCTAGATCTGGCTGAGTTCTGTAAATCCCGTTTGAGGGTGTGTGGACCGGCTCATTATTTGTGGTCTTGCATCACCTGTGTGCGCGCATCTAGAGTTTTATCTGTAGGGTTTTCCAGATCTGGAACCCAGAGTTGTGTATTCAAAAATATTCTTAATAATAGAGCCCTCCAGCAGCCAGAGACCGATTTTCCCACATTGGGTTTTTCCAGGGACAGTTTGTCCAGAAATAACCGTGTCACTTTGTCTATGTGGGCATGTGCTTATTCTAGATCTGAATTGGTAGAGATCTGTTATGTGTTTTGCTTTGATGTTAACTTGAATTTATTCATTTGATAACTTGTATAAGTAGGAGAAGCTTAACTAGATTAACAGAAATAATTTTTGCATAAGAATTAAGATTCAGAAATTTCACATGATATCAAAGCAATCGTTACATCTAAAATAATAATACCGTAAGAATCAAGGATTCATACTGGGAAGTAAAAAGCAAAACCGAAGGGCACCAGCTTTCGTATAAACATTCACGCAGAGGGAAGGCAGCAGCAGACGGCAGTAGCAGCAAGAAGAACTGCCAGGATTCAAATCCGAACTTGTCAGACATGTACTCTGCGGGAAATTCAGAAGAGCTGGTGGGGTTAAACTTCTGAAGTTTTCATATTTTTAACCTTAGCACAAGTGACAAAGTTTGGGAAGAGATCAACTTCTCAGAGAGTTTCTTGCCAAAGGAAACTTGCAGTTTGGTCAGAGGATCAAAAAATAAGTTGAATCATAGTTGATTTGGTAGATTTCCAAGGAGGGAAATCAAGTGTGAGAGGGAGCAAAGGGTTCCCAGTTCGAAAAGGACCCTAGATCCAAGATCTCTAGCATAATAGAGAAGAGGAGCTCTGACACATTCTGAGTAGATGGCTCCTCATGGACTGCATGATCAGGATAGGCTAGAGGGCCTCTCAAACTTTTCGGTATGGAAAACCAGGAACCTGATTGTCCTTGAGGCATATGGTCTGGCGAGACCCGCGAGAGCAAACTCGTCACACCCGCGCATGCATCTCGTACTCTGAAGTTATTAGAGAGAAGTCACTGGCATGCCGGTTACCGATACGACGTATTAAGGACCATATTTTACCACACATAGCTGAGAAGAAGATAGCTAATGAGATGTGGAAGGCCTTGACTTCCCTATATGAGGGAAAATCAATCCAAAGAAAGATGTTGTTGGAGGCCCAAATGAGGTCATTCATGATGACCAAGGGAGAAGACATCGAGCATTTCCTCTTCAGATTGCAGTCAATCAGGGATCAGCTGACTGCAACGGGTGCAACTATAGATGATGTAGTGATAGTTAGGACTGCCATCAATGCAGTCACAGATGAGTGGGAAACCTTTTTCCAAAGTATCTTGGGCAGAGCATACCTCCCAGATTGGGACAGCTTATGGTCAATCCTGCAGCAAGAGGAACTACGCAAATTCACCAAGAAGCAGCATAGCCTTGGGTTCAGCAAAGTAAAGAAGGAAGAGGAGGAAGATGTAGCCTTAGCATCGAAGAAGCAGCCAAAGAAGAAGAAGGATCTTTCAAAGATCAAGTGCTTCCAGTGTGGTGAAATGGGACATTTTTCCAACCATTATCCAGAAAAGAAGAAGGACAAGGAAGCATCTTCTTCCAAAGTAGTGGTGGCAGATGATGGGTCAGGAGATGATGTAGCCATGAGTGCTCATGAACCATGGAGGTGGGGTGACATGGACAGCGTAGAGACAGATGGAAGAAGGCGATCCTCTTTTTGGAAGCATGTGTTGGTGCACCTTTGTTGGGTTAAGACAAGATAGACAAGTGGAGCAAGGGTGTAGATCACGTATGAGGCATAATCGTATGCGTATCCGAGGCCGGGAGGAGCAACAGTTATTAGCAAAGAATAACAGAGAAGAGGTAGCAACGCAGGTCGATGTGACTTCAGCAACAAGCACGGCATTTGCTAGCAAGGTGAGCTTCGTAGGACAATGGGCAAAGAATATGGATAGATTTAAAGACAAGGAGCCGATGTGACTTTAGTAGCAGGGAGTTCGATTACGCAGCCGAGTCAGACAGTATCGGTTTTTAGATGCCACTGCATCCGAAGACCGGGAGCTTCGGCGCAAAGGATGCCTCATCTAATACTTACATAGAAAAGATTGGGTAGGAAATTCAATTGTTTCTCTCAACAATTGAAGTTGCAGTGCAACAGATCAGCAATGGTAGTGCTATTAGCAGCACAGATGCAGCATATTGAGAGGGAGTTGCAGTACAGTGGTTGCAATGGCAATGGCAGAGTCATGGGCAGCAGTACAGAATGGCGCAACAGTGCAGAGTTGAGTGGCAGGAGGCCAAGCTTCAACATCACAGAACCAGTGCCCAAAATCATGTAATGCATAAGTGTGATGTATTGCTACAACACACCCTTGATGCTAAGAGGGAGTGTTGAGATTTTGTGTATTTGGGGTAGCATCAGTTGTGCTCTAGGACCCAAATTTTGAGGAAGAACTAGAGTTCACCTGATCTACAAGACCCAGAAATGGATTTGGGAAATTTCATCTGGTTTAGGAGATATTAAATTAATTAATTATTTTAATGTATTTCCTAAGTTAAAACTTAGGAAAATAAAATAATTAAAGTGAATTTAATTAAACATGTGATGAAATTGTCATAAGTCACACGGATCAAGCTTTCTTTTAATCTTAGCCATTGATTAAAGATTTAATCTTGGCCGGTGATTTGTCAACGAGAAAAGTATAAAGGAGAGGCTTGGGGTAATTGCAAATACACATTCCTAATCCCCTTTTCCTAAACCTTTCTCCCAAAACCCGAAGTCCTAAGTGCTACATTTACCTAGGCTCCCAATCCCCAAATCCCCATCCTTAATCTCATTACATTACTACTCCCTATCCCCTCCCCCATTTCATACATCCCTAGCAACACCTCCCTCGTTTTCCCTTTCCCACTCCCCATTCCTAAAAAACATATTTCACACCATCCACTTCCCTAGGGTTTTGATAAAAACACCATGGCATAAGAGGAAGAAAACACATCATTCAGTGAAGGAGAGGAAATAGAGGTGAGGAGGCCACATAAAGGGGGAAGAGTACTCAGACTTGAACCTACCAGCACTAGGGAACTCTTGGCTTCTCCATTGACTATGACATGCTTCAAACATGTTGGCTGTTATGATTTCTGTGAGAAAATTCGAAGGGTCCAACACCATCCCATGTTGACCAGACATTTTATATCTACACTCCATGACAACTAAGTTACTTTAGATGGTGTCACTTTTACTCTATCCACTGCTATTATTTCAGCTGCCACCGGGATCCAAAATGTTGGGGAGAAGTGGTTCACGAAAGGTAATTTGAAGAAATAGGACTTTGACTTCTTTTTAAAACCAAGACACCAAAATCAGAGAAAGAGGTTCTTTCATTTTTCTCACCTCCTGGACAGATATGCACCAATGATGAAGATAATCATGAAATACTTTTCATGTGAAGGTAGATTTTCAAGGCTTTATTCCTATCACATCTTGGTCTTAATGCATTTCACTAGGGTAAGGATGCTTAACATACCCCACTATATTTTCTGGAGCATTGAGAAGATGGCATACATTGCCCAGAAAAAGGAGTATGAACAACAAATGAGAAGTCTGTTTCATCATTCCCTCATTAAAATCATAGTCCTCTACCATTTCAATCAACTAAACATTGCATGGAGTACCTTCATAGCTAATGATATTTTTAATGAGCCATCCATTCAGCATGCACATAATGTCCTTTCATCATCCTAGACATCCACTTCCATCCCTCCATCTCAGCCCATAGCACATTCATCATCATCAGATCAGTCTCCTTCACCTCCTTCATCAACCATATTAGCCCACTTAGGCTAAATGTCCTCAATCCTGCTAGGTGACCCAATGTCATGATGAGATGGAGAGTTGAGCCATTGCCAAAAACCTACCAGAGAGGCAACAAGCATGTGTTTGCTCCACATAGAGTGAAAGCGGCCATGCCTTCTACAACAACAAAGCATGTGGACAAAGGTAAAGAAAAGGTGATTGAGGCAGTCATTCATGATGAGGATCTTCATGAAACAGAACATGAATTTCAGCTTGTTGACCTAGATGAGGATGAAAATGACCAAATCACTAATGTAGCCATCAAAGCAAAGGATGTCAAGATTAAGGAGCTCCAAACTAATCTTTACAGGGCCAAATATGTCATAAACTTCCTTGAGCAGGAGAATGAGCAATTGAAGACTAAACAGGTCATTGATGAGGTCAAGTATGTCACTGCTCAAAGGGAGGCAGAAAAGGCCAAATCCATGCTAGATGAAACACTTGAAAAGTATGACTTGCTTGATGAAAAAGAGGAACAAGTACCAAGAAAGAAACCTAGAACTAGAGGGCTGAAAAGACCTCTAGCTCTAGAAAGACAAAGGGAGGCTGAGCGTGGTGATCAGCTAACCCTAAATGAGCAACTTGTTATAGTGATCAGTGAAATCAGGGAGCCATGGCTTGATAGAGCCAATCAACACTTGGAGAAGCTTCTAGCAAAAGCTAACAAAGACAATGACCTATTGAGGAGTGTTGTCGCACAGATTGTTTAGGGCACCGCGACAACGGCTCAGACTGGGGGCTATCACTTCTTATCCCCAATCTCTCTCTTTAAACTGTCTCCTTGCAAGTTAAGGGAGGTAGACCCTATTATGAAATGAAGGATAAATCTAGGAGACACAGCTAAAACATCAAATGCTTGATAAAATGAGCGAGAGTCCACAGATCTAAATTAGATTTTACGTTAAGACCAGTGCCTAAAGGAGTCAAACGAGATCCCGCTATGCAATTAGAAACAAGCAATGACGATTAACTGCTGCTTATAATAAAAACACGATTGATGATGATGATATTCAATTAAAAACACCACAACCATGAATAATGAAAATGCCAGGATTTTAAAATGCTCAATTAATTTCGATCCAGACAAATCAACGATTTTATATAGTCAATCTCAAAATAAAGTTTTAAAAGCTCACTTGACCATAGAAAAACTTGGAAAAAAATTTTAAGTTTTGAAATTTTTTATTATTTTTGGATTTTGAAAATTTTTTTATTTTTTATTTTTTTATTATTTTTTAAATCTAAAATTAAAAAATCTAAATCTAAACAAAGCTAATCTAAAATCTAAATTAAAATGAAATCAAAATTAAACTAACATAAAACTACAACTAAAAGAAGTTAAAAATCTAAATCTAAATAAAAAGTTAAAAATTAGAATCTAAAGTCAATAATAACAAAAATTAAAATTAGTATTAAACTAAAATCGAATTAAAATATATACAACAACTAAAATCTACGACCAATCTCAAACTAATATCGAAATCAAAATTCTACCTACGCTAACCAAACTCATATAAACAAAACGAATCTCAACTAAAGTTTAACACTATACAAAATAAACCCTAGCTCTGAAACTGAACGTAAATCAACCAATTTAAAAAAAAAAATCGACGCCTGTACACGAAATACCGCTAGTTTTCGTTTGTGTGCGTGTGATTTGTTGTTTGCAGGTCGGATGTGAGAACTGGATCGATGTGAAGATTGGACGGAAAGTTTAATGCAGGCTTGGACGCGATGAAGAGATGGACGCTGAGATAGAAGGGGTCGACGGTTAGCGTGGGGGAGGCACGATGGACGGAAGGCACCACAGTCAGTGCAGACAGCGTTGAAGAAAGCCGATAGCCAAGGATCGATGCCAGAAACAAATGGACGGCTAATGAATAAATCGTTTTGTGGTTGCAGGTAGTCAATTTGCTGCGGGAGAAAGGGATGAGGGTTGGCGTGAAGAAGCTCAGAATTTGAACGAAAGGGCAGAGGACAGCAAGGAAATAAGAGAGTCGATGGCAATGAGGGATGATGCAGACAGCGGCGTATAGATTGGAGGAAAAGGGTGGAAGCTGAATCTATCATTCAAAGATGGATTTGCAGGCAGAAAGAGGACGCTGGACAGCAGATGAGGGCTAGGGCATGCAGAACCTTGATGAAGACAGATTGAAACCCTGTGCACACAAATTCGCCCAGCAAGCTTTAGATTTTCTTCAAGCTCAGATCTCTTGCTCTATAAATCCAAAACAGTGTCCAGATTTGCCCACAGTGGGGTTTTGAGGCCAGATCTGCCCTGGATCTTAAAAAAAATTTCGAATTGAACCTGTAACCTGCAAAGACAGCCAGATCTGACAACACACATCAATTTTAATGATTAAACCCTAACAATCTTGAACAATTTACAAATTTACAACTAATTTACAAGTTCAAAACCCTCAAGGTCAGATTTAAAATCCATTTTAGCACAATTTTTCAGAGATTCAAAGTTTAGGTGAGAGGCACAAGCCTTCGAAACCCTGCAAAATCACAAATATCGTAAGATAGACCCGGAATTTAACAAATAAAGAGCTTATCAGATTTATGCTCATTGAGAGTCGGCTGGTCCAACCGAAGACTTCCCCAGACGCCCAATCTTAAAAAAATTTCCCTGCACACTTAGATCTGAATTTTAGACTGATAGAGACTTAAGAAAACAACATTAGACCCTTAGAAAAATCAGAATGTTATTTTATAAACCCAGAAAACTGCATAAGATACCTATATGCAGATTAATCCATGAAGGCCATCAACCACAAAATACAAGAAACCAAGTAGCAGAGTTTAGAGAGAATTCACCACATAGATCTGAGAAGGAACATCCAGATTTGTAACCCCAAAGTCTTTAGCTTTATTCCTCAAAAAAAAGTTTACAAGAGCTTCTAAGAGCAAGTACACGATTCTGAGATCGGATGATCCAAGAATGACAAAGACCTCTAAATTTATAGGACTAGATCTCTAACGGCTAGTTTGGATGATCCTCGTCAAAATAATCTCAACCGTCCAAAAGATTTCATTATCTTTTAATCTGGAGCGTTGAAATTAAAATTTTGGGGAAAAAACGAATTTATCATTTAATTCAATTTTAATTAACTCAAAAATACTATTTTTGAGTTAATTACCCCACAATTTTGACTTTGATTTAACCACCAAGGCCCAAGGGTCCAATATTTCTTAAAATTCTCAATATTCCCTTGGCCTGGGGCTGTCAAAATCATTTTCCAAGGACCAACAAATTTTGCCTTTAAAGATTTAATCCTAATTTAGGACCCTAAATTAATTAAATTTCTGGTTTAGGATTTTATTAATTGACCAGAAAATTTAATTAACTGACTAAGAGGGGATTATAATTATTTTTCCAACCCTCTTTTACATGAGATAATACATTTACATACATGAAGGGGGAAAACTCATTCGTATAGACCCTCAAATAAATACCCAGTTCTGCGACTCAAAATATGATCTAGTAGACCAAGTAGTTGAAACTACTTTTACAAGGACTCGATAGAACACTAGGACTCACTTAGTATGCTGATGATAAAATCCACCCTAGCTTTGGGGTGAGGCTGGAGGGAAAAACTCCGCCGATCACTTTCGTGAATCAGTGAGACAAAAAACCTCCTAGGATAGAGATCATCAACAACATACTAGGCTTACCTAGGTTGTTACATACATGGACAGTCTTACTTAGATCATTTACATCATTACATGCAGAATGGGTTTACATCATTTATAACAATGTCAACTGTCGATGAAATCTGGATGATGGAATCTGAATGGCGCAACCACGTCGAACATGACGAATCCATTTGAAAAAATGGGGGTGTACTGCTATGGGGTAGTTGACCACACTTCGTCAACTAGAGAAAGTCAAACATCATGCTCTGAAGGAGAAAGTTGCAATGGCCAAGCTCAAAAGAGCAAATGCAAAGATTGAAGATTTGACCATGGAAGAGAAGAAAAAATTGGACATACTTGCTGAGGCTTCCCTCCAAGCCTAGCCACATCATCATTAGCCATTCTACCAATTTTGAGGCATTTTGAAACTTTTTTCCAAAATCTGGGATTTTTTTGAGTTTTTATGAACAGGCATTTAGCATAAATTTGGTCATTTGCGCAGCACCCTAGGCGCTACGCAAATGTTTGGGGCACTTTTTGAGGGAAAGAAGGCAACCATTGGATTCCTAAAGACCAATGCATTCTAGAAAACCATGTTTCTAGCCTTGGTTTGTAGTTTTGACAGGTGAAAATGTCAAAAAACTACCAAAAAATCACCTTTCTGCCCCTGTTTTGACCTACGCACTGAGCAAATACCAATCTTGGGAGAATGAAATTTTGAGGAGGTAAATGACCTTCATTTTCAAAACTAGAGGCATATTCAGAAAGAGGACTGGAAGGGCTTTCCAACAAGCCATCTTGGGCTTGATTTGGACACCTGCAAGTCAGCTAAAAAGTGGCCTTGAACATGGAGGGCTCAAATGACACTGCCAGGGTGCAAATGACAAAGGGAGGGCACAAATGACACATTTGCTGATATTTTTGGAATTGCTTTGAAATTTTGACTTTTCTTTAGAAAATCTTGTTTCTACCTATGTAATTAATGATGGTAAATGTAATAATGCTATGGATTAGTTACCTAGGGGTAGATTCATTGGGTAAAAGTTATCATTGAGTCAAATGAATCAGTTTGAATGTAATTAGGAATGAGTCACTTGGACCATCCTACACTTCAGCTTTCAGTTCAGTATTTTGTGGATCTCTTCCTCACCTCATGGATTCGACCCCTGAGGATGAGTGAATGTGGTTTTGATGTCTATTTAGTCCCTTTCTTCACTCTTAGCAAGGGTTGGAATCAGTGTGGATGTTAGCTTATTGATCAAGGAACTATTGTACTCAGTTTTGGTCAGTTAATAAAGAAGAGTGATGCAGGAGCAAAACCACCCCAAGTCAAAGTTGAAATTCGTGAACCTTCCAGAACGCAAACGTGGCATGAGAACGAGATTTACTCACGTTAGTTTGAGTTTGTTAATTGTTTATTAATGAAATTATTATTTTAAGCGATTGTGAGCGAAGTTAGGGGTTGATCGGATCTCACTTGATCTGATCCATATTGTATTATTCTATTTAAGTGTAAGTGTGAGTGCTTAGAAAGAGAGGCCCAATGCAATGTAATACCAGGGCAAGAGTGTGTTCAAGCCCACAGAGGCCGCAGTACTGTAATCAAATTTGATTTCAATGAAGATTGAATAACTTTGTATTTATTATGATTTGTTTTAACCATGGTTTATAAATCCTGTGTGATTGCGTGAATTGTGGTGTGCCATATTGTTTAAGTTGAATTGTTGTCGAAGTTTCAGAGCTGGATCGACCAACAGAGTGGGATCTGAATTGGTGGTTGACATGGAGTCTTGAGACTCTGCGTATTGAATCAGGAATTGTACAGCCGTGGAAATGTTGATAGTTGCATAACTGGCTAGAGCCTCCAAAACGAGCGGTGATGGAACGCCTTGCAGGAAGTAGTGGAAAAGTGTTGGCGGAGGATCCATGCGCATATCGCACATCGCATGCGATATGGGTTAACAGTTAACAGCATAGACTTAAGTTTGCAAAATTTCAAATTGTGATAAGCTTTAGGTTGCGATGTTGCGATGCGATATCGTCATCACAATTTTGCATTGGCATCATTATTGTTTATTGTTAAAATTATTTGTTATGGGTTGCGATCTACCAAGTTTATAAATCTGCGATATTGTGATCCGTTGTGAGAAAAGGAAATTTATGTGGGCCCATAACCCACAGGTCCGCGTATTGTGGAAAATATGCAATTTTGCTGCATCAAATAGTTGCAGCTATTTTTTGGGATACATGTGGTATGATGTTTATCATTGTTTTTCCTTCAGTTTCATATGTTAGAATGTGTTGCCTTCATGTTCATTACATGTCTATTGTATGATTTCTTTCAAGTTGATAGGCAGAACACATACTTGCTCATGCTCTATTTAGGGAAAGATATCATAATTTGTCCATTATCCTCTGTTTAGGAAGAATACATCTCCCATGCTCTTCCTAACTTTTCATCAGCCTTAAAACCATCTCATTACAATCATCTTTAAAGTGTTAAGCCTTATGCCTACCTTGCCCCATTGAATCTCTGCAACCCTATCTCATTTGCCCTGACCTAGCTCTCTTGACCTAATATCTTCATCCAGTGAAACCCCAACCCAATCATATAAAAGCAACCCCTGCACTTGTATCTAGCCTAAAACCCTCATTTTCTAGCCCTCTTGGCTATGACCTTGTGGAGAGAGCCCTCTCTGACTTGGTAGGGCTAGCTACCAAGTTAAAAGTTTGGTTTGTGGTTACATCTGTTGGGATTCCTTCTTCAGCCTTGGAAATCTGGCGGAGTGATAACAGGATCAATAGTAGTCTCTTGGTTCAGTAAAAAACATAAGTCAGTTGCGTTGAGTTCTACTAAGGCTGAATACATGGCTACCAGCTTAGCAACTTGTGAGGCCTTTTGGCTTCGAAAACTTATTGTTGGGCTTTTCAATTGGGAATTGGAGCCATCATACATTGTGACAACCAGAGATGCATCAAGCTCTCTGAGAATTCGATGTTTCATGACAAGTTGAAGCACATTTAAGACAAGTACCACTTCATCAGAGATTGTGTGTAGAAGGGGCCAGTGAAGCCGCAATACATCCCTACAAACGAGCAAGTAGAAAATCTTGACCAAGGCATTGATGAAGGGCAAAATTGTATTCTTCAGGGATAGGTTGGGTATTGTGCAAAACACCTTCCTCACTAAGGAGTGTTGAATTTGTAGCTTGGAAGGTGGTTTTGCATAGGCCATGTGCCATCACATGCAGCCAACCACCTTAAGGTAGTTCCTACAATGATTATTTAATTAATTCCCTAAGTCGGGACTTAGACAACAGTTAATTTAATTATTTGATTTGCTGGCCACCTTTTTGGAAAAGGTAAATGGGTCAACGACAAATTAAGTCGTAGCTCTTGATCTCAACAAATGAGATGAAATATCAGCCATCTGTCTCTTTGGAGATTAGGGTCAAACACTTTATGAAGGGAGTTCATGTTGTTGAGGAGATCATTCAATTGGCACGCTTGGGCATTCAGCTAGAAAGAATGTTTTGACAGTCATAGCAGCAAAGAGCAAGTTGAAACACTAGGGCAGCTTACCGAGAAAGATCAGATCAGCAAGCAGGTCAAGCAAAGCGAGTCATACAACCATGAGTTTCCTAGGCTGTACAAGCCAAAATTTGTTGGGCAAAGAGGTTGATTTGTTGGGCCGTAAGGCTGAATCATACGATGTTGCTTAGTGGTCGATTTGACTTAGATATGTTGGGACAAATTGTTGTATCAATTTTAATTGTAAAGATCTATTGTAAACTAATTTCTGAAGTTGAATTGAAGCCCATTGTTTGTTGATTTTTTCCACACTAGGGTTTCCAACGGATATCTTTGTCATTCTTTTATGTGTGTTTGGCTTTGTGAATTTTTCTTTTGTTGTTTACACTAGTTAAGAATCCATAGTAATTATTATTACAAATAAGTTTAGAAAGTAACTTTCATTTTCTATTCTATGAATATTTTGTTGGACATAAAATTTGTAGCTAGGTTTTCAAGAATTAACAAAAAGTCACTTTGCTACCATTATGGCTTTGGTAGTCACGATTTATGATCCCCTTGTAAATGATAGTTTCCCTTATCTAAAGTAGCTTCAGGAGAGTGCCATTCCCACACCACTCTATTAACGAATCTTTGGGGTTTTTCTCTTTTCAAGGTCACGTTTCTCCCTTGCATGGTGTTAGGAAATCTATAAAGAGACAAACTCTCTTCATCCAAGCTATCTATGTTGATGGTTTGTCTCTTTAAGCTATGCATAGGATAAATCTGTCGAAGTATGGAATAAGTTAGATGACTAGTGAAATATTTTCTCCTTTGATCAATTTGATAGATGATCATTGCCTTCCAAATTCTATCTTATTGACTAAGAACCCCAACCTCAAATAATATGCATGGTAAGGTGCTCACCTATCCCAATACCATGTAAGTGATTTTTACACAAAGCTTTACTTATATCTTAGTTCATTCACACAATCAGCCACCAACCCACACACATATAAAGTGGGGTTGTGAAATCATGGTAATGTAGAGTCTTGAACCAATGTTTACCATTCCCATGCAACATCAAGCAACAAATAAAGCCTTTAAAATTCAAGTTGGTACAAAGAAGTGAGAAAACAATGACATAAGCATCCTTGTTTATCATATGGTGTTTAAAGGTCTGAATATTTGAAAACTTTGTATAACATGATCTAAAGTGAAATTTCAAAATGGATTGTAATGTTAGTAAAAGGAACAAGGAAAGGAACCAACCAACATAATCATGAAGAAAAACACTAACATGATTTACTTACCAAAACTTCAAAGATGTTCTATGAAGTTGGTTGCTCAATCTATGCCTAGATACCTCACTAGGTTTTTGGAAGTTTTCTTGATTAAAGGTAGATGAGTCACAATAAATTGGTTGAGATGTTAAAAAATCATCAAAATGGTGGCAAAATGAGTGCCCATATATGATAAGGGGAGAATTCTACTTGAATTTATTTTGGGCCCACTCCCATAGACATTAAATAAGCACAAGTGCAGAGTCATTACAAGGCTACATTAGAATTTCCATACTCGAGATGTTATAACTAGCCAACAGAGTACTTAACTCAAAATTCCCACTCAACCATATAAAAATCACAATTAATGGACCATCAAACTGGTAAAGGAAATGTTGGGAAATGGAGCGGAAGATGAGGACTAGAAAGAAGAAGCGGAATAAAATTAGACAACTCAAGGAATGTTGGATGTCTATCTTTTAGAAACAAATGCACACACAAACTCAAGGAATTTTATCTAGTGTTCCACAGGGATGCATCCCCCAAGGTGGGGGACACATCCCCTAGGTTTCCCATGCTTCAAAGATGAGGTAGCTCCTGGTGAAGCATTTCACCATGCCCCTTGTAGGGAAACTTAAGAAAATGAATGGGGAAGCATTTATTCATTGCGTGGAACATGTTTCCCCAAAAGGGGGCATTTGGGCGCTCCCCTCCCTCCAGAAGGGGGACGTCTAAGTGCAACACCCAAGCTACCCCACAATTGTTTTTCCACTAACCCTTAAAGATAAGACAAAAATAAAGATAGAGCTTGAGGAGTATGTCACGTTGGTAATTAATGTTAATATTAAATTCTTAAAATAAATTATTGGTAATTAATGGTGATAGTAAATTCTTAAGAATAGGTAAGATAAAGTAGTTCACACTTTTTTTTTCTTTTTTTAGTCAATTGGGGTTATATCAGGTGGTTGGGCAGAATGGTTGTTATCTTCCTCACCCACGTTCAAATCCATGTTAGTGACATGATGAGCTATAATGCCTTGATAAATACCGTTGTAATGGCTTCCTATGTATAACCTCACTCTAGCCCTTGAGCTAAGAGGGACGCTAATTTCTTTCCTCGATTTAAAAAAAAAAAAAAAGTATTGTCACTTTTACCCAAATTTGTAGCATTACCATTGTGTTAGGATGTTTGAGAATGGTTCCAACTTCATCATACTTGATCAGAAAGTCGAATTTCATATCCCATTTATAACTCAGCAAACATAATAGTTTTTAGGATTTTAAGCTTGGCAGGATTATAGCATTTCCACTAGACTAAATGATGATGAATTTGCATGGGACTAATTGCTATTGTTAGGATTTTATCATTATTATTTTTATTTTTATAATTTTATAGATAGGAAAGCTCATGCCGCCCCCTAAATTTCCAAAAAATATGTGTGTGCTCCCACATGTCCCCCTCGTGCATCTCCCTACTGTTGCGCTCCTACATCCCAAAAACTTGGTGGATTGGTGGAACACAAATTTTATATGTTAGCTTTCAAGTTTACTCCAAAAGTGTTTAAACCATTCTTGGGGACCTTGATGAGATTTCAAATATATGATATTAGTTCAACCCTTGGATGGTCCAAGATGGTTTAGCACATGAGAGATAGTGTTTGATGGTTTTGCACAATTCAGATAGCTTGCTCAATAGATGTTTGACCTCAAAAGGTCATTGGCTTAGTGTTGTTTCCTCATGTGTTGGAGTTCTCTTGACAATAGGTGGATGTCCTTCATTGGGTCCCTATGGAGGATACACTTACTTGGAGAGCTCCCTTCAAAGATGAGGAGCATTATGTAGATTAGGCGAAGGCCTCAAGCCTTAATTGGCATGTGGAAAATTAGACTCATGTTCAAAGGATTGAAGATGGTTCAAGGACACTTCGAGCTTTGATAGTATTTTGCAGGGACAATAGACCTAGTGAAATACATTGTTTGGTAGGGTCAATGGAGTGTATGGAGGCTTTCCATAGAGGGATGTGGAACTATGTTCCATTGCTACGACACCTTGGACCCATTATTGTGTACACCATCACCATGGAGCATTCCCTTGGAGCACGACACATGTACTTCAAAGTGCATTATATCATTTGTGTTGACCTATAAGCACTCATTCTAGGTTTTGTGTAAGGGCTAACGCCCATATTGTATTGTTGGCTTCCCTTACCTCTCATTTAAATAGATGAAGGAGAGATTCTTTCCATTCATATATGCTCCTCCACTCATGTGTATTCAATCTTGTGATGAGATGTTGTTGGGAAAAATACTAAGAGGGGGGTGAATCGCATTTAAGGCCGATCGCAAAATTCTTTTTCTTTTTCTTTCTCTAAAACCCATACGCTAATTTACTGAACACAACTCGCGTATACACGCAGATAACCTTCATAAAACTCGCGTATATACAGAGATCTTATTATGCATTTACTTCTTTACTTAGATATATGCATCATTCATTCATCAGATGTTTAGTTAGCAGTAAGCATGTGCAGTAATAACAGAATAAATCATCACACATAAGAAACACACATGAACACCAGGATTTAAGGTGGAAACCCAAGTCAGGAGAAAACCACCGCTGTCGTCGTCTTTGTCTTCAATATTTTTATTATAAAGAAAACATCTTACAACCATGTACTGGCGCAGACTCATACTGTAAAGACGCAAAATTCCACCGCGATGCTGCTGTCCTTTCTCGTTACCAAATTTTCTAACCTCGGGAAGGGGAGCCACAACCCCCTCGCTGAAGCGTCAAACCTCTCCCCGGGAAGGGAGCTACTACCCCCAGCACTCATTTACCAACTACCACTGTAAGCGAGCTACAACCCCCTCATTGAAGGCTTCGACCCTCAGCACCATTTTGGACCACGTTTCATCAATTTTAATACTGGATCCAACAACTTCCATACAACACAACTTGTAGGCCTCTTTTCATCATATTTTCAGACTGGACGCACTCCATACATTTAAGCTCATCATACATCAAACAGAAACTTATAACCCCATCAATTCATTTATTGAATCATCAACAACTTGATCTTTAATTAACATAATCAGTAGCATATTCATCATTCAAACACCCCAGTTCTGTATGAATACATCATTGACAGATAGCAGTAAAACAACAAAACAGATCAGACATTTCATTCCACTTACTTTAGAAAACCCTAGATTCCATACGCACTTTTACTTCACTAAACCTGCGTATGTACGCGCTTTCATGCAGACCAACCCAGGTATACTTCTGTGCATTATTTAGAAAACCCTATCTTCCCATACGCGCTTTTCTTTAAGCAGACCCGCGTATACACACGCTTTTACTGAAGCGAACCTGTGTATACATTTGTAACTTTTCAGGACTGTGTAGCTCTTCAGATTAGATAAAAAAACTCAGATTTCATCCTTCACTTCAGAAAGTATTTTGCCTCATCTCAGATCTAAACATTCCATGAACAGATCTAGGAAATACATATACATTTCAGATCTAGAGATCCCTCTTCATCATTTTCTTCATAGGTGCATCATAGATTCAGATCTATCAATCAAGAACAGAGTTCATCCATGCATATATTCCTTAGAGAGATTTATTCATTCACAACCCTTACTCATGCACACCTTGCACTATTATTCTTTACTCCTTATATAGGTTTAGCCTTTATCAATACCATGAGCCAAAACCACACCACTTCCGATGGTATTCCTGGACGGGATCAAATAGATAATCTAGCGCTCAATACAATGGGTCAATACCATGGTAACACCCCTTGGTATTCTAAATTTGGAGCGCAGGCAAGAAAGCATTTACACGTATTTTTCCTGCCAGACAGCGGCCATTTCGCCTTTAACAAACCCGAGAGCGAGACACATCATATTTATCATTTTTCTGGTACTTACTGGAATTCCTTTCTTCTGTTACTTCTGAGTTGATCTGTAGATACATCATCCTTCCTTTTAACACATAGATACATCACCAATAACTCATAGGTTTCTTATCATAGGCAACTCATCAAGTAGGTTTCCATCAAGAACAACTTCATCAAGCAGGTTCCATCAAAGTCAACACATTGTATCACATTGCCAACAATCTCCCCCTTAATTCATCAAGTAGGTTTCCATCAAGGACAACTTCATCAAGTATGTTTCCATCAAGTACAATACGTTTCCATCAAGAACAACTTCATCAAATAGATTGCCATCAAGGACAACACATTGCATCATATCGCCAACAATCTTATTTCACCAAGTAGGTTGCCATCAAGGACAACACATGCCATCGTATGTGACCTAGACAAGAGTACACACTAGCCTCTTTTTATCTCTAGATTCTTCGCATGTGCTTGATTTCTCTCCTGAGTCACTAAGGTTTCTTAGTCTTCTTGGAGCATCTGGAGTATATTGGAGGTGTAGCATTAGAGTTTATCCCTTGGAGATTGAAGATTAGGGTTTTTTGATAAAACCTAAGGGTGAAATTATGAAAAAAAAAAGAGAGGAGAGGATGTGTTGCCTTGGAAGATGTGTTTGGGTGATTCTTGCACATTGGATCTTCTTAGTTTCTAGGTTTTTGTTGATTTTCCCTAGCTAGGGTTTGGGGAGCTAGGAGATTTGCACCATCCTTGAGATAATGTTATGGCAGGTGCATGCACTTGATCTTAAGCATATTGAAGTTTCCAGCTGTCCCAAACCTATGCAATTTCCAAATGTGATTCCCAGCTATATATGTTCTTTATGTATTGTTACTTACAGCGATATATGTCTTGTTGCCTTGGAAGATGTGTCTGGGTGATTCTTGCACATTGGATCTTCTTAGTTTCTAGGTTTTTGTTGATTTTCCCTAGCTAGGGTTTGGAGAGCTAGGAGGATTTGCACCATCCTTGAGATAATGCTATGGCAGGTACATGCACTTAATCTTACGCATTTTGAAGTTTCCAGCTATCCCAAACCTATGCAATTTCCAAATGTGATTCTCAGCTATATATGCTCTTTATGTATTGTTACTTACAGCCATATATGTCTTGTTGATTTGACATAAGTAAAAGGGAAATTGCTTAGTGATTTGACACCTAAGTGAAGAATATAAGGGATTGATTTTACTGCTATCATAGTGTTGTTGTATTGTTGTTATTACCACTGTAGAAGAGTATTTTCAGATATGGTTATTGGGTGCTATGTTGTCCTAAAAGTGTTGGAACTTATCCCTTTGGTTTGGTATCTCTTCTTTGTTGTATATTAGTGAAACATTGTACTCTTTCAGTTGCTATTTTGTACTGAGTTTTACAATAACACTAAGGCTGGAAATTCACAAAACTAAGATCTAAGATCTAAGATCCTTTGTTCGCACTTCTCTGGACTTCACATTTCAATGGCAGGGTGAGTCATATACGTCAGCATGGGAATCTTGGTGGAACACTGTTAATCCAAAGAAGCTTAGAATCTTAGATGTCTTCTGCTTCTTATGTCATAGGGAATTTGGTTGCCTCGGAACGTCGAGGTCTTCCTAGAAAGGACTTCCATCCCAGACAAAGTAGTTGCTCAGACTTTAGCTACCTATTCCTCTCTGATTTTGTCTCTCCTACTCGTTCCCATAACATAGCAAAAGAAACTACTGACTTTGTTGAGAAATCAAGATGCTTTTATATAATAATTGATTTCTCTTACTTGATAATTACTTGTGACTGTTTGTTGGCTTCTTATTAAATTTATATTCTCTTCATCAAGCGATTACCAAAACATGAATATCACAAAAAGAAAAAAAACTCAAGAATTAGGCTCAAAGCCAAGGCAAAACCCCCACAAGGGGGAAAAACCCAAGAAAATCCTCTTCTTATAGAATCAGATCAAAGTGAGATATCCAATACCCAAGACCAAGACTTCCAAAAATGCTCCAAGTCAGCCCTCCTGCAAGTCTCCTCAACAAGTCAAAGTCAACACCGGTCAAACATCCCTGAAATATGGTCAAATCTCTAAAAAACTCGGACCTGCAATGATGGCCAAATTTCAGCCATGTAACAACCTCAAAAATTCCAGAAAATCTCGAGCAAAAACTAGGGAAAAAAACTCAGATTTCTCTCTCCTTTGGCTTCGCTCTCTCTCTCCTTTGACTTTCGCTAATTTTCTTCTTCTTCTTGCACAGAAATCAATGTGATAGATTGGTGAGTGAATGAGGTCAAATACATGTCCAGGAGGTCAAATAGCTGCCTCTTTAGGCAGACTTGTCCAGGGAGGGCCGACTTGGTCTGTGGATGACATTTTGACTCTTTTGACTCAAGATAAAATAATTTTTCCTTTTCTTACAAGAAGTCCAAATGGGACTTTGACTAAAATACATTTCTTTGACTCATAATAAATTTTATGTTCTCAATTTACCCTATAAGCATGAAGAAGATGGTTTGACTAGAAATAAAATAATAATAATGAATATAAAAATACATCAATAGTACATTTGAATTACATTAGTTACATTTTCAACAAACTTTACCTATCCCTAGGCATATTTTGATGGTGTCTCTTTCTGAAGGAGATTGTGGGGGAGGGGTTGTTCTTCATATATCACACAACCATTCTTTCATGATGAAAAGTGATTTGGGACAAGGCACAAATAATTTTGAAGAGCTTATGAGTTTGAAGTTGCTTTTGTTGTTTGCTATTGAAAAAGGAATTCGCCGCATTCAAATCTTTGGGGACTGAAAGATAGTTATTAATTGGTTCAACAACACAACAAGATGTCACACGCACAGACTGAGTCCAATCCTGGAGGAAATCTATCTATTAAAACAATCATTTAATGAAATCTCTGTTTGCCACATTTACAGGGAAAGAAATGGGGTTGCCGATGCTTTGTCTAAGGAGGGTGCTTCGCAGGTTATGGGCACATGGCACATCAAGGAGCGTGTCAATGATCAGGAGCATGGATTCTATCACTGGCCCGTCATAGAGGGAACTTAGGCAGAGCAATTACAGTCCTAACCTAAAAAAAAAAAATTTAAAAATTTCGCAGGCTATATATGCTAAATGTTCAGCACATATTACAATATTATATGACAGAACTGTTATTACATTTTCTCACTATGTATTTATTTTGGAACACTTTTGTGGATATATATTTGGGACAGTAGTCCAAACACTGACAGGTGTTTTTTGGTGAAGCCATATGTAGCTGGTTTTCTTGAGTGCTATTTGGCACACTCAGAATATAATTTTCATTCCTAAACCACGATAGGAAAAAAGGGGATGAGTGGGCTGCTCTCACCCCATTTTTGTAATATAAATTTGTAATCAGAAATAAATACCTTTTTTTAATATCAAAATCAAAATGTTGTATCACTTTTGATGTGAGTAAGCTGTGTGCATAAAAATGCCCTTAAACCTCCTAAAATCTGTGAAGTGAGTACGCTGTATGCATATAAATGCCCTAAAATCTCCTAAAATCAGTGATGTGAAAGCTGTATGCATATAAATGCTCTGAAAGATATCATTGCAGTATGTTATATGTTATTACTCAATACCGTTCAAAGCTTAAAATTCAAGCTATTAAAAAATAACAATAACAAGCTACTCACAAATTACAAAATATGAAAATAAACATTTTGATTGAAACTAAAAATGTAATAAAGTTGTTGTGTTCATAACCATTGTATGAATGTTTATCAAAATTCCTATCCTAATTTGAGGCACCAAAATGTCATGGATTTTAACCATTTTCAAGGTTCTGCCAACATAATATTACTAAATTACTAATAATGGTGAATGGTTAAATTCAAATCTACACTCTACCATTTGTATACATACAGAAAATCACACAGTGAACTTGCAAGGGATGCAGCTGTATCTATTAAAAGTATTCAACGTTGATATGAAAGGCAAAAGAATGCGTACCACAGTTTTACTGAACCTTCATGTCAGGCCTTGGTTCAAAGACATCGATACAGTATCCACTTTCGAAATCTAAAGGACAGCTGGGAAGTTCAGTCCAGGTCTTTTCTCTTATATTGTAAGTAACCATCTCCACCGCTACCTCATCCCGATTGCGATTGAATATAAGGCAGACACAATCCTTAACTCCTTTGCACGTCATAGTTGGGTAGGGTCGCTCCATAGGAAAGGATGAAGGCATTGTAACACTCTCCTTCAGCTTCAACTCCCACTGCGATGATGAGGAGGAAGAGTTCACGTTCACCTTCTCAAACTCCAATATGATGAACTTCTGCAACTTTCCCTCTTGGACTATGGCACCCACAACTAGGATCTGCGACCCACAGACAACCAAGTAGGGGCCACACTTAAAGTCTTCAACGATCCTTGGCAACTGTTTAGAAACAGAGATCCCATCTGTCATGCTGAAACCCATAATTTCCCAATTCGCACGATAACACGTCAAACAGTAGAAGAAACCGCTGCCGAAAAGAAGTTCACCGCGAGCAATAACGAAACCATACAAATCCAACGGCCTATGTGGTGCAATCTCCCACGACTGCTTAGTAGAATCATAGATTTCGACTACCCCATAGTTCTTACTGTCCAAGCCCATCGCGACCACTTTGTATGTCTCTGGATGGTCACCCTCCCCTGCCACGATGCCTCTCGCTCTGAATGCTGTAATGGATGTCATGGGAGGGAGTTCTATGAAAGTTCTTGTCAGAGGATTGCAGACAGTAAAACCAACTGATTGATAATAAAGTGTTCGATCAATTGACACTAAGGTGGTCACTAAGACCAAGCCTACCCCGGAAGCACATAAATTAACAACGCGACGATCATCATCACTGTATACACGGTATACATTTTCTTTGAGGAAGGAAAGGGAGATGGCAGAGGTTTTCTTCCATGCTCCTGTGTAGAAGCAGTAAGCAACGGCCAATTTATCACTGTGCACAAGCAGCCATGGCATCCGGTTGGGAGGGGCCTTGGCCCATTGAGATGTGATAAACTTGGCAGATGAAATCAGGGCATTCCATTGCTGAGAGACACTGCGAAATCGACACAGGCTTTCCACGGGCACCCATGTCAATATTTCCTCTACTAGATGGTCGGCCAACTCAGGACACACCAAAGACTGCTCTGATTCCATCTCTACTATCTATTATTGAACACAAAGTGAAACCGAATAATTGTGTGATGTTTGAATCTCATTTGGACAATTTATAGTGATATATATGGTTCTTTCATTTCTATCTTAATTGTGAATTAATAATTTTAATATATATTATTTTTAAAAATTATTCAAAATAATTTAAATAAATATTATTTTATTTTAAATTGATAATTTTAATAAATATTATTTTTTAAGTATTCAAAATAATTTTATTTTTTTCTGGTTTAATTTTTCTAAAATCTGGCATGAATTCATTGAAATCACAAAGTTTATGGGTAACCTTTCAACAATCGATGTGTTCTAGGGCGTTGAATCCATATATACAGTGAAAAAACCAGTTTAAATAACACAAATCAAGATTTCAACTCAAATTTTTCCATCAATTGTGACACCAAAATGTCAAAAAAATCACACTAAAAACAACTCTTTATTCAAAATATTGAATGTTTCAAACTAGTGTATATAATTTATTAGATAAGCTATTAACAAAAATATTCAAGTGTCATTAGTTTACAACTAATATTCATTATTAATAAGTTATTTTTTAATTATTATTATGGTTTTAATGAAATACATTATTATTTATACCATATAAGATTTTTAGGTGAAATCTTGAATTCTGTTATTTAAATTAGGTTTTTGACTAAAAACTTTTTGGACATCTAGATTGTGGAGATTTCATAACTCAAACTTTCCAACAAAATCCTTACCCAATTCAAGCCAAATTAGACCAAGAACCTTAAAGTCTGGGCCGAGAGACACTCTACAACCTAGTTCATTAACTTTCCAACAAAATCCTTACCCAATTCAAGCCAAATTAGACCAAAAAATATGTCGATAAAACTTCCAAAACATATAAGGGATTCCTTGGACCTTAAATTCTTGGCTTTGAGGCACTCTACAACCAAGTACATTAACGTAATTTAAACATTTAACTGGGTGAAAATAAAATAAAAATAACAAATTCAAAATAATAATAATAATAAAAAATGACCCATGGTATTCATGTGGAATATAACCTATTTTAGGTGGCAATTAAACTAGCCTTCTTACATCTTAGTTTGATGTTATATTTAGATACATAATTAGTTGAAGAAAATGAAATTAAACTAGCTTAGATATCACATCAAATACCATGGGTTACCCAATACTATGCACATGTAATTCTTAAATCATCAATGGTAAACACATCTATGACCAAATCAATGTAATATTAATTACATATCAATAACCAAATCAAGATTATATTAATTATTAATGATCAAACCAAACTTATATTAATTCATCAAACCAAGATTAAACTCACATTCCCAGCTTAAGTTTGACTTGGTATGTTTTTTTTTACCATATATATATATATATATATATATATTTTTTTTTTTTCTAAGTTAAACTACTTCTATTATATCATATGGAATAGAAAATTACAGGTCTCTTCATGTGGATTTGACGAGTCCAATCCAAAGGGAAGTTTCAACAGTTTTCCACCAGAAGTTGGACTGCCCCAATTGGGGAAACCAGTCCTTAAAAACCAGAGAGTAACTGTTTCCCGAAGCGGGAAACCAGCAGATTTAGTTACCAAAATAGAACACGAGTCACATGGTTGACAATTCAAAAACATGAGCATGCTAACGAGATTTAAAAAACTGAACCTGAGGTGAACCTGCATTCTTGTTCCTTGAGGTGGGAACTTCTTCCTCAATTCTGCACACATAGCACCCATCATCTGTCAGCGCGTGGCTAGAAGGTTGAGGACATGGCGACGCTGGGGTGTCGAGTTTAGCCAAGGAGGCAGCATGCATTCTGTCTTGTTTTTGGCCTCCTGGTCTGAGTTGCTACCTTCACTGTTTCCAGAGTTGTCACTGGATTCTTAACAAAAATATTCAAGTGTTATTAGTTTACAACTAGTATTCATTATTAATATATTTTTTTTAATTATTATTATGGTTTCAATGAAATACATTATTATTTATAGCATATAAGATTTTTTGGGTTAAATCTTGAATTTTGTTATTTAAATTAGATTTTTGACTAAAAACTTTTTGGACATCTAGATCGTGGAGATTTCATAATTCAAACTTTCCAACAAAATCCTTACCAAATTCAAGTCAAATTAGACCAAAAAATATGTCGAGAAAACCTCCAAAACATATAAGGGATTCGCTGGACCTTAAAGTCTGGGCTGAGAGACACTCTACAACCTAGTTCATTAACTTTCCAACAAAATCCTTACCCAATTCAAGGCAAATTAGACCAAAAAATATGTCGATAAAACTTCCAAAACGTATAAGGGATTAGCTAGACCTTAAAGTCTGACTTTGAGGCACTTTACAACCCAGTGAAAATAAAATAAAAATAACAAATCCAAAATAATAATAATAATAAAATAACCCATGATATTCATGTGGAATATAACCTATTTTAGGTAGCAATTAAACTAGCATTCTTACATTTTAATTTGATGTTATATTTAGATACATAATTAGTTGTAGAAAATGAAATTAAACTAGCCTACATACATCTTAGTTTGACGTTATATTTAGATACATAATTAGTTATAGAAAATGATGATGTTGAATCCATGTAATCAGTAAAAGTAAAAAATTTATTGATATGTTCACGTTGGACATTTGTCTAGATATGTTAGATGTGGGAAAATTTTAAGAAAAAATGTAATTATTAAGTTTTCTCTAAAATTTAACCTACTTTTATTTGGTGGGAGTGGTAATAAATATTGTAATATTATATTTTATCCAAAATTTCCACTCACCCAAATATAATTATTAATTTTAAGTTTTCTATTTTATTTTTACCAAGTAAAAATGTTAAATATTACAACATCTCTATTATATCCCCTTGTTATATCCAAACCCAGAAGACTGTTTCCGTTCTGCTTGCTTACCTCTGCAGTCAAGAAACCGACTCTGTCTCTAGTTGATTCTCCTGGCCAGCTCAGCCACCTTTTCTCTCGACAGAATTTGGCCGCGCCCAGATTTTCAGGAAGTCTTTCGCTCATCCCAAATGAGTCCAATCCATATCGTTATTCGGCTTCCCACAACACAAATAGTTATAAGTCCTGCACTTACCCTGTTGGCCTAGTCACTAACAGTAAATCTTTCATGCACTCATCCTGCAGTTCTCTGTTACTTCATAGAGTTCATACGCTCATGGGGAAACGAAGAACACGGTCAGACTCTGACCGCGGAAAGCAGCCGAAACATAGTCCAAAGAAGCGTGGTCGAAAGACTACTCAGGAACACCTGGAAACACTGGCAGCCAATTATGTCTTGGGAAACTCCTCCACAGTGCGTGAAGAAATAAGAGGTTGGGAAAGAGATATTCAGACAGAACCAGAGAATAATGAGGCTGAGGTAGAGATTTTAGACTTTATTACAGACCCGTGTAACACTAGGGACCGGCTCACACTCTTTAATCAAACCATTCACACTTACTGGATTGTTAAATGCCTCATAGCAAAAGCCATGCAGAGTTTTCATCCAGGTCTTATTAAGGCAGGACAGTTTAAGAAGGAATCAAGCATTCAAGAACTGCTGGTAGAAATCCAGGACCAATTGCAACACATTAAGATTACCCAGTATCAAACAACGGACCGCATGAATAGAATGGATAACAGGCTAAGTTGTATAGAGAAGACTCTCCAGCAAATGCAGCAAGTTGACATGCCCAGGACAACAGAGAAGGCTCCTGCCTCAACCTCCTCATCAGATGGCTAGTTCTATTTCAGTTTTTTCTTTTAATGCAATGTGAATATGTATATGAATTTTCCTTAAGTAATCAGCAGGTAGGAAAGAATGTAGGCAGACAGATAACTCTTGCTAGGTACAGACAAATGAAACAATTCCAGTTTTGGAATGCTTTTCACGCTTATCGGTGGCCAACAAACCTGGTTTCCTACGGGCAGGTTGAGGCCACCGTTTGGATTATGTTTTTTGCCACCTGCTCTTTTATTATAAATAGAAAATAGAAAGGACCCGCCTAATTTACAAAAAAGAAGAAGTTATATTTATAATTATAATTATAATTAATAATTAAACCAACCTAGATCCATCTTCACTTTGGATCTACCAAGAGCTAAGAAGGATCAAATCTCTTCGTGCTTGATAGATCTAGAGTTAAGATGAATTTAGGTTGGTTAATATAAAGCACGATTCATCATTAACCATCAAATAGTTAGTCTCCCACTTTAAATAATTTTAAATAATGAAATTTTATATTCTTACATTAAGTTGGAGGCATTATTGTGAGGCTTTGACTATATCACATCAAATACCATGGGTATTCACCATGGGTTACCCAATACTATGCACATGTAATTCTTAAATCATCAATGGTAAACACATCTATGACCAAATCAATGTAATATTAATTACATATCAATAACCAAATCAAGGTTATATTAATTATTAATGCTCAAACCAAACTTATATTAATTCATCAAACCAAGATTAAACTCACATTCCCAGCTTAAGTTTGACTTGGTATGTTTTTTTTTACCAGATATATTTTTTTTCTTTCTAAGTTAAACTACTTCTATTATATCATATGGAATAGAAAATTACAGGTCTCTTCCTGTGGATTTGATGAGTCCAATCCAGAGGGAAGTTTCAACAGTTTTCTACTAGAAGTTGGACTGCCCCAGTCGGGGAAACCAATCCTTAAAAACTAGAGAGTAACTGTTGCCCGAAGCGGGAAACCAGCAGATTTAGTTACCAAAATAGAACACGAGTCACATAGTTGACAATTCAAAAACATGAGCATGCTAACGAGATTTAAAAAACTGAACCTAAGGTGAACCTGCATTCTTGTTCCTGGAGGTGGGAACTTCTTCCTCAATTCTGCACACATAGCACCCATCATCTGTCTCCTTGCTCAACGCGTGGATATAAGGTTGAGGACATGGCAACGCTGGGGTGTTGAGTTTAGCCAAGGAGGCAGCATGCAGTCCAGATTATTCTGTCTTGTTTTCGGCCTCCTGGTCTGAGTTGCTACCTTCATTGTTTCCAGAGTTGTCATTGGATTCTTTGCTACCGCTGGAGGCGCTTTGCACCGGGAGGGCCTTCATCTTACGGGGGATGAAAGGAGGCTCAGGAGGAATGGTAGATTTGCGTGGCCTCTTCTTGCTACGAGAGATGGAGGGAGTTGAAGCAAGGGCAGGGAGATGCAGAAAGAGCTGGGCGTTCAAGTTTACAGGGGGGTTCCTATCATGCTCATTCCATCCAATAGAAAGGTTCAGGTCACGACCCTGGGAGAGCGAAAGCAGAGGACGGGAAGGCTGGCCACGCCCCCCAGATCTTTTGCACCTCATTCTGTGGCATCGAGGCATAATTGTCCAAGGCGCCGAATCGCTGGATTAGGAGGGGGCCGTAGAAAACACAAGAGAAGAACAGCTTCCAAAGGGAAGGCTGAGGCTAGTCGAATGAGGACCTTGCACCAGAGGCTGAGGGAAATTGACAGAAAAATGCACCGAGAGCAGGCAGGAGGGCCGAAGTGAGGATGAAAGGGCCGAGGTGATGGGCTTAATGGCCATGGCAACCAGTGTTAATGAGTTGCAGATTTGGTACATCGAGGAGAAGGTGGCAGAGGTCGAGTTAATGGCTCCCTCATGCCAGCATTTATCACAGTCCTTCTTTCCATAAGCAGTCACGTGGAGCAGCCAAGTGTCTCTCCACATGGATGCCCGGTGGCGCACTAATTCACTGGCAGGCACTTGCATCCAGGGGTTTTTTACCAGATTTATTAATTTTAAATGAAATCATAGTTTAGTTTATGATAAAATTTTGAAACAACTTTTACCCATTGAAAAATAAATGTAAAGTTGAAAATTATTTTTTTTGTGAAAATATTTTAAAATTTGTAAAGAAAAATATAATCTTGGTTTAAATTGTTTTATCTAATTATTTTAATATGTCATTTAAGTAAATGAAAATTTATATATTAGTTAATTTAATATAAAGATCTATGGATAGTTGAGATCCATCCCAAACATTTTGTAAAGAAACTTCAATAGTTGAATTTGGATCACTTATACATGTCAAAATAATACCATCACGCACTCATGGTTGCATGGAGTTGCGTTTCCTGCAGATTCGCGGCCATGGCCTCCTACTGAGGGCCCCTTCCCCCCTAGAGATGTTGGCAACTGTTTAGAAACAGAGATCCCATCTGTCATGCTGAAACCCATAATTTCCCAATTCGCACGATAACACGCCAAACAGTAGAAGAAACTGCTGTCGAAAAGAAGTTCATAGTGAGAAATAAAGAAAATACACAAATCCAACGGCCTATGTGGTGCAATCTCCCACGACTGATTAGTAGAATCATACATTTCGACTACCCCATAGTTCTTACTGTCCAAGCCCATCGTGACCACTTTGTATGTCTCTGGATGGTCACCATCCCCTGCCACGATGCGTCTCGCTCTGATTGTTGTTATGGATGTCATGGGAGGGAGTTATATGAAAGTTCTTGTCAGAGGATTGCAGACAGTAAAACCAACATATTGATAATAAAGTGTTCGATCAATTGTCACTAAGGTGGTCACTATGACCAAGCCTACCTCGGAAGCACATAAATTAACAACGCGACGATCATCACTGTATACATGGTATACATTTTCTTTGAGGAAGGAAAGGGAGATGGCAGAGGTTTTCTTCCATGCTCCTGTGTAGAAGCAGTTAGCAACGGCCAATTTATCATTGTGCACAAGCAGCCATGGCATCCGATTGGGAGGGGCCTTGGCCCATTGAGATGTGATAAACTTGGCAGATGAAATCAAGGCATTCCATTGCTGGGAGACACTGCGAAATCAACACAAGCTTTCCACCGGCAGCCATGTCAATATTTCCTCTACTAGATGGTCTTCCAACTCAGGACACACCAAAGACTACTCTGATTCCATCTCTATTATCTATTATTGAACACAAAGTGAAACCTAATAATTGTGTGATGTTTGAATCTCATTTGGACAATTTATAGTGATATATATAGTTCTTTCATTTCTATCTTAATTATGAATTAATAATTTTAATATATATTATTTTTAAAAATCATTCAAAATAATTTTAATAAATATTATTTTATTTTAAATTGATAATTTTAATAAGTATTATTTTTTTAAGTATTCAAAATAATTTTATTTTTTTCCTAGTTTAATTTCTCTAAAATCTGGCATGAATTCATTGAAATCACAAAGTTTATGGATAACCCTTCAACAATCGAAGTGTTCTAGGGCGTTGAATCCATACATACAATCAAAAAACCAGTTTAAATAACACAAATCAAGATTTCAACCCAAATTTTTCCATCAATTGTGACACCTTAATGTCCAAAAAATCACACTAAAAACAACTCCTTATTCAAAATATTGAATGTTTCAAATTAGTGTATATAATTTATTAGATAAACTATTAACAAAAATATTCAAGCGTTATTAGTTTACAACTAGTATTTTTTTTTTTAATTATTATTATGGTTTTAATGAAATACATTATTATTTATAGCATATAAGATTTTTTGGGTTAAATCTTGAATTTTGTTATTTAAATTAGGTTTTTGACTAAAAACTTTTTGGACATCTAGATCGTGGAGATTTCATAACTCAAACTTTCCAACAAATTCCTTACCCAATTCAAGCCAAATTTGACCAAAAAATATGTCGAGAAAACCTCCAAAACATATAAGGGATTCATTGGACCTTAAAGTTTGGGCCGAGAGACACTCTACAACCTAGTTCATTAATTTTCCAACAAAATCCTTACCCAATTCAAGCCAAATTAGACCAAAAAATATGTCGATAAAACCTCCAAAACTTATAAGGGATTAGGTGGACCTTAAAGTTTGGCTTTGAGGCACTCTACAACCCAGTGAAAATAAAATAAAAATAACAAATCCAAAATAATAATAATAATAAAAAAATGACCCATGATATTCATGTGGAATATAACCTATTTTAGGTAGCAATTAAACTAGCATTCTTACATTTTAATTTGACGTTATATTTATATACATAATTAGTTATAGAAAATGAAATTAAACTAGCCTAGATGCATCTTAGTTTGACGTTATATTTAGATACATAATTAGTTGTAGAAAATGATGACGTTGAATCCATGTAATCGTGAAAGTAAAAATTTTATCGATATGTTCCATAATAGCACGGTTCAGATATGTTGAAGAATGATGTGGGGAAATTTTAAGAAAAAATGTAATTATTACATTTTCTCTAAATTTAATCCATTTTCTATTCGTGGAGTGTAATAAATATCAGAATATTATTTTAAAATATAAATCTTCCGAGAAATCACATAATAAATTTAGGAACCGACGTTGCTTCGAATTACCAACTGTGAATTCACTTCCACGGCATTGTAATATTATATTTTATCCAAGATTTAATTTCACTCCAAATATATAATTATTAATTTATATTTATTTTATTTTACTAAATAAATGTTAAATATATAACATCTCTATTATATTTTATAATATTTAACATTTTTACTTGGTAAAAATAAAATAGAAAACATAAAATTAATAATTATATTTATAATTATAATTATAATTAATAATTAAACCAACCTAGATCCATCTTCACTTTGGATCTACCAAGAGCTGAGAAGGATAAAATTTCTTCGTGCTTGGTAGATCTAGAGTTAAGATGAATTTAGGTTGGTTTATATAGAGCACGATTCATCATTAACCATCAAATAGTTAGTCTCTCCCTTTAAATAATTTTAAATAATGAAATTTTATATTCTTACATTAAGTTGAAAGCATTATTGTGAGGCTTTGACTTTATCACATCAAATACCGCTGGTATTTACCATGGGTTACCCAATACTATGCACATGTAATTCTTAAATCATCAATGGTAAACACATCTATGACCAAATCAATGTAATATTAATTACATATCAATAACCAAATCAAGGTTATATTAATTATTAAATATGAAACCAAACTTATATTAATTCATCAAACCAAGATTAAACTCACATTCCCAGCTTAAGTTTGACTTGGTATGTTTTTTTTACCAGTTATTTTTTTTCTAAGTTAAACTACTTCTATTATATCATATGGAACATAAAATTATAGGTCTCTTCCTATGGATTTGACGAGTCCAATCCAAAGGGAAGTTTCAACAGTTTTCCACCAGAAGTTGCACTGCCCTAGTCGGGAAAACCAGTCCTTAAAACCAGAGAGTAACTGCTTCCCGAAGCGGGAAACCAGCAGATTTAGTTACCGAAATAAAACACGAGGTTGACAATTCCAAAACATGAGCATGCTAACGAGATTTTAAAAACTGAACCTAAGGTGAACTTGCATTCTTGTTGCTGGAGGTGGGAAATTTTTCCTCAATTCTGCACACATAGCACCCATCATCCATCTCCTTGCTTAGCGCGTGGCTAGAAGGTTGAGGACGTGGCGATGTTGGGGTGTCAAGTTTAGCCGAGGAGACAGCATGATCCAGGTGGATATTGGTGGTCACCCGCCTATTCCACTTGGGGCCCCACCATTGTCTCTTTCAGTCTTTCAGTTTCGGCAAAACTTACTATTTTTAGCAGTTTTTTTGGGTCCTGAACTTCCGGAGCCATTTTGAGGCCCTAAATGACGTTTTTTGGCAAAACCGAAAGCAACATGGGTCCATGGATGAATGTTGCTCACTCAAAATTTGTAGTCCTCGAATAGATCTTTCTAATGAGGTATGGTTCGCATCAAACATAGATCATATGCCAAAGTTACGTCCTCGGGAAGTTGAAACACCAATTTACCCAAACGAGGCCCATAGTTTTGGCGCTTCATCTCCTAGGGTTAGGGTTTTGGATGTTTAGGGTTTTCCATTGTTTCTAAATAATAAATAGGCCTCAGCTCATCAACTCGCTCATAGGCATGTAGCCACACATTCTTCTCGTGAGACAGCTACCAAAGACCCTCGCCAGTTTATTTCCATTGTCTTGTATACAAAAATCACTTCTTTTGATATGATCAATCGTGTGCCAGTGCTCGAGAATGATGAAATCACAGGCAGATCTGTGAGCTAGTTGCAGAAGTCACATCCGACCAAGTTCATCGCCCCGTGAGCTGGACATCAGCAGCCGTGGTTAGTTGGCGGGGACATGGAGACTCAGACGATTATCGTTGAACAAGATCACCCACCAAAACCCATCCCACAGATTGATGATCTTCTGGACCAACTCAAAGGTGCAAAATATTTCAACAAGATCGACCTAAAGTCTGGGTATCACCAGGTACCAATTGAACCCTATGATGTGTGGAAGATTGCATTCAAAGCCAAGGAAGGCATTTTTGAATGGCTGTTCATGCCTTTCGGGTTGACAAATGCTCCTGCAACCTTCATGAGGTTAACTACATATCTTGCGCTATTTACCTCAGGGTAGTCCAAATCTGGATGACATTCTGATCTTCAGCGAGACTTGGGAAGAGCACCTCCACCACATCCGACAAGTCCTCCAAACACTGCGGCAACACAAGTTGTGTGCCAATTTGGAGAAGTGCACTTTTGGCATGACCCAGGTTCAATATCTGGGGTACATTATTGATGAAATTGGGGTGCATGTGGATCCAACCAAGATCCAAGTCATTCGGGATTGGCAAGCCCCAACCACTATAACAGAGCTTCGCAGCTTTCTGGGTCTTGCTAATTTCTACCGTAGGTTCGTGTTGGGATTCTCTCATATCACTTGGCCCTTGAGTCAAGTCACCAAGGGAGGAGCGAGAGAAAAATTCTTTTGGTCGGAATCTCAACAGAAAGCGTTTACAGAATTGAAAATCTCCTCTGTTCTGCACCAGTTCTCACATTACCAGACTTGCAACATCCATTTGAGATCGAGACAGATGCCTCTGACTATGCTATTGGGGCGGTTCTTACTCAAGAAGGACATCCAGTGGCATATCACAGTGAGACATTATCCGACACAGTTCGCAAGTATCCCACTTATGACAAAGAAATGTATTCCATTATGCAAGCTTGTCGACAATGGAAGCATTACATTTTGGGAAAGGAAACAATCATCCACACAGACCACCGACCCCTGCAGTTCATACAGACACAAGGGAAGTTGTAGAATGATCGCCATCAGAAGTGGTCCACATATCTACAACAGTTTCATTTGAACATCAAGTACAAGAAGGGTAGCACCAATAATGTTGCAGACTGCCTCAACCGACCACCGATTGTGGCACTCACCATTGTGCTCAACTCTTGTGGGCATGAGACTGACTGGCCGTTTTCAACAGAGCAACTTGCACTTAGCCACATACAAGGCACTCTTGGGGGGTATGCAAGTTCCAAATTTTCACCTCCAAGATGCACTTTTATGTCACCTGGGACACCTTTGTGTTCCTTCAAGCGAGCGCGCCAAGATGATATGGGAAGCACACTACAGTCAAGTCGTTGGGAATTTCGGGGTCGAGAAAATAGTAGCAGTACTACATAAGTATTTATATTGGCCGAACCTTCGAAAGGATGTCGGGAAGCACATCAGATCCTGCACTGCTTGTGTCATTGCCAAACTGACCATCAAGAAGCAAGGCCTATATACTTCGCTACCTACCCCTTGGGAATGACTCAGAGTCAGGTGGTCGGCTTACGCATTCTCGAAGATGGCCATTATGGCGGCCTGCAAGAAGAATATCACAGCAGAAGCCACTGCTAAACTCTTCCTTGAACGAGTGTGGGTGCACTTTGGGATCCCACAGTCTATCATATCAGATCGGGATAGCAGGTTCCTCAGCACATTTTGGTCCAGCCTCTGGTCGATGTTGGATACCAAGCTCACCAAGTCCACAGCTTTCCATCCCCAAACAGATGGCCAGACAGAGGTCGTCAACGGAATGATTGTACACATTCTGCGCATGTACAATTCAAAGCATCCACGCACATGGGACGAGAGCCTCCCCTATGTACACATGAACTTTTGTTTTACGTTTCGTTAACCTACCACATTCCCCTTTCAAGTGGGCTTGGGATTCTAGCCACTATGTCCCATTGACGTAGCCATGCCATTTGCAGCCTACTCAAAAGCGATTCATCGAGAGTATTCCATACGATCCGTTTTCAAATGTGGTTCATGACATATTGGATAGAGCTTTCACGTTAAGTACAATGCCATGATCAACATCAAGTGCCACACGCCTTCCGGGTGGAGGGCGACAAAGTGTGGCTACATTTGCAAAAGGAGCTCCTCACATCGACCTCCACCTGCTTTGCCCGCCTATGGCTGTGCCGTACACCATCTTCACAATGAGAAAAATGCCGAGCTTTCATTCACCATTCCTATGCACCCGTATTCAATGACCGGCTGCTGTTACTTACTGCCTTCGTCCTTACTTCCCACCTCTACTGGACATCTCTGACATTGCAGAACAACTCACACCAATAGATTTAAACCCAGACTGCATGGAACAGGCCACCAGAGATTGTATCATGGACATGCAAATCAAGAACACTCACCAACAGAAGATCCAACTATATCGGGTTGTCAAAGCTGGCCAACTCCTGCACCAAGGAAAGTGGTTCACCAGGGACCAAGTTCAGCAGATGTTTCCTCATCTCATGGAGTAACTTAACGCAATGGGGACCATTGCTTCCTAAGGAGGGAGGAATGATCCAGGTTGATATTGGTGGTCACCCGCCTATTCCACTTGGGGCCCGACCATTGTCTCTTTCAGCTTTTCAGTTTCGGCACAACTTACTATTTTTAGAATTTTTTTTGGGTCCTGAACTTCTGGAGCTGTTTTGAGGCCCTAAACGACGTTTTTTGGGAAAAACGAGAACATGGATCCATGGATTGATGTTGCTCACTCAAAAATTTTAGTCCTCGGATAGATATTTCTAACGAGGTATGGTTCGCGTCAAACAGAGATCGTATGCCAAAGTTACATCCTCGGGAAGTTGAAACACCAATTTACCCAAACAGGGCCCATAGTTTTGGCGCTTCATCTCCTAGTGTTAGGGTTTTGGATGTTTAGGGTTTTCCATTGTTTCTAAATAATAAATAGGCCCTCGAGCCTCATTGTAACTCAGTTCAGAGGCCTGTAGCCGCCACATCTCTTCTCAGACATAGCTACAGCGCCCTAGCTAGTTTATTTCCATTCTGTTTGTAAGCAAATTTGAGTTCTTTGATATTAATGAAATGAAGTGATGTTTCTACTGCATCTTTGTATTTATGGTTATATGTTTATTATGTTGCGTTCCTGCATAAATCCGGATCACAACATGCAATCCAAACTGTTCTGTCTTGTTTTTGGCCTCCTGGTCCAAGCTGCTACCTTCACTGTTTCCAGAGTTGTCACTGGATTCTTTGTTACCGCTGGAGGCACTTTGCACCAGGAGGGCCTTCATATTATGGGGGATGAAAGCAGGCTCAGGAGGAATGGTAGATTTACGCGGCCTCTTCTTGCTGTGGGAGATGGAGGGAGTCAAAGCAGGGGCAAGGAGCTGCAGAGAGAGCTAGGTGTTCAAGTTGACAGGGGGGTTCCTATCATGCTCATTCCAGCCAATAGAAAGGTTCAAGTCATGACCCTGGGAGAGCGAAAGCGGAGGAAGAGAAGGCTGGCCACGCCCCCTAGATCTTCTGCACCTCATTTTATGGCGCCGAGGCATAATTTTCCAAGGAGCCGAGTCGTCAAACTAGGAGGGGGCCATAGAAAACACAAGAGAAGAACAACTTCCAAAGGGAAGGTTGAGGTTGGTCGAATGAGGACCTTGCACCAGAGGTGGAGGGAAATTGACAGACAAATGCACCGAGAGCAAGCGGGAGGGCTGAAGTGAGGACGAAAGGACCGAGATGATGGGCTTAATGGCCATGGCAAGCGGCATTAATGAGTTGTAAAGCTGGTACGTCGAGGATAAGGTGGCAGAGGTCGAGTTAATGGCTCCCTCACGCCAGCATTTATCGCAGTCCTTCTTTCCATAAGTGGTCACATGGAGCAGCCAAGTGTCTCTCCACATGGCTACCCGATGGTGCACTAATTCACTGGCGGGCACCCGCATCCGGGGGTTTTTTACCAGATTTATTAATTTTAAATAAAATCATAGTTTAGTTTATGATAACATTTTGAAACAACTTTTACCCATTGAAAAATAAATGTGAAGTTGAAAAATATTTTTTTTGTGAAAATATTTTAAAATTTGTAAAGAAAAATATAATCTTGGTTTAAATTGTTTTATCTAATTATTTTAATATGATTCTATTTAAGTAAATGAAAATTTATACATTAGTTAATTTAATAAAAATATCTATGGATAGTTGAGATCCATCCCAAACATTTTGTAAAGAAACTTCAGTAGTTGAACTTGGATCACTCATACATGTCAAAATAATACCTTCACATGCTCATGGTTGCATGGAGTTGTGTTGCCTGCAGATTCGCGGCCGTGGCCTCCTACTGAAGGCCCCTTTCCCCCTCCTCTCTTCTTTCTTCCTCGTGTCCCCTTTTCTCCTGCTCTCTAGCTTGCCTCCTCGCACTAACTGGTCAGTCAACCTTATGGTTGCGTCGACCCTGGTTGGTTCTTTGGATGCAGATATTGCAGCCTTCAACTCTCTGGTTATTGTTGCACCTAAGTTTTAGAAGTAGAGTCCTTCACACTTTGTTAAAAAAGCACATGAAATCCCCAAGATCACCAGCAACACCCTGCAAGATCACTCTAGAGATTTGTAGCTCACAAATCGGGGCCTTATTGGCCAGTTCATGGGCCTTTAGCCTTCACCCCGCTCGATTCGTGCCTGAATAAAAAAGAATTGGAAACAACTCATTCAAGGAGAGCTTATGTCGACATTCTGTGGGAATGGATTCTTCACCTTCTTTTTCAAAAACAGGTTGGATAGAGATTTGGTTTTCAGGAGTGGCCCATACTTCATGGGTGCACAAGGGTTATATTTGGATAGGTGGAGTCCTAGCTTCGATCCAGACTACAATGTTCCCTCCTTGGTACCAGTATAGGTAAAGCTCCCATATCTCGTGCTCCATTGTTGGAACGATGCAACTTTCTGTCTAATAGGGAACTCTCTGGGAAAACATATTGATTGTGTTGAGCCAAAGGATGGTATATTCTCTTGTGCAAGGATTTGCATGGAGGTAAACCTTGAAAAAGGGCTTCTAGCTAATGTTGATCTCTGTATGGACACTTGGGCTCATCTCCAGGAGGTATACTACGATCAGTTTCCATTTAAATACAAGTTATGTCATGAATATGGGCACTTTTCTAAAAGATACCCAAAGCATTAGGAATATTTTGACCATCCAGGGGAAGAAAATGAACAATGGAAGCAAGAAAAGAGAGAAAAAAGGAATAAAAAATAGAATAACGCACCATTCACAACCTCCAACTTAGTTCCTTAGAAATATGACCCAAGCCAAAGTAAATATATTCCTACTCGCGAGGTAAAAACCCAGGAAAATGAAATTGGAATAGATAATAACAATTTCGTTGCATTGGCCTCTATCTAGGAAGAGGGGGGGATCTGTTTTGGGAATTAGTAGTGTAGAGGTTGTTTTTTTTTCCTTGACTTTGAAACTACAAAAAGAAATTCCCACAAGCACAAAGGTAACCAGTAATGCAAAAGACACAACATATGAAGAGGAAGAAGAAGAAGGGTTTGTATCCTCCAAAGAGATAATGGTAACATCATAACCTGTGAACTTAGGGGATGAAAATTTGATAGGGCACAAGACTCAGGGACATGGACAGAAAGACAAGAAGATCAGGATAGAAAATAAACAAATAAATAAGGAAAGAAAAAATAGAAAAGGACAAGGAGTTGGGTTTTCAACACATTATTCCTCGTGAGTTAGCCGATTTGGGGAACAAAGGAGGAAAAAAGGGAAGTGCAGTAGGCCCTGCAAAAGGGACACCAAATACAAAAATTATTTAATGAATATTATCTCCTGGACTTGTAGGGGTCTTGTTTGTAGAAAATGAATAATGGAAATAAAATATCTAATACAAAAGGAAAGACCAGTAGTCACCCTACTCCGGGAGATGAAGTTGAGTGAGACTTAAATATCCTCTATTCATTCCTCTCTTTGGGGTTTTAGAAATATGGAAGTAAAGAGCTTGAGAGGTGCTTCAGGAGGCCTCTGCACAATGTGGAATCCTACAAAATTACAACTGGTAAGTTCTTTAAAAAACACTCACTAGATTGCAACTTCTTTCAAGATTTTAGAGTTGCAAATTTTTTTTTGTGTGATCAATATCTATATGCCCGTCAACTTTATAGAGAAAAAATAATGTTGGAAGACTTTAATGGAGTTAAAAAACTCTGAATTTGGGTGTAACTATATTCTGGGAGGAGATTTCGACACCACCATGGGATAAAATGAGAAGAGGGGAGGCTCCACTGTTAGGGATGCTTCCCATGAAAATATGGATCAAGACTTAATCCTTAACCTCAACCTCTTTGATTTTGAGGGTCCTAAATTCCTCTATACCTAGAATAATAAACATTCTGGGTCGGGCCATATTGCAGCTTGTCTTAACTGCTTCTTGGCCTATGATTTGTTAAAATTATGAAACTGCGGTCAAATTCCACTTTGGACTACTTACTTGATGGAGATGATCATGGCATTGAGTTCCTCTTTCCGAGAGGACCAAGATCGACCTAAAGATCACCTCATTTGGATAAGCAGAAGTTGGTTTTTGATTTTGCGCCAACTCATGGATATTGGATCAAGATGGCTTCACATATTTGGATAGGTCGGCTAGACATCATTGACACCCATTTGAAGCATATAAACACAAGTGACCTAGAAGCTCATTTTGACATCTCAACATCAAGCATCCTCTTCTTTTCTATCTGATTGGGTTCAACACATTGGTGAAGAAAAAGATCGTACAGAGGTCTGAAATCTTAGGTCTACAGGTCACACTGAAACTAGGGACTTTTTTTTCTTAGTCACACGCATACAACTAGTCGATCTGGGCTATATCCGCGGGCTTTCTATAGACAAGGTAGCGGCTAAGACCCTATAGCCATGGGCATGTTGAGTTATGGTGGTGGCTAAGGGTTTGACTAATGTTGATTGTCATCCAAAGATTTCTGAAGTTGCATGAAAGCTTAAACAAATTGTCTCTGATATGTTTGACCTCGGTGCACAGGTTTCTGAAGTTGTTGGGTAATATTATTGTACAAATTGTATTGGGCTCATTGTACTCTCTGCTGAACATTTTATGACAATATAACAGAATAATATTTCCAAAGGGTTTTCCTAATAGTGGGTTTTTCCTTGGTCTTTGACCAAATCTGGTGTCTCTTGTTGATGTGTTGATTATCTCCAGTGTCATTGCATTTATTGTTCTATATTCAATTACTATTGATGAATGGAAATACTGATTGTAATTGGAAATATTTCTAAGTGAAGTTTGGAATTGGGCTAAAGTAATCGATGCAACATAGAACAATGTAAAAATGAACATGGTATCAAATCTAAGGTGAAGGACAAGCCTAAGAGGAGACAAGGATTGAGGCAATCATCTTTGGAAAAGTTGAAAGATCCAATCTATTCAAATCAAGATGACAATGACCACCTTCAAGGAGAATAAGAAGTTGGGTGACTAATCACATTTTGCTACATAGAAAGCTAGGTTGGAAATCATAGCTGGAAACACTGATGCTTTGGACTTCATTCAAGGAAAGGTACTCGAGCCTCCAGAAAATGCATCCGTTGTCGTCAAAGGTAAGAATAAGAAAGTTGAGAATAAAGAAAAGATAATTATAGCTAATGGTTTACAAGACAATTTTATTGCATATGTTGGAAACTTGAAAAGGTCCAAGGACATGTGTGATAAGATAGCAAGTATGTATGAGGTCAACAATTTGAATGAAATCATCACTTTGAAAGATCAAATCAAAGACACCAAGATGAATAAAGGAGAGTCCATAAAATCCTACATAATGAGGATATCTTGTGTTAGAGATAAATTGGTAAGAGTTGGAGAAGTTGTACCTGACAGGGAACTGATGGTTGTGACTTTAAGAGGTATCCCTCCTATTTGGGAAACATCATCACTACTATTAGCAACACAAATTTCCTTCCTTCATTTGATGCGATTGTTGGAAAGCTCACTCAAGAAGAGTATGGGATGATAGGAAGAGGAAGGATTCAAAAGCATAAAGAAGGAGAACCCGCTGCATTCATCGCTCATGACAAGAAGAAGAAGAAAGGGAAAGGAGGTCCATCAAATTCAAGAAAGCCTCATCCTTGAAATCAAAACAAAAGGAAAGAATACTAGCATATTGAATGCTACAATTGTCACAATAAGGCTCATTATGCTCGAGATTTCCCTAAGAAGAATAATGGACCGCGTTATAATACTAGAAGCAACAACAACATATTCAATGATCAAAGGAGAGATGATCGAAGGAATGATGATGATGGAAGAAATGATACAAGAAGAAGAGATGCTCCAAGTGATCATGAAGAAGATCTTCGTCCATAAAATCAGTCAAAATTCTACAGGTATGAAAGTAATGTTGCAAATCAATCTGAATATATCCTTATTTCCGTTCTTACTAGTTCATATCCTCCAAATTCCTAGAATAGTTGGTTGTTTGATAGTGGGGCCACTCATCACTTCTCTATTTACAAGGAATTTATCTCTAACTTAGTGGAGAGTGATTCAAATTTGAAAATTATTGTTGGAGACAACTCCACTCATCCCGTCAAAGGTTTTGGATTCATCAAATTTCATTTGAATTCCAGGGAATCTATTGTACTACATGATGAAATGTATGTGCCCTGGTTGAAGAAAAAATTGGTATCAATTTCTGCTTTGGAAGACAAAAGGATGAATGTTTCCTTCATCAAGGGAAAAGTTCTTACTTGGCCTGTTGGATCATGTATGAAAGATGCATTCACTTTGGGAACAAGATATGAAGGAATATATAGGGTCACTGGAAGGTCACTATTGGCATTGGTTCATAATATAAATAGTCGAAGTAGATTATGGCATTGAAGGTTAGCTCATCTTCATTATGACGCACTTCTGAAATTGGAGAACTTGGTCTCCGGGATTCCAAAGGTTCAAGCTCAACATGATGGCATATGTCCAGGATGTGCCAGTGGAAATATGACGAGGGAACCATTCCCCTTTAGTGAAAGAAAGACAAATGACATCCTCCAAATCATTCACTCCTACTTGAGTGGTATGATGCCCATACACTATTGGTGACCATCTCTATTATATTACCTTCCTTGATGAATTTTATATAAAGACATGGATATATTATTTGAAGCATAAGGATGAAGCATTTGAAAAGTTCAAAGAGTCCAAAGCCTTAATTGAAAATCAAAGAGGAAATAAAATTAAAATATTCAGGTTCGACAATGGTGGAGAGTACACTTCAAATGAATTCATGGATTTTTGCAATAAGGAAGGCATCAAGAAAGAGACAACTACACCTTATACTCTTGAACAAAATGGAGTAGCTGAAAGGAAGAACAGGTCCATTGTAGAAGCCACCCATGGCATGCTCCATGATCAAAAGTTACCAAAGTTCCTTTGGGGAGACGCAAAAATGTTGTCATATATGTTCAAAACAGGGTGCCTCATCAAGCACTACACAACAAAACACCCAAAGAAGCATTCACAGGTGTCAAGCCCGATGTGATTCATCTCTGTATCTTTGGCTGCCCTGTGTACTTTCATGTGCTGAAAGAGAAGAGGAACAAGCAGGAAGCTACTGGAAGAAAAGGTATGTTTATTGGGTATTGTGAAAATTATAAAGCATTTAGCATATATATTCATAGTCAACGAAAGGTAGAAATTAGCATGGATGTCACATTTGATGAAGGTGTTGCATTAGGAAAAGCCCTAGACCTTACCCCGCTTCCTCATCCCAAGAAGAATGATGAAATGGATATCTTGGATGGCTCATCTGTGCCTGAATCTAAGACCGATATAGTTGATGATCCCATGAATCCCATGGATCCCTTAGATTCTCCTCCTAGTAATCCTCCTACTAGGAAGGTACCACTTTGGCTCTGAGACACACTTCAGGATGTTGATAGAAATGTGCCCGCTCAAAGACTGTTTAGGGAAAGGAAGAAGCCATGCAGGTACCAGGAATATATTGCAGCCATAAGCACCATGATTCAATTCGAACATTCCACATTCAAAGAAGCCATAAAATAACAAGTTTGGAAAGATGTTATGGCTGAAGAATATGAATCTATTATGAAGAATGATGTATGGGATGTTGTGTCGAGACCAAAGGGGAAATCTGTGGTAACTTCAAAGTGGATATACTAGATTAAGCATGGAATTGACGGAAGCATTGAAAAATACAAGGCGAGGTTCATGGCTCGAGGATTCTCCCAGAAAGAGGGAGAGGATTGTGATAATATATTTTCACCTTTGGCTCGATATACAACCATTCATTCGATAGTTTCCCTTGTTGCAAGTTAAGGATGTAACCTTCATCATATGGATGTAAAGACTACATTTCTCCATGGCTTGCTATAATAAGAAGTATATGTTGAACAACCATAGGGATTTGAAGTAGAGGATCATAAGACACATCTTTGTAGATTGAATAAGGCATTGTGTGGCTTGAAGCAAGCCCCAAGAGCACGGTATGCCCACATAGAAAATTATTTGGTGAAGTTGGGATTCACGAGAAGCAATGTTGATCCCAACCTCTACTTCAAGGTAGTCCAAGGTATGTCATTGATATTGGTTTTATATGTTGATGATATATTTCCGATAGGTAGTGAGCCTCTAAAGATGGAATTTAAGAGGGATTTAGCCTCTGAATTCGAAATGGACTCGTGCACTAATTTCTAGGCCTTGAGGTATCGCAAAGGCCAGGTGAAATTTTCCTTTCACAAAGAAAATATGTTGTGAAGTTGTTGGAAATATTTGGGATGAGCGACTGCAAGTCTCTTCCCACACCAATGGAAAAAAAAATTCAAGAAATTATGTGACGAAGTTGCAGGACCCGATTTGGTGACAATGTCCATCCAAGTATAGACAGTTGATTGGGGCTGTGATGTTCCTTGTCAACACTCATCTAGACATATGCTATGTAGTGAACACGTTGATTCAATTCATGACTGACTCTCTCCATGCACATTGGTCCATTTCCAAACACATATTGAGATATTTGCATGGGATGATTACACTTGGTCTGAGATACTCTACCGGAGATGTCTGACTTCATGGATACACCGATGCTGATTGGGTGGGAAATGCTATCTTCAGGAAGAGTACCTTTGGTTTTTTTTTTTAGTATTGGATATGCCATGATGTCTTGGATGAGCTGGAAGCATAAGTCTGTAGCATTGAGTATCGATGAGGCAAAGTATATTGCCACTAACATGGCTAGCTACGAAGAAGTTTGGTTGAGGAAGCTTTTTGGAGAGATATTTGAGTAGGTTCTAGACACTATAGTGATATATTGTGACAACAAGAGTGGGATTCGTCTGGAAGAAAATCTAGTATTTCATGACAAGTCCAATCACATAGATATTCGTTATCACTTCATTCATGATATGGTACATAGAGGAGTCGTTCGTCTCCATCACATGTCGACTGATGAGAAGATTGCATATATTCTCACCAAGGATTTTCCGAAAGGAATGTTGTTGGTCTTTAGAGAGAAACTTGGACTGATTGATGTGACCCCTCCTGATAAGGGGCACCACTAATCGAGGACACTGATCCATACTCTTCCCCCTTTTTTGAGCTCCCAGGGTGAGGAATTGAGATAGAAGACTCCAAGGGTTGAGGGAACTCTGGACAATAAGGGATTCTCCCCTATCTGTTACCTACATGATTGGAGTAGTAGCTCACCCTCCCATGGTATTTTCAAAGTATACGCCATTTTGAATCATACCCACAAAATTGGACTTATTGGGATTATCCCTCTTCGTTTGGCTAACACTTGAGGAGGCTTGGAGGCATGTGACCCTTACCTCTTGGTAAGTCGAGTATCTCATCCAAGCTAGATTATGATGCAAATGTTCTACCGCATGACTCTTATGGGTCATTTTTGGGAAGATCAACAGGTGATAGGATGGGTTGATTAGTATCTCCCTTACATCACCTATTGCCTGATATGGGTTGAGTTGTAGCTCGCCCATGTGACATTTCTGGGTAGTAGCCCAATGTCATTTCCATGTAGTAGCTTGATTTCATTTCACGTAGTAGCCTGATGATATTTTCGGGTAGTATCCCGCTGATATATTTATGGGTAGTAGCCCGCTGACAGATGTTTCGGGTTGTAGCCCGTTGTAGTAGCCCAATGTCATTTCCATGTAGTAGCTTGATGTCATTTTCGAGTAAAAGCCCGATGAAATTTTCATGTAGTAGCCTGATGATATTTTTGGGTAGTATCCCACTGATATATTTATGGGTAGTAGCCCGCTGACAAATGTTTCGAGTTGTAGCCCGTTGGTTGGAGGGTGGTAGATTTTTCTCCCTACGATTCTTCTTCTTTATATTTGATAATGTTTCAGCAGATATATTTGAGCATACTGGTACACATGGTAACATGATGACACATTGATCGATGGAATTGTTTTACAGGTGGAATTCTCCCTAGTTGAGAGGGTGTGTTAAAAGTATGCAAATGTAGTCAAATTTCACTTTTTACTACTCACTTGATGGAGATGATGATGGCATTGAGTTACTCTTTTTGAGAGGACCAAGATCGACCTAAAGATAACCTCATTCATATAAGTAGAATTTGGTTTTTGATTTTTCACCCACATGGATATTGGATTAATTCAACTTCACATATTTGGACAGGTCGACGGGATACTAGTGACACCCCTTTGAAGCATATTAATACAAGTGACCTAGAATCTCATTTGGACATGTCAATATCAAGAATATTCTTATTTTCTATCTGATTTGGTTCGACACATTGGTGAAGAAAAATATCGTACAGAGGTCTGAAATCTCAGGTTCAAAGGTCGCACTGAAACTAGGGTTTCAGTCTTTTCTGCAGGCATACAACTAGTGGATCCGGACTATAGCCGTGGGCTTGTTATAGAAAAGGTAGTGGCTAAGACCTTATAGCTATGGGCATGCTGACTTATGGTAGTGGCTAAGGGTTTGACTATTGTCGATAGTCATCTGAAGATTTCTGAAGTTGCCTGAAAGTTGAATCAAGTTGTCTCCGATATGTTTGACCTCTATGCACAAGTTTTAGAAGTTGTTTGGTTATATTATTGTACATATTGTATTGGGCTCATTGTACTCTCTGTAGAAAATTTTATGATAATATAATAGAAGAATATTTTCACATTGTTTTCCCCATTGTGGGTTTTTCCCTGGTTTTTGACCAAATCTTGTGTCTCTTGTTGATGTGCTATATTGTCTCCTTTTTCATTGCATTTATTGTTCTATCTTCAATTACCGTTGATGAATGGAAATACTAATTGTAATTGGAAATATTGCTAAGTGAATTTTGGAATTGGGCTAAAGTAATTGATGCAACATAGAGCAATCTAAAACTTAACATGATTGCCTACGCATGATGAATCTTTGCTTGAAATCCCATATTCTTACTCGGTGTGGATCATACCATCACCCAATCAACCTTCTTGTCTCACTTTCACTCAATCTCGGGCCTATCCCCTTTCAGTTCTCCCCTCTTTGGCTTGAATTTCATGGTTTCTCTTTCTTGGTCAGTTTGGGTTGAGGGTAGCCCAATCTCTATTTGGGAATCCAAAATCAAAAGGATAAAAGGAGATATTAAAAAGTGGATAAAAGAAAAAAAATCAGAAAGGAAATATGAAATAAAGTATATGGAAAACCACCTTGCCACAGTCCAGGGAGAAATGGAGACAACCACGATCAAATTTATGGAATTTCAAAAATAAGATGAGACCTTCAAGGCTCTTCATGACCACGTCAGAATAGAAGAAGAGTATTGGAGACTAAAGTCTTGAAACAATTCTCTAAAGGCTGGAGATAGAAACACAAAGTTCTTTCATAAGCGGGAAATTTTAGAGAAAGCAAGAATAATATATCTCAAATCCATCATGAGGGAAAAATTCTAATAAATTTCTAAGAAATTAAGGGAACTGTGCTGGACCATTTCAAGATCCTTTACCAGGAAGACCCTCAAAGCGATCTACATTATGAAGAAATTTTCTTGTATAACGTCCCTGCTATGGTTTCTCTTGAAATGAATGAGGTGCTGACCTCCCCTTCGACCATGGATGAGATCAAATAAATCGTTTTCTCCTTTTCGCATAACAAATCTTTAGGTCTGGATGGTTTTTCTGCCAATTTGTACCAAAATTTTTGGGAAGTAATCTACACAGACTTGTGTCTTATGATAGGATGTTCCTTGAAAAATTTTATAATGGGGGGAGGAATCAATTCTAACTTTTTGGCCTTAATCCTTAAGGAGTCCCAACCCTCCACCTTTGCTAAATTTCAACCTATTTCTCTCTGCAATTTCTCGTATAAATTCATCGCGAATATGTTGGCCTCCCGAATAAAAAATAATCTTCCTCTTTTGATCTCAATCAATCAGGGGGGATTTGTGCCTGGACATCAAATTTATGATAATATATTTTTTCTCCAGGAGGCTATTGATTCAAGTTGGAAAAGAGGAGACCAAGGGATGGTAATTAAGTTGGATATGGCGAATGCTTTTGATAGGGTATGACATGTGTTCCTACTGAAATTCATGCAATGGATGGGTTCTAATGCTACCTTTATAAAATGGGTTTCTCTATGCATCTCTTCCCCTTGGATATCCCCCATTATCAATGGTCGAGTTGTGGGCTTCTTCAAAGACTCCAGGGGGATGCATTAGGGAGGCCCTCTTTCCCCTTTTCTCTATATTATAATGGAAGACTCGCTAAGCAAAAGATTGGAAGTCAATCACCAATATCAACATCTTTCGGGGATCATATATAAAGAAGGGATCAAGAGTATTAACCATGGCCAATTTGTATATGACACCGTCTTATTGGGAGGGGCCTCTTCTGTGATTGAAAGACATTTCAAAAGTAATCTAGATAAGTTTCATAGAGCCTCGAGAGGGGCCACAAATGACAAAAAAAGCCATGTTTATACGTGGAATATATCCCCCAAAAAAGAAAAAAAAGATAGAAAAAATTCTAGGATTCAAAATGGTCAGGTATTAGAAAGATTTCAACTACCTTGGAGTCCCAATCTTCTTAAGAAGAGCATCTCCTCATGTGTAGCAAATGGTTCTAGACAATTAAGTTGAAAATAGTAAATTGGGGAGGCATCTGTCTAAATAATGTGGGGAAGACCATCCTGGTGAAATCCGTCTTGTCTTCCATCCCACTCTATCAGTTCTCAGCTATCCAAGCCCCTAAATATGTTCTACATTAGCTTGGAATGTATATTAGGAAATTCCTTTGGGAAGGCGGAGAGCAAGAAAATAAAAAATTTCCACCTGATAAATTGGAAAACTATTATAACTCCAAAGAAACATGGGGAGCTTGGAATTTGTTATCCAACCTTGGTAAATACAACAATGGGTGCCAAACTGTTTTGGATCCTGAAAACGAGTTTGGATTGTTGGTGGGTGCTAGTTATAAGAGCGAAGTATTTAAATCAATATAATAACAGATAGGAATACTCATAGGTAACTCAAATTTCTTATATATTTAAGTTATTACACTCTCATCAAATCTCATTTAGAGAAACCTCTGTAAGATCTGGGGTAATGGTTCTTCGATCAACATCTAGACGGATCTGATTCTCAAATTTTTCCCTTTAGGACATGATTGCTCTATCTCTCCCCTTTGGGACCTCTTGTGAAAATAGGGAGTGGAACACTTGGATCAAATCTCTTCTTGGGAGGCCCGGGGGCAATGGACTGGGTGGAAAATAGAAAATGTCCTAGCAAATCTGATCCCTCTCAGAGATATTCTAGTTGAGAATTTAATGGGTTGCAATCCCCTGAAGCAAACAACTGAGGACAGGTGGGGGTGGAAGAAATCCTCATACACAGTCAAATAAGGCTATACCCTTATGTTGTTCAATGCTCAAATACCCCCCAAGTACACAATCCAGAAAAATATTCAGAATACAAATTCTATCCCTAAAGTGAATTTCTTCTGTTGGATATTATCTCATAAAATAAAATTCACAATGGAAAACCAATAGAAAAGAGGCCTAATTGGCCCCTCCAAATTCACATTATGTGAAATCTCTAAGGAAAACATCCCTCATCTCTCCCTCCACTAAAAGTATTCCAAATAGGTTTGGTCGATATTGGTCCTCTCTTCCTATGTGCCAAGTGGCTCACTGACCTCCTAAGATTATTTGATCCTTGGGCCAAGTTCTACATGGGCTCCCTTCAGGCCAAAATAAATCTCAAATACCATTGGATAAACATTACTAAATATGTTTGCTGGAAAATATGGTTATCAAGAAATAAGGAAATCTTCACCTCTGTTTGCTCTCCATCTAGGATTACCCCTCCAAAATCCATCTCTTCTCATTTTTAGTTCCATAAACCATATTCAAATCCCTCTATAAAACCTTCTGAATCAACTTGACTCGCTCCTTGGGCATAGTGGAATCCCTCCTCTCCCTCAAGAAAAATGAAGCTTGCTCGGTCTCCTTGGCTTCTTCGTATGTATTAAGATGGACTAGCTTATTGGATTCAAAATTTGAATTCTTGGACTCTTAAATTTGATGTTGCTTCAAAAATAAATCCCATGGTGGAAAGAGGTGGAGGATTTCCCATTAATCCCGATGTAATAATTGTGGATCGGTATGCTTGGGGTTTGGGAAAGAAAGACAAATAATGAATCAAAATCCTATGGGTTATTCTATGGAATCACATTAGTGCAACAAAAATGAATCAATGACATGAACATATTGGGGGAATATCTCCTAATTATAACACATATGAACACAAGCATGATATCCTAGAACAACAAGTTGAATCAAGTTCTAAAAGTAACCCAAGACGTATTTTCTCTCTTTGAGAACCTTCAATTCTTTCACATATTTTGAAGTCTAAAGAATGAGGTGGAATTGTAGGCAAATATAGCTTGCCAAATGAAAGACAATCATAATAAATTAAATTAAATGGAATTGAATGATACTTCCACATCCCCTAATCCTAGTGATGAGTAGAATGCATCTGGAGGTAAAAAATTTATATTATTTGAAGCACAGAAACAACTTGTTTGGAGTTTGGAGCTTAAGCGCCATAAACTCTTTCACTAATCCTTTCTCTGCCCAAGTTTATGTTTGTATATCTTATTTTGTTTCCCCTAGAATTCCTCTTTATCACCTCCTCCCCTCCTCCCTTCACATTTCCCATTCCCTGATCCGCTATCATCCCCCTCCCCCTCTCACTCATCTCTCCTCCTCCCCAAGGCTTCCCCTTCATCTCCCCCTCCTCTCCTCCCTTCACCTTTCCCCCCTCCCCGCGCTACTGTAATCCACCTCCCACGCCATCTTATTGGGAGGGGCCTCCTATGTGATTGAAATACATTTCAAAATTAATCTGGATAAGTTTCATAGAGCCTCGAGAGGGGCCACAAATGACAAAAAAAGCCATATTTATACGTGGAATATATCCCCCCAAAAAGAAAAAAAAGATAGAAAAAGTTATATAATTCAAAACGGTCAGGTATTGGAAAGATTTAAACTAACTTGGAGTCCCATTCTTCTTAAGAAGATCATCTCCTCATGCATAGAAAAGGGTTCTAGAAAAAATTAAGTTGAAAATAGTGAATTAGGGAGGCATCTGGCTAAATAATGTGGGGAGCACCATCCTGGTGAAATCTGTCTTGTCTTCCATCCCACTCTATCAGTCTCATCTCTCCAAGCCCCTAAATATGCTCTACATCAACTTGTAATATATATTAGGAAGTTCATTTAGGAGGGAGGAGAGCAGTAAAATAAAAAAATTGCACCTAATAAATTGGAAAACTATTATAACTCCAAAGCAGCATGGGGGGATTGGAATCTATGATCCAACCTTGGTAAATACAACAATGGGTGCGAAACTGTGTTAGATCCTAAAAAACGAGTTTGGATCGTTGGTGGCTGCAAGTTATAAGATTTAAGTATTTAAATCAATATAATAACATAGAAGAATACTCAGACGTAACTCAAGGTTCTTATATATGTAAGTTATTATACTCTCATCGAATCTCATTTAGAGAAACCTCTATAAGATCCCAGGTAATGGTTATTTGATCAACATCTGGACAGATCTGATTCTTAGATTTTCCCCTTTGGGACATGATCCCTCTATCTCTCCCCTTCGGGACCTCTTGCGTAAGTAGGGGGTGGAACACTTGGATCAAATCTCTTCTTGGGATGCCCAAGGGCAGTGGATTGGCTGGAAAATTGAAAATATCCCAACAAATCTAATCCCTCTTAGAGATATTCTAGTTGAGAATTGAATGGGTTTCACTCCCCTGGCGCAAACAATCGAGGATAGGTGGGGGTGGAAGAAATCCTTATACACAGTCAAATAAGGCTATACCCTTACGTTGTTCAATGCTCAAATACCCCCAAGTCCACAATCTGGAACAATATTCTGAATATAAATGCTATCCCTAAAGTGAATTTCTTCTGTTGGCTATTAGCTCATAAAATAAAATTCACAGTGGAAAACCATCATAAAAGAGGCCTAATTGGCCCCTCCAGATTCCCATTATGTGAAATCTCCGAGGAAAACATCTCTCATCTCTTCCTCCACTGCAAGTATTCCAAATAGGTTTGGTAGGTGGCTCTTGGTCCTCTCTTCCTATGTGCCAAGTGGCTCACTGAACTCCTAAGATTATTTAATCCTTGGGCCAAGTTCTACATGGTTTCCCTTCAGGCCAAAATAAATATAAAAGACCTTTGGATAACCATTACTAAGTATGTTTTTTGGAAAATATGGTTATTAAGAAATAAGGCAATCTTCACCTCTATTTGCCCTCCATCTAGGATTACCCCTCCAAAATCCACCTCTTCTTGTTTTTAATTCCATAAACCATATTCGAATCCCTCTATAAACCCTTCTGAATCAACTTGACTCGCTCCTTGGGCATAGTCAAATCACTCCTCTCCCTCAAGAAAAATGAAGCTTGCTCGGTCTCCTTGGCTTCTTCGTATGTATCAATATGAACTAGCTTATTGGATTCAAATTTTGAATTCTTGGACTCTTATATTTTATGTTGCTTCAAAAATAAATCCTAGGGTGGCAGGAGGTGGAGGGGTTCTCATTAACCCCGATGTAATAATTGTGGATCGGTATGCTTGGGGTTTGGGAAAAAAGACAAATAATCAATCAAAATCCTATGGTTTATTCTATGGCATCACATTAGCACAAAAAAAGGAATCAATGACATGAACATATTGGGGGGATATCTCCTAATTATATGAAATATGAACACAAGAAAAATATCCTAGAACAACAAGTTGAATCAAGTTCTAAAAATAACCCAAGACGTATGTTCTCTCTTTGAGAACCTTCAATTCTTTCACATCTTGAGAAGTCTAAATCATGAGGTGGACTTGTAGGCAAATATAGCTTGCCAAATGAAAGAAAATCATAATAAAGTAAATGGAATTGAATGATACCTCCACATCCCCTAATCCTAGTTATGAGTAGAATGCACCTGGAGGTAAAAATTTTATATTATTTGAAGCATATAAACAAATTTTTTGGATTTTGGAGCTTAAGGGTGTAAAATCTTTCACTAATCCTTTCTCCACCCAAGTTTATGTTTGTATATCCTCTTTTGTTTCCCCTAGACTTCTCCTTCATCACCTCCTCCCCTCCTCCCTTCACATTTCCCCCTCCCCGATCTACTATCACCCCCCTCCCCCTCTCACTCATCTCTCCTCCTCCCCTAGGCTTCCCCTTCATCTCCCCCTCCTCTCCTTCCTTCACCTTTCCCCCTCCCCACTCTACTGGAATCCACCTCCGCCGCCCTCTCATCTCCCCTCCCACCTCAACTTCATATACCCTTGCTTCAAACATTGCATAAGGAATATGAGGTGTCAGCCTCTCGTCCTCAACACTTTGAACAAGTCGTGCACTTTACTCACCTCAACGTGTGACTCCATTATTTTGTTTTCCTAGACACTTGGTGATGGGATTGGCATAAGTGTGGGAGACCAGTTGATTATGCTATGTAATAAATCCTGCCGCATTAACCATCGAACTAGAGCCATGAGATAAATAATTGATATTGACCCTCATTTAATTCTTTGGGGTAATATATGATGGCTCGCACGAGGGACAATTAATATGCACTAGGCGATTATTGTTTCATACTGCAAGGAATTAATGGAGGGTAATTGGGACCCTGGAGGTATGTTTAAATTATCATGGTTAAGGGATTTATATAAATTAGAAAAAATGAGTAGAATCAGTGCAGTAGATAGGTCTCTATCTAGAAGGCCGAGAGGGGTAGGTTGCATAGGCATAGTCGGGGATTTTTGTGGGCAATTTGGGAAGTCTAATTGTTCCTTTGGGTTGATATTAGTGTTGTAAAGTATCTGCATTAGATATTTGATGTTGAAAACAATAATGTATGTGCGATTTTGAGAGTAGGGCCTCTATTAATTGAACCTCTGTTTAGGTCCCTGTGTCGAATTTGGTCCCTGTGGGATTTTTTGGGAAATAATTGCTCAATGGTGTATACGGGGCCTCTGTCTCCTAGAATCTTTCTGTCTGGTGTGGATAACTAGATATATCTCAAGGTTAATGTTGGGAATACATCTTATGGAAAAATCTGGAGTGTTTTGGAGACTCTTGGGTTTGTAATTTGGGTAATTTGGTCTGGTTCTCTCCTTAAGAAATCTTGTGTGTTGTGGAATTTCTTCTTCTCCTCAGTGAATTTGGGGCCACGTGATTTGTCTCTCTATGGCTACTAGCAGTTGGTCTTCACTTCAGAATTTATCCCTCAGTCAGTTCTCATGGATGCTTGGAGATATCATCATCGATGTTCGGGTAGGATGGCAAGTCACATGGATACTGTCTCTCCTCATGTTTGTACCCCCTTTTACCAATATCATTTCAAATTAAGAGCAAGTCTGGCTGAACTCCAGAATTGCTTCTAGAAACAACAAGAAGAATCCTGCGAAATTCTTGAGAGAAGCATAGAGAGGAACCATAAAATTCATCAACTAGAAGATGAGGTGCTTGGACTGTGCAACCAAATTGAAGAATTGTAGATTTAGTTGGTTCAAAATAATTTGCATTCTGAGGAGGATTGAACTGGGATAGATTTCAACAAGTCGATTGATCCAAATCACTAATATTCTCTAGTGTTTTATGCTAAACTATAAATGTATTTTTCTACTTGGTCAGCTATGTAAGGTATATCCGAATGCTTTTGTAATAGCTCAGTGAAATTTTGAATTTTTTCATAGTATATGGGCTCAACTTCATAGTCTGAAAACAATTTTTCCCAAGGATGGCATTGACTTAGAAATCTAATCTACCGTTTTCTACCAGAACCGTGCGCAAATTAATATAATACTAGTTCTCTTTTCTGTAAAAAAATAATAATATAACTAATCAATTGAAAAAATGCATATTATTTAATTTAACGTGTTTATTTAAATATCAATAGATACATGTCCACAGGAACATTTTTAAAATGTCAGTCTAATTCAAATCCCAAACAGCTGCTGAGGAAAGGAATCTGCGCTGCTGCGTCCTCCTCGGCCCCTCGGCCCTTCGGCCCTCTGCTCCCACCTCTGCTGATCGCAATCCAGCTCCAACATGGCCACTCCAGAGTCCTCCTTGGAGATGTTTGCCTCTTCGATCCAAGCCCGAGCTTTCTCAGATCTTATCAGCTCCTTAGCTCCTTCACGACCTAGACCAGCGATATCTAAATTCGTAAAAAAACTTGAAGGCTTACAAGAGGTTGTTCTTCCTCCCTCTCTCCCTCCACTAGAAAATTTGGCCCAATTTTCGACGGCCACTTCGTCGCTATTCCGACACATAGTCGTCGCAAGAGCGACAGTTCGAGGACGGGAAAAATGTGTTTTGCCATTACATCGCAATTCCGACGCACTGACAAAGTGTCACACTACCGACACTTTTTCCATCGCTTCCAAACAAGTGTCGCTCTTCCGACGTTTCCCAAACCGTCTCACTTCCGACGTTTGTAAACTGTCGCAATTCCGATGAAATGTGGTCCAACATTTTGAACTTCGCTCTTCCGACGTTTTTATACTGTCGCTCTTCCAACGTTTTTAAGTTGTCGCAATTCCAACACTGTACAAAAGTGTTGCAATACCGACGCATTTCAAAAGTTTCGCAAGATCGATGCGTCCTAGAAGCGTCGCAATACTGACGCATTTCAAAAGCGTCACAATACCGACCCTAATAAGAACTGTCGCAATATCGACAGACGTCACAAGACCGACGAAAATGGAAATCGTTCAAGACGTCGGAAGACCGACGCTTACAAAGCGTCGGTATACCGACGACGGGTTCAATTTAAAAAAAAAAATGAAACTTTAAAATAGGACAGTAAATCTCCAATATTTGTTATGAATTGTATGCCCAGAATGACTGTGAAATATTAATATAATAAACCACCCCGCAGCGCTTCGACTATAAACAATCATATAAACATGGCTCTATATTTCAAAAAACAGGTTTAAAATAGAAATAGGGCAACATTTTTTTTTCCCAATTGTTGTGAACATAATTTGACCGTGAAATATTAATATAATAAACCACCCCGTAGCGCTTCGAATATAAACATGGCTCTGTATTTCAAAAAACAGGTTTAAAATAGAAACAGGGCAACATTTTTTTCTAAGTAAAGTTAATCTATTAATAGTGGGAATAAAATTACAGCATGACCAAAGTCAAAAACATTGCCCAAACTTATGGAAAATTTGTCATCAAAAAATAAAAAAAGAAGATTGCCTCATACGGGGAAACCAGTCTTGAACGTTTACAGAATTCAAAAATATTACAGAGGTCCAGCACAGTAATATAAGTAAAAACATGCCCAATTAAGTGGGCCACGAAGCAAGAAAACCAAATTAACCAAAGAGAAGTAGCTACTCCTCCGGTGGTTCTTCGACGATACGGCACCATCCTTCGGAAGGTCCAGGATCGCCAGGTGCTATCTCCACATTCATGCCACTACTCCCCTCCTGAAGGCCCGAATGCTGGCCGAATTTTTTTGAGCTCAGACCCGCCAGACGGGTGCATTGTTCCTCCATTTGGGCCTCCTCACGGAAAACCACGGTGATTGGCGCTGTGATTCGTGGGTGGTTCAGAGAGAAATTAAAGGAAAAAATCGTAGTGCGCGTCGTGGGAGAAGGTGAAGCGTTGGGGAAATGAGGAGCAGGGGAGCCCATACGGTGGCCAGATCCTAGAACTCGACCCCGCCCACTTCTAGTGTCTAGATAGCAACCTGCGTAATAATCACTGGACTGGGACGACGACTCGGTTGAGGGGCTGGAGGGAGCGCGCAGGGGTTGACCTCTAGTACTCCCCCTGCGGCAACGCATCCTTTGGTGCAGGCAAGGCATGGGTGCAGTCTCAGCAGTGGGCACAAGACGAGACGGAGAAGCAGGATTCCAAGAAACCGAGGAAGACAGACAAAGACCAAACTGAGAGAAATGTAGATTTGCACCAAGGTCTAAGAAGAAGTTCAGCTGGCTTCTCCTTCTCGTCACAGTGAGCAGGCAGTGTAACCCAGCAACCAGAGAGCATCTGCAGTTCAATGGTTGCGGCTCATCTGAAAAACCATAGCGAAACGCCATTTTATCGACCCAACTGCAATGGCATCGAAGAACGCCCATCATAAATCTCTCATTGAAGAGAGCAGAAGGCCGGAGCATATTGGAGCATGCAGAATCGCTAACAGGAGTGGAGGTCCAATCTTGAACAGCGTTAAAACTTAATGCGATTTGATGTGAAAACCTTCGAACTTAATTGAACAACATTAAAACTTAATGCGATTGATATGAAATCGCCACATCCATGTCCCATCGCCTTAAACGCCATCGAATGCACCCGCATCCGGGAACAGGGCAACTTTTGATTGAGGACACGTGGCAGAAATTGATTGGAGTGGATCTTTGTTTGGGCCGCTCGCGCAGTGGAAATCTGGACCCGAAAAATATTAGGGTGAATTTGATAAGAAATTCGCGTCACAACTCTCCCTCCGTACGCCAGCCCAACTTCGGACCCGAAAAATATTAGGGCGGAATTCATTTGGTTTTCGCGTCACAAAATTGGCCGACGTTAGCAGGCTATTTTGGAACACGAATTTGGTTTGAATTATGGTTTATCGCCGTTTGAAGTCCGGCAGGCTCGACTTAAGAACAATTTTGTTTGATCCCATCTTATAAAATTTTTGTTGGTTTTCTTTGATAATACACATATTTATAATAAATCATGGGAATACCACACTAAACATGTGGAAAAGTTATATAAATTATTGAGAACAATCATTTTTATGTAAAAATATCGAAATGTGCTTTTGGGAAATAAGAATTCGAGTATTTGGTTCATATTGTTTTAAAGGAAGGAGTGAAGTTGGAGCCTCAAAAGATGCAAGCTATTACAAAATGACCTATTCCTAAGAAAATCAAGGTTCTAAGAAGATTTTTTAGACTTACATGATATTATTGATCATTTGTTAAGAATTATGCATGCATTTCAAGTCCACTCACATATCTCTTGAAGAAAATATCATTTATATGGAATGATGAGGTTACTTTGGCATTCTCTCTTTTAATGGATGCCATGTCTTCTACACCAACATCGGTTGCACCTACTTTTGGTAAAACATTCATAGTAGAGTGTGAGGCACTAGGACAAGGAATTTACTTAACATTAACACAATAAGGGATATCATTGGCTTTTAAAAGCAAGGAATTCAAAGAAAATATTTGGTGAAATCTACGTATGAAAAATAAATGGAAGCAATATTACATACAATAAAAAATGGGGATAGTATATCATTGGGAGGTACTTTAAAGTCAAGATATACCATGATAGCATAAAGTATTTTTTGAAGCTATGATTTTCATTAGAAGATTAACAAAAATGAGGAGAAAAAATGCAAAGTTTTAATCTTGAGATAATCTGCAAAAAGGGTAAGGAAAATTTAGTACATGATGCTCTTTCTAAAATAGAAGAGGCCTCAAATTTATATTCAATTACATTTTCTATTCCTAGGTGGCTAGAAGAAGCTTTCCATAATGGAAAAATGACAATAGTACTAAACAAAAACTAAAATTTATAAAGGATGGGATGAACTCTATGGAGCATTGGGAGTGAAAGAGAGATATACTTTGCTGCAAATGTAGAATATTTTTATGCACGCAAGAATATTTGAATAAAAAAATATTAAGGGAGTCCCATGTCTCTCTGATGGTAGGATGCAGGGTTCCTTAAAACATCTCAAAGGATCAAAAAATATATTTTTGGAAGGAATGAAGAAAGATATTCAAAATTTTGTAAGAGAAGGTCAGGTTTGCATAATAAATAAAAGAGAGATAGTAAAATATCTAGGGTTACTTCAACCATTCCACATACATATTCAAATACTAGAAGATATATCAATAGACTTTATTACAGGGTTACTGAAATATAAAGGTAAGTATTACATTTTGTGGTCATTTATATAGACAAATTTTGTAGATTTTTTTTGTAGAGCTCAAAGTACATAAACAACAAGCCAAGTGGCAGAAGTGTCCGTGAAAGAAATTTATAGTCTTCATGGTTTTCCTAAAGTAATAGTAACAAGAAACTTTTGGAAATAATTATTTAATATGAGTGGAGAAACACTAGCCATGAGTTCTACATATCAAACACAATCAAATGGTCAAACAAAAATAGTTAACAAATGTTTTTCAGGTTATCTACAATGTTACTCTTTAGAAAAGCAATCTTAATGGATGAAGTGGGTTCGTCAAGGAAGAATGGTAATATGATACTACCTATCACACATCTACTAAAATTTCCCCATTAAGGCCCTTTATGGAGATCCAACTCCTAGTATCTCATACTTTTTGCAAGATAAGTCCAAAGTATAGGAAACAGAGTCACATATGGAAAATACTAAAGAAACTTTGAAAATTATTATGGAAACCTTCAAATGACATGAAACATGATAAAACAACAAGGGGAACAACATTGAAGTGAAATATAATTTGAGGAGGGTAATTGGGTATTTTTTAGATTATAGCATTATAAGCAATCTTCATTCAAGAAAAAGAAGAATAAAGAATTAGCTCAAAAATGTTATGGCCCTAAATAATTATTCATAGGATTGAACAAGTGGTATAGAAGTTCTATTTTCCTTCTTCTTGCATTCATAAGGTTTTTCATGTATCTTGCCTAAAAAAGGTTTTGGGAAAAAATATGCCAATGTAAATAGAACTTCCAAAATTAGATGAAGAATGAAAGTTGATTCTTGAACCACAAAAAGTTATAGATAAACATTATGTATCTCTTTGACATATAACCATTATGAAGTACCTAATCAAGTGGAAGAATATTCTTCTAGAAGAAGGTACATGGTAAAATGATCAATTCGTGATGAAATACCCATGGCTAAAGGGTTCGTTTGAAGTTTTGACAAAGGTTTTGTTATATGTTTTATATAACGCGCGGCGGAATAGTTTTATTGTTTGTTAAGGTCCCACATAGTGATCAAATTTGAAGGGCAGGTCCGAATTTCAATTAGAAGGGCATATATCTATGTTGCCCTTCCATAATGAAAAGCTTTTAAAAAAAACTTTTCAATTGACCACAATAAATTATTTTTACATTTCATTTTCAGAAAGACAAAACCATCATTCTTTATAAAAATAAAAGACTGTTACATATACAACAATGAAGAAGGCTCCATCTTTCATTGCTTAAATATCTCATTGGCAATGTCAACATAAGTCTTGAAGACACTATTATAAGAATTTGGATACATACCACCGGGATATAGGAGATTCTTATGTGTCAGATTGTGTAATGCAATTTTGACTTTATCTCACAAGGAGCATCAACATGGAGGTCTGGATTTTTCTTATAGAACTTTTTTGTTATTATTTAAAACGTTGTTTATAGATATGAATACAACAATGAAATTATGAGCATGGTGGACAATTAGTCAAGCTCATGATGCCAAACCATGATGATGTAAGTTTGGAATTTAACATTTTTACATGTTAAAGATAAATAGTCAAAATCACTGACAACTTAGTATGCCATAATTAATAATCATTCCCTGTTCACTTTTGTTAATAGGTTTATGTCACATGATGATCTCTCTTCTCTGGCATTTACTTGTATTGAAGATCACTATTCTAGGAATAAGGAGTTATTTTCTCCAAAAATAACCCTAGCCAAACATTAACAATGCATCAAGGATATCTTTCTATGCTTCCTAAGTACATATGTTCTACTTCTAAATCATGTCTTGGAAGTGGTTGTTTTGCTGGAAATTATTCACCAGTTGGTTTCATACCAAAGTCTTTTTCTCATTTTCAGCATCCAATACATGAAAAAGATAATGGTTTAAAACAACATAAATATTTGAAATTTTGCAAGAATTGTCTGGTACACTTTGAATATGAATTTTGAAGTCAAGTGCATGATGCTGTATAGGATCAAGTGTCATTTTGAATACCAAATGTTTCACAAGAAACTTCTCAACATGCTACCCTGCAGTAATGATTAAATGACAATATTGCATCAACTATTTCCATAATAAAAGTGCACCTCGGCCATAAGACTAAACAACTACAAATGTTGTAGATCTAACAAGACCACACAATCAAATGTATTCCACAAGGCCAATACCGTATGAAAAATGAAAAGGAGTTTGCAACCAAAAATACCTTAGGCAACTAATTCAATTAGATACACCAAACCATCAGCAAAAAGGAAAACCAGCCTACTCAAAAGGCAAGCGTTTACCTCCTTTGATAAAATTTTGAGTTCCGAAACAAGGGCCTTTATTGTCTTGTCAATGCCCCTAGAAATTTGAACGGGGTTTGCACCTGCTGCAACAACCTAAAAAAAAAGGTTTCATTTCAAATTATTTTCCACAAATTTAAGATACAACCATTGTCAATTTTGTATTTCCTAACAAGCTCATAAATTTTGACAAAAGAACCAAAATTTTTTAATACCTGATAGAAATTTTTTCACTCAAAAAATATCTTAGACTCAATAAGCCCAACCCAAAACTAAAAAACCAAACACCATAAGACCCTACAAAAATTAATAGATGATCTTAATCCAGTACTATCGACAAAAAGTTAACTTTACACCCTCACTTATTAAACCCTATGCAAGAACAACAGATGTTGTGGTTCCATCCCCAGCTAAATCATTTGTCTTTACCGCAGCTTGCCTTACCAACTTGGCCCCAATATTTTCAACTGGGTCCTCTAATTCAACCAATAAAAAGGCCAAAACCATAGCATTGAGATACATTTCATTACACTGTCAATAACAATAAAATTTGACTCAACCATAACCCTTACCTTTTATTGCTGTGAAAAGCTTTATGCATTACTCTAATGTGGCTATTCCATAGGCCAAGTAGACCATTGGGTAACAAATATGTTTCCTTTCACCTTTGATTTTTCAAATTAGGTAATTCTCTATTGTATTCCTTCAAGTTATTTCAAGCTAATATGAACATGCTCATGCCATCTTTTTGAACAGCATAGCTAATCTTACTGTCTGCCTCGGGCACCGAAAAGCCCTGAGAGGGATATACGAAAACCAACCACCCAAGCAGTTTACCCTAAAGCAAAGCTTATTTCATTTATTTTGTATTAATGAAATGAAGTATAGTTCCTACTACATCTTCGTGTTTATGTTTATTTATATATTTTATTACATTCCTTCATAAATACATATCATCACAACCATCATGGAATGGTATCTATCCAAGTTTTTAGAGGGCTCCATATTGTTTGTTCCAACCAGGGCTTCCAAAGCGTTCGTCCAACCAAGGATTCCAGCACTAGTAATTCAACCCACCTAAGGCTTTCAGAATTTTTTTCCAACCAAAGCTTCTAGGACTAGTAACTCAACCCATAGTTGTATTTTGGGCTTCCAGCGCATTTTTCCAACCAAGGCTTCTAGGAACTAATAACTCAACCCATAGCTAAAGGAATCATGAGAACCAACTAGAAAACAATCAATGGAAATATGTTGAAATTTGCAACAAGAAACAGTGAAATTGGAATTAGAAAAAATACACACACTGGTGTGGGATCACAGGTCACACAGTGATGGATCCTAGCGAAATATTAGTGTGCAACCAATTTTTAAATAAATTAGAAAATTAATTGTAATCTTATCTCATAATAACTTGTAATAGTTAAATAAGTGTGATAGACTTAGTTAACTTAAGAATTTCGAGTTGAGGGTCAAACGATAGACATGTAGAGTGATTATATTATTAACAGGGTCCATTTGCAGTTGTATCACTAGTGTAGTGTGAGTGGAATCAACTAACTCACATTAATTGAGTTAAAATCAATTTAACTAGTTCTAACTGTTTAATGAGCTAGTGGAAGATAAAGTGAATTAAAATAGATTTAATTCACCAGTAGTGATCTACAAAGTAACTGATGATTCACTATGTATAGCTGCATGCATGCTAATTCTGGTGGAGACCCAGTTGAGACAAAGGTTCAAGGCAAGTAAACTATTAGTTGTATTTTTAGTGTTAAACACACGCATGGTGGAGGATAAGGTAAAACACACACATAGAAAGATAAGCATTAGTTGCATATTACCATTGATATGATGTAAATTTATAATATAATGAGGTGACCCTTGGATTCCACATTCCAAGGTCACTTGGACTCCTTTTGTGATGGTTCAGCTTCCACACCTACCCATAGAGGATGAGGTGTCCAACATTCCCCCCTTAATCCGAAGGGGTATGTGTGAGTCCAAGAAGAGAGTTGTAATACAAATCTGCAAATTATGCATGGTAGAACTTAGGCTGAATCAAATCTCTGAAATTTTGGCATAAATATTTGGTTTAAGGATGCTCACCAACACTGGAACGCAACACTTATTGCAGTTCCCAGAACTCTTCCAAATCCGGCAATAAGATAGGGGCTTCTACTAGAGGAAGTGTCCCTCATATTTGAAGAGGGAGACCTTCAACCTAAAAGAAGGGAAGTCTACAACCTGTGATGATTTAAGGATGACTACCAACACTGGAATGCTTGATGCATTTCCTGGAACTCTTCCAAAGCTGGCAAGAAGCTGAAGTCTTCTGCTAGAGGAAGTGTTCTAATAGAGGAAGAATATCAACCTCACCTAGATGGTTTAAGTTTTTTCCACCAACCAAAGGCATGCTAATGGGCATCCATGTCTCTGGATACAACTCTGAATCTGGAATGACGAATCGTGGCTCAGGCTCGCTTGAACTGCTATGTCTCTAGCTACAACTCTGAATCTAGAATGAGAGATTGTGGCTCAAGCTCACTTGAAATGTTGTGTCTCTGGCTACAACTCTAAATTTGGAATGAGAGTTTGTGGCTCAGGCTCGCTTGATGTGGCTTCGAAGCTTGTAGATGACCACCATTTTCCCCCTGTCAGGTACAAGGTGAGATGATGGCAAAAACTCAACTACAAGTTTGCTCAATATTCGAGAACAAGTTCTGACATGTGAATTAAACATCTTCTTAGCTAGTGATGCCCATTGCCAAGAAGCGATCCATCCAAGATGAATCTTTATTCTTGCAGGAGGCTTGTTTCTAAAGCATATGTGTGAAGAATGGGTGTGGCGACTATAGTGCTTGCATGGGTGAAGATCTAAAAAATGATCTTTCATATAGCCAACTTGATCACAGTGTTGGAATTTTAAAATCTGTTGTCGTTGCTGTGGAAGAGGAGCAGGATCTCGAACAGCTGAAGGTGAACTATCATGAAGAAATATGACACTTTGAAATTTGGTGGGCTTGGAGTAGTCGGGAATATGAAAGGAAAAATCCTTGTCATATCCAATACTTGTTCTGTGCTTGTTGTGGACAAGCTCTTCCCAAGGTCTGATGATGGGCTTGGGAGGTACATGCTGCATTTCTGCATCTTTCTACACATTTTCTCCTGAAATGAGTATTGAATGTGAACCAACTTCCACTTTATATTCTTGTTGTTTATGGGAGTCCCTCTCAATTTTCTGAACAGAAATAGGTTCAGAATGATGACTCCATTGTTGTGCTGAAGCTGAGATTCAAGCTGCAAAAAATCAATCTTCTCATGTGTGTTTTGCAAACAAGTTTTAATGTCCATGAGAGTGTTCTTGTTGATTTTCACCATCTCATCAACCGTTGAATGAATGAGAATATTTAATAACTCTAATACATCACCAATTAGAGCCATAATTCTCAACAACTCAAAGTTACACTTCAAACAAATGCTGATTGAAACTATGAACCCACTTTATAAAAAAACATTAAAGCACTCCATATGTTATAATACACCCACAAGAACTCACCGTATTTTCTTTCCATATTTCCATGTTGATTTCATGTTTTGAACCATCCACGCTATACCCGCTTATATAATTGATGCGCACTTCATATATTATATCCCATATCGATCACATATGGCTTAACATATAAAATATGTCAAATGATTTGGAATGAAGTCTTCAATCAATGTTTGCACCATGGATACCCTACATGTTTTTGAGCCAACGCATTCATATTTAAAATCCAACACACCGAATAAAAATATTCAAAGCATGCATAAAAGGTCTTAGTCTTTACCCTAGCCTCATTCCACGGACACACCATATGGCCTGGCAGTAGGAGTAGCGCAGGAGATACTGGTGGAGGCCCAATGGCGATTGGGTGAGGATTTGAAACTCACAATGTCGATCTTGTGGACAACACCATCAAGCTGCAGAATATCTGTGATTTAAATATAGTTTTTGAAGGCATCAATCAACCCTAGAGGCTGCATACTTTGATGTCCAACAATATTCAACGCAGAGTACTTCAGTATTCCACCAATTATCAACACTCCAATATCATTTGTGTTCTTCCATCAAATGGGTAGCAGTGTTCAACGTTTAACACAAAGGGTATACACCATTCACGACATTCATGGCCCTGCAAAATTTCAATGCACCATACGCCACAGTTCACAGTATTCAAAGATTTTAATGACCATAATCAACGTTGCTTCAACACACAAGGCAAAGGATCAATACACCAAGACAAAGAACATGACTTATGTTGAATCTCTACTATGCATGTTTTATACACAGATTTCAACATAGTTTAACACATAAGCTTCACGGTCTCAACATTCAACGAATGCAGAGAGTTAACGTATAGGAGATAGATTTTAATTAACTGAAGGGATAAAGAATCGACATACCATTCAGTGCACAAAGCAAGGAATCAAAGACATATTTTTTTTCAAGGGAGAGAGGATTAGCGTATGTCAGAGCCGAGATTGTGAGGCAATGGAGCAACGTGTAGCATGGAGATTGTGAGGTGACCAGAGCTGAGGAGCGGTGGATGTATGGAGGAGGATTAACCACAATACACGAAGCCACAGTGGTATAGAGGATCGGTGGTATTGAGGACCGGTATTAGATGGAGTGGTATTAACCGAGAGTTGAGTCTGATGGAGCGATGTTTATTAACATGGAGCTAGGGTGTTATATGACAAAGCAACCAGTAGCGTTATATGAAAAATAAACTGGAGTATAACGGACAGGTCTGTCGTGCTAGGAAGTACTAATTCAATATTAGTTTCTATATCTGAATGACATAAATGTACAATATAATCTATATAAAATACAAAACCTCAGCCTGTAGAATCTGAGCGCAACTCCTACCTATCCATTAATATATAATCTCTTATGCATACCAGTGGAGAGCGATATATAATCAGTGGTAGCACTGTGTAGGAGGAATGGTGGTATGAAGCTGCTGGTGGTTGTATGCTCGATCTGTCTCCAACAAGAATATGATGCCTTCACAGAAACAAAATACTCATAGTGGATATTCGATGTAGATTTAAGGAATATGATTGCACAAAATCTTGCAGAGAATATGGCAAGGAATATAAGAACAGATTATGGCAAAAAACCAACAGGTTACAACACACAAACTAATTTGGGAACCTGGAAGAATCTAAAAAAATCCCAGGGCCTAGCCTAGGCTCTGATACCATGTTAAACACACACATGGTGGAGGAGAAGGTAAAACACACACATAGAAAGATAAGCATCAGTTGCATATTACCATTGATATGATGTACATTTATAATACAATGAGGTGACCCTTGGATTCCACATTCCAAGGTCGCTTGGACTCCTTTTTTGATGGTTCAGCTTCCACACCTACCCATAGAGGATGAGGTGTCCAACATTTAGCAAACTACCCAGATTTATTTATATAACCATAGGAACCCCATGATGAATTTCACAATCAAGGAAGGCTGATTTTTCTATTTAATAAGGGTTTCATTGTCTAGGGATTGCGTAAGCAAGGTAGGTTGAGGGTAGGCTGATAATTGGCTATGTGTTTGTCCAATTTTCCCTAGATCAGTGTGAAGAAATTGGTAAAGTGTATGAGGTTGTGGTGATAAAAAATACATTGTATTTTTTCATGATTCCTTGGTTGATTATACAATAAATATGGAGGGGTTTTGAGAAGTTTCTTACCCCAGAATATCTTGTGTTGTGTATTGATTTACTTCTTTCTCTTACTTGCATGTGATTGAGAAATTGAAATTTATATTCCGAAAATATTGTAGAAGGATTCAGTATCTTGTTTTTGTACATTACATGATCATATTGAATCCATTGATATAATTTCTACATGGTATCATAGCTGTGTTAGATATTTTATATATGGTATTAGAGCAGTAATTTTTTGGGTGGTGAGTTTGCAGAGAATATATAAAAACTTTGATGCAAATTTAAAAAAAAAAATAGCATATTTCAATTCCTTGCAAAAAAATACCCAAATTGAAAAATAAAATCGGTCAATCCAGAGCTCGAATGAGGGAGATATCGTCGATTTAAAATCAACTCTTTTTTTAGAATTTTTTTGCGACGACGGGACAATTACAATGTGGACGAGTCAGAAAAGGAAAGAAAGCCAAGGGAAATAAGTCCCAAGGTAAAGAGGGTAAGAGAGACTTGTCCAAGGTCATATGTTTTCACTATCACGAGCATGGGTACTATGATTCGAATTGTCCACAGAAGAAGGAAAGAAAGAAGGAGCCTATAGTTGTAGCGAGTGAAGCATTGGATTCACAATTCGAGCTTGATTTTACTATCATTGCATGCATGGATAGCACTGAAATGGGATGCATGTGGTATCTAAATAGTGGTTCCTCATTCCATATGATAGGGAATAGAGATATCTTCAGTGACTTGGAGGAGAAGGACCTCCAGCATAACATAGTGTTTGGAGATGTTGGGAGGTATAATGTGACCAACATGGGTACAATTACCTTTTAGAGGGAGTGTGGATCCCCTCTCAGACTAGAATATGTTTTGTATGTTCCAAGCCTAAGGAGGAATCTTGTCTATGTAGTGGTATTGGAAGATAGTGGTTATGAAGTGATGTTTAGAAAAGTAAAGGTGTTCCTTAAACACATAGCCATGAGACAGGTGTAGCAGATTGGTTCAAGAATCAAGAACCTATATGCTCTCGAGGTTGAGGATGAATGAAAGGCTTTGAGGAGCAAAGAAGTGGTTAATGACTTGGTTTTTGAGAGGGAGAAATTATCTCTCAACATGTAGCCTCAAAAGCAGTCTCAGAAGTTTGTGGAGCAGCCACAGTTGGAGAAGCAGAGAGGAGACCAAGTGGAAGCATCGACTCAAGTAGAGACCTCCAGGAAGGGGGAATTTTGAGCCAAATGGGTAAAGGGATTAAAAGCAGCTATAAATCTAGGTGTGAGGTGGGGCGATGTGAAAAATTAATCCCAAGAATAAATTTGGGAAGGGTCCTAGTTATGGTGTGTCTCATGGATCGAACCTGGCTACGAGGAGCCCACAGTAAAGTAGTAGTAGGAAGGATCAGTTAGATTGATGCAATCAGATGTCAATAGGACATAAATCAGAGTGACATGTGTCAAATAATGGGGTTCATATCAGAATTGGCAGCAGTGCAGAGTGCACAGATGTAGATGTCAGTAGCATAGAGATTCCAGTAGACATGTGCGGTAGCTAGAAACAATCAGAAGACTTTGATGATAGATGCATTATATTGATTTAGTTGTTGGATGCTATTCATTTTTAGGAGTGTTACATGCAATAAAATTCCAAAGGTATCGGATTAGGAAAAATTGATTACTTTCTTGTTGAGAGGGAGTGACGAAATTTTCAACAAGAAAAAATAAAATTTGCATCCAGAAACAACACACACACTGGTGTGGGATCACAGTGTTAGTCATCATTATTTTTCATTATCTATAGCTAACTAAAGATTGGTTCTAGATTTCTGAAAGAAACCTTCCTTGAAAATTGTGAGTTTCAGAAATCGCATTGCCTTCATTATCCCTATAGAAACTTTTTCACTATTCCATCAATTGCCCATTTCATGGTCACCCTATCATTCCTACAAACTCCTTATGGGATTTTACCTATCATTTTCAGCCTCCTTCCCTGCCTATAGCCTCATTGGCCTACTTTTCCCCTATCCATAACTCCACTTTCCCTCTAGGGTTTCCGATAACCTACTCATTCCCATGTTTCCTAGGTTCCTCAAGAATTGATGGTCTCAAAACTATATTTGTAGGTTCTTTAGATAAATCAAGTACATTGGATTTTGGATATTCAATACAACACTTTGAAAAATACTTTGTTTTTTCACTTGAAGACCCCAAGCCAATTTTTAGTCAAAGACCAGGTCAAAAGATCCTCCCACTAGGTCAATTAAGGTTTCACATGTTTTAAGGTTATCATTGGGTGTTTCAAACACTGCTTTTCCTATGATAGAATCTAGCTCAGATGTAATAGAATGTTGAGACATGGTTATTCAAGAAAAACCTAAAGAGTTTCCTAAGAAGACTATCCTTCAGTTCAGAGTCTGCACATGAGAAAAATGGACAAACTTTGACACTTCTGCAGGAGTGTCGAGAAGTCTATCAACAGAAAATACTGGTAAGGTTGGTGGTCTAATCATAAATTAAGACAAATTGCAGCAAGGAAGAGAGGAAACACCTGTTATTGTAGACAATTAGGGATTTGATCTTAATGGTCCATATAGAGTGCCAAAACAACTATAAATTGCAGAAATGGCATGGAAAGGACAAACAAAGCCAACATGAAGAAAATATATCAGAGGTTATTGGTGAAATAGGGAAAAGGTGAGGTGAACTGGATAGAAATGAATGAAATTGAAAGGGATATAGAGAACTTAGAAGAAAACACTGATGATTGCTGTAAAAAGCACTCCAAACACCTAATATTTTGGGAAAGTGGTCATAGAAGGTGAAATGATTAATTGAACTCCATGGTGCAGGAAAAAGAGGGTTGTGAAAGTGTTTCTATGAGAAATCCTCCCAAAGGTGTTTAATGAGCTTGTCATGCCTAAATGAGAAGAAGTATGAGTTCAAATCCATGTTGCAAGAAAAGGGAGGATTTTGAAAATGTCACTGTGTGATCGGCTCCCAAACTTGAAAAAAATGAGCTTGCCATGTCTAAATGAAAAAAATATGATGTTGAGCTCCAAGGTGGAAGAAAAAGAGGATTTTGAGGCTGCTACTGTGTCAAAATAAACATGTCAAAGTCTCCAGGATCAAAAGGAAAAACAAACTTCATAACTACAGCAAACTTCCAGCCAAGGTGAAAAGATAAGTTGAGTATTGTAATGGAAACCAGAGAAACTTTTGAAGATGCCATCATGTGTAATCTAGCCCTAAAGTTGTCAAAATCAACTTTTTATGCCTCAAGGAGCAAAAAGAGGGTCAAATTCATCATTTTCAGTCACCTCCATGCAGGGTTAGTGAGAAAAGGTGAAAAGGTTAAGTTGAGTTTCTTGGTGGAAATTACACAAGAATTTGAAGAAGTTGCTATATGGCTAAATCACAGAGGTGTCAAAATGAACTTTTTATGCCTCAAAAAGCAAAAAGAGGGTCAAATTCATCATTTCAGTCACATGCAAGGAAAAAATCAAAGGATATCAATGAAAAGGGAAAAAAAGGTTTAAAACATTAGAAAGTGGGTTGTAAAGCTAAAATTAAATCCTTAAACATATATAAAGTCATATAACACTTCAAAAAATCATTATTTCCTTGCAAAATCGTCAGAGCATTCAGGAGTGAAAAATTTGTGAGTTTTACATGTGAAATTGGGCAAATTAGACCAGCGTTGTGCACCTGGAATCGGGTGTTGCACCGCACTGCGCCCCTAGCCTTTTTCTCCCATACATTTTACACAGGAGTTGCACACCTGGAAGGTGGAACTGCGTGCCTGGTAGAGAAATGCACTCTTTCCTGACATCCACAACAAATTTCCTCTTGGCACTGTGCGCTCAGGTTTGGCACTGCGCGCCTAGGATTGAGCGTTGCACCCTCAGCCTCAGTGTTGCGCTCTTGGCCAGGAGGGCTTTCCAAGAAATTTTAACACTCGAACCACCTCAAATTTTCTTCAAGTCGTCACCAAGGGTTCTCCAAGCACTAGTATGGGTAAGTACAGATGATCAACCTACTTTCAATCATTTTTGTCATCATCTAATGGAAAGAAATTGAAACCCTAAGAGGATACCCTAAGGCTTAAACTTGACATCACTATTGAACCTCATTCCATCTGCTTATAAAGAGTGTCAGTTAAGACAAGGGTAATTAGGGTGCCGTGAAGGTTGTCATTCATCCAAGTTGGTCATAACACTCATTCATTCACCCCCTACATTGCAAAGGTTGCCATTCCATTACCCTCTTTCATCTCAATTTCACATTTAGTCCTTGCTAGAAAAACAGAGTTTTTCAAAATTTCAGAAGACAGTGGTAGTGGAGGAGAGGCACAAATGCCAAGGAGGCATGAGCACAAAGGTGGAAATATCAATATATTTGAACCCCCCAACACGAGTGAGCTAATGGCATCTCCCCTAACTGTTTCATGTTTCAAACATGTAGGTTGCTATGAATTCTATGAGAAGATATAGTAGGTGCAAAACCACCCTGAGCTAATCATACTTTTCATCATTAACTTTCATGACAAACAAATAAAACCTTGCAGGGGTTACCTTCGAGCTATCTACAGATGCTATTGCCAATGCCACTGGGATACCAAGTGTAGGGGAGAAATGGTTCAAGCAGGCCAATCTATACATGAGCTACTATGAACCCTATCTAAAGCCTAGATACAAAGAGCACAACAAATCCATCTTTCCTTTCTCGCATTTTCTTGATAGATATGCACCTATGATGAGAATTATCGTGAAATATTTTACATGTGAAGGAATATTTTCTCGCCTTTACGCCTATCACATCAGGCTGCTTATGCACTTTACTAGGGTGAGGATGTTGTACATACCCTATTACCTCTACAGAAGCATTGATAAAATGTCATATATTGTACAAAAGAGAGACTATCCTCAGCGGATGCAAAGCCTCTTCCATCACTCCCTTATTAAAATGGTTGTTAGGCACCAATTACAACAAAAAGGCATTCCATGGGAGACCTTCATAGAAAATGAGGTGTTCACTTCTCCACAAACCCATTAGCAACAAGATGTCCCTTCATCTTCTCCTCCTCCCATATCTCCATCCACACACATTCCCTCACCTCATGATGACTCTTCCACCTCACCATCCACTCACAGTCCTTCACATCATTCTTCATCACCTATTCACAATCCCTCACCATCATCTCATGGTACTAGTGCATCAAAAAGTGAAGAAGGCAGTGAAGCAAAGAGCATTGAGGTAAAGAGAAGTAAGGAAAAGAGTAATGAGGCAGATGGTAGTGCATCAAACAGTGAGGCAGATGGCAGTGAGACAAATGACACTAAACTAAGTAACATTGAACCTTTTACTTTGACCTACCAGAGGGGAAATAGGCATGTGTTTGTTGCCCTTAAAAGGTGAGGGGCCATGCCTTCTACATCAACCAAGCAGCTTGAAAAAGGTAAGGAAAAGGTCATTGATGAAGAACAGGATGATAAGCATGAAACAGAGCAAGAATTCAAACTCATTCACCTTGACAGTGATTAGGAAAATGAGGAGAGGATTAGTAACATGCCACTCAAGAGAAAATATGCCCAGATCAGGGATCTACAAGCCAATCTTGGAAGGGCTAAGAATGTAATCAACTTTTTTGAGGTGGAAAACAAGAAGTTGGAGACAAAGAAGGTCATCTACGAGGTCAGGGCTATCAGAGCTCAGAAAGAGGCTATAAAATCTAGGGCAAAGATATATGAGGTCTTGGAAACTCATGATGACATTGAAGAAGAGGAAGAACAACTTCCTAGGAGAAGGCCAAGGACAATTGGTATGAAGAAAGACTTAGCCAAATAAAGAGAGCAAGAGACAACATTGGCAGAGTAGCTCACTCCAAGTGATCTATTTGCCATGGAAATAGATTATGATAGATAACCTTTGCTAGAGAGGGAAAATGTGCACTTGGAGGGTCAACTGGAGAAGACTAAGAGAGACCATGACCTTCAGAAGAAGATGGCAAGACATTATGCCTTAAGAAACAAGATTGCAAGGGCCAAGCTCAAAAGAGCCCTTGCAAAGATTCAATCCCTAAAGGATGAAAAATACAAATAAAACCTCGACATTCTTGCTGATGCATCCCTACAAGAATCCCAAACATGATCAGCAAGACAAATCCAAATTGGCACATTTTTAAAGATTATGAGTTTTTTACTATTTTGAAGGGCCAAGCGCGCAGCACCAGTGCTTTTTTAGGGCACCCAATGTAGGAAAAATTTTCATTTTTGTGTTCATCAGGCCAAGGTAATCAGCCTAAAAAACTTTCATCTCATTTGGAGTAAAATTGGTACTCTAAAAGTGCCAAAAACATGCAAAAAATCAACTTTCTGCCCTATTTTCAGAGCTGGCGCTGTGCCCTGAGAAGTCTCGGGAGAATGAGATTTTGAGTAGGCAAATGGGTACCAAATTTACAACTAAAGGTATTTTTGGAAAGTAGATAGAACAATATTTCCAATGAGCTATCATGGATCTCATTTGTACCTCGGGAAGGCCTCCAAATCTCAGCTGCAAAAAGGAAATTTTTTTGAGTTTTGGCACTACGCCCTTAGCCTGGCGTTGCATCCTTGAACCTCAGTGCTAAACCCTTGCCAGAAAGTCAACAAAACACACTTGGAGATATTTTGAAAGTTATTGAGAAGCGTCAAAGTCATTTTTTGTGAAAATTAGTTGAGGAGTTATTTTTGCATTTATTAACATAGGATATCTGTGCCTTGGGCCTTGCATGGTCTCACAGGAAAAATTGGCATTTATGAGTAGTTAATGACATTTGGAAACCCTAGCTAGGGTTTTGGTCCTCCTTTGAAATTTAAATACTTCATGGAGGCCTCATTATGTTTTTTGATTGTTAGTAGTTTTCTGAGCCAGATATCTCACAGACTTGGAGTTAGAAGGAAGTCTGGCTTTGGAGCTTTGTAACATGCTTTTGGACTGAATATCAATGGACCAAGCACATTTACTAGATACATGAACTTTTTCAATGGTGATGTTTTTCTTGTCTTACACTTTTCTCCTTATGTTCTCATATTTTTCATTGATTTCTCTTATGGAAGAACGGAAAGCTTAGCTTAAGATTTGTTGTTGAAGGCACCTTAAGTTTGTCTGATTATTTTCATTTAAATTTTTTATTCTACTAGGTTTGATTAAATAATTCTTAAATGCTCTTTAATTTCATTGAACTAATATCTTAGATTCTCCCTTTGTCTGAAAGTAATATTTATAAAATTCTTAACTACTCTCTAGGGTTACTTGATTGTTGTTTTTAGGTCTGCCTAGTGAAGTCTAGCTGAAGAATTCTTAACTAATCTTCAGTCTTACTAAACTATAGTCTTGAAATATTTCCTTGTTCGAATCATAGTTAAAGGATTCTTGATTGCCCTTTATTTTTGCTTAATTCATAACTTATTATCATCCCATACTCATTTTATCTAAAGGATCCATTTGGCTTTGTTAACTTGCCCTATAAAACACCCTTGACCTATTGTTGCACATTTTAAGATCTTTTACAGACCCCATAGCCCAATGGATTATATTTCTCTTACCATATATGTTCTCCTTGAAAACCTACCCAACCAATGAAAACAAACAAACAAACCCTAATCATTATAACTAGCCTAAAATCAAAACCCTAAAATCAATTAAGTTTACATATTTTACACAAATATAGAGAGAGCTCTCTCTAAGTCCATGAAGGCTAGGTCCTAGGGCTCTAAATATTGGTTTTATGTTACCCTTGTTCAATTTGGTCTTGCCAATATGACAAATTACAGGGACCTAACATAATGGCGACTCCACTGGGGATCTGAGTAAGTAACAAGCTTAGACATTCCTTAAAAACTCACAAACCCCCTGTCAAAACCTAGATAAATCAAGTGTTATCCAAGAGTGATATTTGGTTGATTCATCATACTAGCACCATGGTGACCATACTGGAAAACACTCTTGAAAAACTTAGTGTTACATAAAGAACTTAGAAAACCCAAAAACATCCTTAGATTAGTATTCAGTTGTTGATGGTGGACAACAAGTACATCCTCAAAAAAATAAGCATCATCCACTTGGTGACTCCACTAGTCTTCAGTAGCCCTGTTAACCCCAATATTTCTCACAGAATCCCAGTTACAAACTGTGTGAACTTAGTACCCTTACAAATAGGTCTGTTTTTAAAAACTTTCATAAAATTTCAGCCTCTTTGTGTTTTGGGTCTGAAATCTAGCTTCACAAAGAATCAACACTAGATCTCACCCTGACCCAAACCCTCCTACCATAGTTGATGACCCAGAAAGAATCTTGTGGAAAAATTGTAGGAAAAAAGATTCAGCTATTGTTAGACCCATTCACAAAGCAAGCTCTGTCCCTGAAAACCTCACAGCCTTGCAAGATACCCAATTTGAATTACACAATAGAAGAAACCTATTCAAAACTAAGTCTCAAATTGGGATAAACCAGACATACCTTGAGCTTACAGACTTGCAGCAGAGTCCTAGTAGAGAAGCCTCTCCTTACACTCCTCCTGATTTTCAGCTTCTCCAATACTTTGTCTCCTTTCATTCCAAATCTTCTCAATCTCAACTTGCTGGTCTAAGTACATCTGCCACTCCCATTCACACATCCACTGTGAAAACCACTCCATTTCATCTTCCACCTCTTGTCACAAACCCCCTTCTTGTAAAACCTCATTGGGTTCCTTTACCTCAAATCATGGAAGCATGGTATGCCCCCTAGTACTACCAAAACCTTTACTACCTATGCTTCAAGACTATCAATCTAAAATCCCTCACTTTATTGGAGCTGACTCTACCACTGCCCAACAACATGTAGATAGGATGAATGATGCATTTGACTACCAAGAAATAGAAGAGGAGACCATAAAAACGAGAATGTTTACCCAAAGTTTAGGAGGAGCAGCAAAGAAATGGTTCAAAAAGTTAACTCCTAATAGCATTAATGACCTCCCTTCCCTTTAACAGAGATTCAAACAAATTCGATACTAAGAAAAATCCTCTTCAGATCTTATTAGAATATGAAATACTTAAGATAAATGTTGGGGAAAGTGTCCAAGACTACTACACTAGGTTCAATATTGTATATAATGCACTCCCTCCCCACATGAAACCCCCATAAGGCCTAGGCTTAGCAAAATTTCTGGATGGATTTGATCCAAACATGTGTTATCAACTAAGAGAAAGAGATCCCCCAACCTTAGAAAACATGCAAAGAGGAGAAGTAAGTGTAGAAGCCAACCTAAATGCTAAAATGGCTAGATTAAGAGAAGAAAAGAAGGTTACATACAAAGAGGAAACCATGGCCTCCACATCTGATGCTAAAATTGACAATATAGCTAGGGTAATGGAAAGGATGATGGAGAAAATCAATTTGAATGAAAGAGCAGCCCCTAGGGAAAACCAAGAAAATCCTAAAAACAAAAATAGAAAGAAAAACTTTAGAAGAGACCCTCCTCAAAATAGACAAAGAGACAATGACCAGCAAATCAGTCCTCCTTTCCAAGAAAACTATGTAGATGAAGAGGAAAGAGAGATTTGAGAGCCGGAAGAAAACCATGTAAATCTGATAGGCTCTAATAGTGAGGGTGATGTTTTTTTCATAGAATAAGAACAATGTCCTTCTTACTCAAATCAGACTGAAATAACATATGAGGATTCTGAAGAATACAAGCTAGGATTTGAAAATTCTATCATGGACGTTCATAGGCAGTATGATCTTCGAAGTAGGAAAACTTAGGACACCCCTAGGAAGAAAAAACTAGAAATTTATGCTAAAAAGACACCTGAAAACATTCTTAAAAAGACAGCAGAAAGAAACAACATAATGGCTAAGATTCCTAATAAAAGAAAAGACAAAACCAACCAACCAAATGGTAACCAAATCTGCCCTAGTACTTCAACTAGTGGCCCTGAAAAAACTACCTTAACTGACATTCCGAATAAAACTCAACAAACTAAAGTTGTTGAAAAGACTGTATGATAAAACTGATGTAAATATACCAAGAAAACTAGCACCATTCAGTTTTGAGGGTGATATTTCCAAGATCAAAATAGCCATACCTCTTACTGAACTAGTGACCCAAGATGTATATATGTCTCAAGTTTTGAAGGCTTTTAACATAGGAAATGACACTGACACTCTAAATTTGACTAATGACAAACCAGAGCTGTTTTTTGGATCAGAAGTAGAAGGAAAGTTCCAAGAGGGAGTTGTACCTCCATTCTATGTCAGCTTGAACATCCATGACAAAATCTTACACAATGTTATGCTAGACTCCAGTGCCTTACAAAACCTCATGCCTAAGGTAGTGATGGAGAGATTATGCCTCGAAATAACCAAACCTTACAAATACTTGTACTCATTTGATTCAAGTAGAGTCAAATGTTTGGGCCTGATCAAATATATGTGTGTCAATTTGGCACAAATACCAGTTAAGAGCCTAGTCATGGACATTGTAGTGGCTAACATTCCCCCGAAGTATGGCTTGATTTTATCTAGATCATGGGGTGCCAAACTCCAAGGAAACCTCCAAATGGACATGACATATGCTAACATTCTGGTCTTTAACAAAACAAGAATATTGTACAAAGAATCCCACATGAAATACATGGTAAGCAACCAAGATAGGCCAAAAAAAACCCCTCTCTATTTTATCCATTCAAACCTTGATTCATTTATCTTGTACAATGAAGAAGACATCAATGAAAAAGTAAATGAAAAGGAGGAAGAACAATACCTTTCATAACAGTCAAACCAAACACCAAATGAAGAACATAACAACCAAAACCCTTGCAACCATGAACAACAACATAATGGCGAATATAAACTTGAAACACTTTGGAACATGAGCTTTGATGGATCTTGTGGAAAATCTAGTTTAGGAACAAGTGTTTGGATACAAAACACCAATGAAGGGTACTCCTACAAACTATATTTTCAATGCACAAACAATATTGCAGAGTATGAAGCTCTTCTCCTAGGATTACACTTGTTAAAAAACATAGGAGCTAAGAATATTTCTGTTCAAGGAGATTCTGAGCTAATCATTAGGAAAATCAAAGGAGAATATTTAGCCAAGAATCCTAGACTAAGAGAATATAGGAATGTTGCCTTAGACCTCCTGAAGACATTTGAGGAATATGAACTTACCTCTATCCCAGGAGCTCAAAATAGCCTTGCCAATGAACTAGCCTTTGCTTCCAGCACTTGCCAAGTACCTCATGCCAATGGACAATACATAGTAAAGGGAAAGTGCAGACTAGTAGTCCCTGATAACATAGATTATCGACAAGTATTTGAAAATGAAAAACAGATTAAAGACTTCTTGCAGCCCAAAACCAAGTTTGAAATGTCGAAGTTAGACTTAAACCATCAAGAGGAATATTTTGTTGAAGAACAAATACACAAAACAGAGCTGCCTTGTACTTAAGATATAAATTTGCTAGAACACCCTCTTGAGGAAGAATTGTTTGAATATTTATATCAAAAAGACCTTGAGGTATTGCAATGCAAAGATAACTCATTACCAAGAGGTCTTTCCCCCTTAGAAGAGCTGTTTGATTTCAATGATGTTTCTAGGAAGCCAAAAATGGAATCCACTGAGACTGATGTAGAAGAATGCAACATAGGTAGTGTAGAGGAACCCAAAATGATAAAGATGTCCAAAACTCTGCCACCTCCCATAAAACAGAAATATATTGAGCTGCTCAAAGAATTTAAAGATGTGTTTGCATGGATCTATGTGGACTTGAAGTCCTATGATACAAACATCATTCAACATAAGATTCCTCTCAAGGAAAACCAAAACCGTTCAAGAAAAAATTAAGAAGCATAAACGCTCGCCTAGTGCCTCTGGTTGAGAAGGAAATAAAGAAGATGTATGATGCTGGAATCATAGTCCCACTTAGGTACTCAGAATGGGTTTCAAACCTTGTGTCAGTAAGAAAGAAAATAGGGGAGATTAGGCTATGTATAGACTTTAGAAACTTAAACAAAGTGTAATATCCCAAATTGGGAACTGTCACCAAGGCATGGCTGGAAAACGCATTTTTCCAGTAATGGCTGCTACATTAATGAAATCTAGCACTTGGATCCCTTAGATCTGAGTATCTAAGTCATAAATCCAAGTGGGCATCAGAAATAAATCCTCCTAGGTGGGTTAAATAGATCTCCCACACCTAGTTTTCTTCAGAAATGCCTCAAAGAGAGACTGCATCAATAACAAATAATTCTGCCTATAAAATAACATAGTTTCTACAGGGAAGTGATAAGAGGCTCATAAAATATTTTTAAACAGTATTTACAGCAGCAAATAAGTCTTACAATTCAATCCACAAGTACATAGCTGAAAATACAAGGCATAGACAGAAGAAATCTCCTCAAAAGAGGGCTGCAACCATATGTTTGGCAAAATGCTGCCTTGACAGCGTTATTTATATTGAGATGCACTGTTGTATGTTACATATCAGATCTATAGTAGATCTATGCCTAAAATTTTAGATCTATATCAGATCCATGCACTAGAAAAGCTCCTCTTTCAGATCCCCTTGGAATTTCGGGTTTGCACCAAGCATGAGCAGTAGATCTGAGATCTAAGAAAATATTCAGGATTACTGAAGCATTTAGATTATGCAGATCAGATCTGAAAATTACAAGTATATATCCCCTCCACAAGATCTCAGAATGAAGAGTGGATCCTCATCACTCCAAAACCAGCTTTCTAATTGATGCACCCAAACCCCTTGTAACACCTCCTATAGGGATAAAGCAGATCTAGAGCAGAAACTACGTTGTAGGGGTTAGAAAGTTGATGGCCCCATGCCAAGATCAGGAATTAAGACTCATGCACTTCAATAAACTTCCTCCAATAGAGTAGAGGCCTCCTCCACTAACAAAGAGCACTGAAATGACTTAGATCTGAAGAGATCTGATCTCCATGAAAATAACGCAGTCCCTCAAGGGAGACTGTATTGCAGCTTGATTAAATGAGTTGGCATGATGCCAAGATGCAAAAATTAAGCTCAATAATTGATACACTCTTCCACGAGGTTAAAATACACACTCACTGAGAAGAGGTTCCTATACAAGCTAGATCTAGACACATCTAGTTCTCCACTTGCTACAACTTACAAAAGCAAGCAAACCCTCACTGGATCTGCATTGCAGTTGGAAGTAGAAGCTTGGTCTTAAACCTGATAGTGGACAAGACAAACAAGGCTCCTCCAAGAGCTACTCAAGGAAGGAGGTGGGAATTCCTGAATAGGAAATCCCAGCAAAGGATGTCTAAGCAGACAATGCCTTCAGAAAATAATAAAATCAACAACCTTCTTTTGTTGTCCTCCTCCTTCTTTTATAGGATGAATGCCTTGTCAAACCCTAAACCACCTCAATGAGTTAACCCCTTTCACATGTGGAGTCTCCATCTAGAACTACGCTATGTATCCATGAGGTTTATTGAACCTAGACTATGCTATTTATTTGGTCAAGGTTGACCCAGTCTTGTGATTCAAGCTCATTCACACCGCAAGATATTATTTACATGGCCCAGATATGTCTCTGTTTACATGGGCATTGATTTATTCATGGTTTTTTTAGGAGTTTTACATGTCCTCCTTCATATTTTATTCATAAACATGAAATGCAAGATAAAATAAGGCAAAATAAGATATTCCCATAGGCTTGGCCTAAATGGGAATATTACAGTCCTCCCCTCCGAAATGTTGCTTGTCCTTAAGCAACTGATAAGGTAAGTGCTACAAGACTTCTCTTCCATTGGCAACATCATCAAAGATAAAGCTTTCTGAATGAGCTGAGTGTTCACCAATCCATCCTCCCATGAGTTGTCTCTCCAAGATCATTATGAGATGTTCATGATCCATCCCATAAGGTGTCAAGAATGCCATTGAAACAAAAATGGCTGAACCTCTACTCTCCATAAAATATGTAGCAAAGCATGCAAAGAGAGCCTCTATCCCATGTGGTACACACATGCCTCCTATCCTCCCTCCATACAATTCCAAAAATAAGATAAGTACATCATCCATGTATGGAAGCAAAACTACAAATACATAAACAAAAATTGGGACATGAAGAGATGGATCATAATCCCATATATGGTACTAGCATAGGGAATCTCCTGCCGGCATCAGACCAAGTTGTGGTAAGTGGTTCTCCCACTACTTACTTGCAGCCCATGCCATCTCACTGTAGCTGAATGTGTGAGATATGTTTGGTGCCTTAGGAAAGCACCCATCATGAAACAAGATCTCCCTTTTTCCATCAAGGGAGTGGCCAAGTACAACAAGGGTTGTGGCCCAAAATTTTCCATGAGATTGACAAGATAAAACTCTCCCCCTTGGAGTCATGGCCTGCATAAAAAAGGTGGAAGAATGCATATAATCAGAATAGAAAGTGCATGTATCAAGAGCATGCTTTCCACCAATAATTCTCCCCCCATCAATGGAGTGGTGCATAGATCTACTCTCTCTCTCAAGAGGAGGAAGAGAGGGCTGATTTAATTCCACCTTAGAGCCATATTGTTGCTCCAACTCCACAGAATCCATGCATGTATTGAGATCCTTGGAATATTCCACCAGCTGTTGGAATTCCCAATAGGGATCTAGTGTGCCCCATGATGACAGTGCTGATAATATGCCAACTGAAGTGGCTTCCATGTTGCTTCTCTTCTCCTTGACATCCTCCATGTCCAAGGTGTATGTTGGAAGGCCATACCTCCCACTCTTCTCCTTTCTACCATTTCCCATGCCAAAGGTATGAGATGAAAGGTTGCTATTCCTTCCTTGCTGCCCTCCTTGCTCATGCACATGCTTCAAAGAAGAAGGAAGCTCTTGGGAGTTAGTCTTGCATGGAAGGCTATCATCCACCCAAGGCCTCTCTGTTTTGGCCAAAGCATGCATGTGAGACCACCATCTCTCTCCCAGCAGGGAAGAGTGTTCTTCAAACAAGTTTGCCTTTTGATTCAAAGCTGGCCTCCCATTATTCATGATGGTGTAATTTTCTCTCCTTGCAGCATACCTCCTCAATGCAGTTTGAGAGGTGAGAATGGATAATGATGTCAAAGGAAAAATGATTTTCTGTCCTCTGTACTTCCCCCACACTCTCATTGTTGTAGCATGGTCTACTAGTGCTCCCTCCTTCCTTGGATCTATGAAAGGAGCATCAATGTATAGACATATTCCATCAAATATGATGCAGGTGGTCTCTCAGATAGTACACCATAGTATAATGATGTCTCATGGTTCATCCCCATGTATACAACAGATGGGAACATATCATGACTGCTTCCACTGTGAAAATCCATCTCTGATTTCTATGTGGAATTACCATGAAACTTGGAGACTCCTCTTAATGGTGTAAGAGTGCCTCTGATTGGAGCCCTTGCGCCATTTTTAGATAGTGGATCAGCTGTGTGACCCCTCATTTTTTCTGTCTCATTGTCTTCTTGCAAAGACACATGCTGCTCATGTCCTTCATATGGAAGATCCCCTGGAATTCCTTGCAAAGGTGCAAGAATCTCCCTAAGAGAAGACATTGCCTCATCTCCATCTAAAAATAAATCTCCTCCTGATTGCATAGTGCTGGAGGATCTTATTTTCTCTTTCTCTCCCTTCTCCCCATTAGTGGAGAATGCTTCATCATCAAGAAATCCTTTGCCTTGACTTCTTAGTGAGGAAGGAGTCCTCAAGTTTTCTCTTTGAGAAAAGAGATCTTGCTGAATTGGGGCCTTTGCCTCTAGTACAAGGTGTAGCAATTTTTCAACCCCTTCAACAATGTTTAGGACTAGATTTGGCTCCATGGAATCTTCCAACTCATGCAAAGATTCAAATTTCTTGGGCTTGATCTGCTTCCCCCAAGAAGTCTCAAAATTTCTCTCATCAAATCTTTCCAATAGTCTCCTAGTGAATCTTGCATAAGAAGATATGTTCCTTCCTTTCAAGGAAGAAGACTCAAACATCCACCAAGCATAAGCCCTCCCTTGAAGATGCAGTGTTGCTACTTTCAAGGCTTCTTCTTCTGACACTTGATGCAGCTGAAAGTATGTGCCAATATTCTTTACTCAAGACTTGGCTGAGTCTTTAGGTGATCCATCAAATGTAGGTAGGGAGAATCTACCCAAAGTATGCTGCATGCACCCTTTCCTTCCACTGTAGCTGCAGGACCTTTCTCCTTTGAGTTGATAGAACTCTGGGAAACTGATATTCTCTTTGAATCCATCTAATTGAGATTCATATTCTTGGAGACATTCACCAAGAGATCTCTCCTTTGGTGTTTCCCCTCTTCCTCCTTCCTTTGACAAGAAAGCAGGTGTGCTACCATGTTGTGTACCAGATTGTGTAGTTGAATGCTCACATACATCATATGAATTAGTGGGGATATCCTCTTGTACAAACCTCATCAAGATATCTATTGATCTTCCATTCCTTACTCCCCTGATTTCTCCCTCCAGATCATGCAAATCTTGAGAAATAATGTTAGAGAACTCTCCTCCTTTTATCCTTTCAATGGTTTAACCATTTTTATTCTATCTTCTCCCATGATACCTCTGTTATCTGTCATTGAGAAGTTATCCTCCCTCTGAAGAAATATTGGCTCCAAAAATGTACAGGTTGTGCTAAAGATCTTGCTCTGATTGGATCTGAAATCCATAGGCTGAGCCAAGATGGCAGCTTTGATACCACTGTAATATCCCAAATTGGGAACTGTCAGCAAGGCATGACTGGAAAACGAATTTTTCCAGTAATGAAATTCAGCACTTGGATCCCTTAGATCTGAGTATATAAGTCCTAAATCAAAGTGGGCATCAGAAAGAAATCCTCCTAGGTGGGTTAAATAGATCTCCCACACCTAGTTGTCTTCAGAAATGCCTCAAAGAGAGACTGCAGAAATAACAAAGAATTTTGTCTATAAAATAATGCAATTTCTACAAAGTAGTGATAAGAGGCTCATGAAATATGTTTAAAAATTATTTATAGCAACAAATAAGTCTTGAAATTCAATCCACAAGTACATAGCTGAAAACACAAGGCATAGACAGAAGAAATATCCTCAAAAGAGGGTTGCAACCATATGTTTGGAAAAATGCTACCTTGACAATGTTATTTCTATTGAGCTGCACTGTTGTATGCTACATATCATATCTAGAGCATATCTGTGCATAAAATTTCAGATCTATATCAGATCCATGCACTAGAAAAGCTCCTCTTTTAGATCCCCTTGGAATTTCGGGGTTTGCACCAAGCATGAGCAGTAGATCTGAGATCTAAGAAATCAGATATGCAAAAATATTCAGGATTACTGAAGCATTTAGATTATGTAGATCAGATCTGAAAATTACAAGTATATATCCCCTCCACAAGATCTCAGAATGAAGAGTGGATCCTCATCACTCCAAAACCATCTCTCTAATTGATGCACCCAAACCCCCTGCAACAATTCCTACAGGGATAACGCAGATATAGAGAAAAAACTACGTTGTAGGGGTTAGACGGCTGATGGCCTCATGCCAAGATCAGAAATTAAGACTCATGCACTCCAATACACTTCCTCTAATAGATTAAAGGCCTCCTCCACTGACAAATAGCACTGAAATGACTTAGATCTGAAGAGATCCGATCTCCATGAAAATAACGCAGTCCCTCAAGGGAGACTATGCTGCAGCTTGATTAAATGATTTGGCCTGATGCCAAGATGCAAAAATTAAGCTCAACAATGGATACACTCTTCCAGGAGATTAAAAGACACACTCATTGAGAAGAGGTTCCTATACAAGCTAGATCTAGACAGATCTAGTTCTCCACTTGTTACAACTTACAAAAGCAAGCAAACCCTCACTGGATCTACATTGAAGTTGGAAGTAGAATCTTGGTCTTCAACCTGATAGTGGACAAGACAAACAAGGCTCCTCCAAGAGCTGCTCGAGGAAGGAGGTGGGAGTTCCTGAACAGGAAATCCCAACAAAGGATGTCTAAGCAGACAATGCCTTCAGAAAATAATAACATCAACAACCTTATCTTGTTGTCCTCCTCCTTATTTTATAAGATGAATTCCTTTCCAAACCCTAAAACACCTGAATGAGTTAACCCCTTTCACATGTGGAGTCTCCATCTAGAACTGCGCTGTGTATCCATGAGGTTCATTGAACCTAGACTGCGTTGTTGATTTGGTCAAGGTTGACCCAGTCTTGTGATTCAAGCTCATTCACACCTGCAAGATATTATTTATATGGCCCAGATATGTCTCTGTTTATATGGGCATTCATTTATTCAAGGTTTTTTTAGGAGTTTTACATGTCCTCCTTCATATTTTATTCATAAACATGAAATGCAAGATAAAATAAGGCAAAATAAGATATTCCCATAGGCTTGGCCTAAATGGGAATATTACACAAAGCATCCCTGAAAGACAACTACCCTTTACCTAAGATGGATCATATAATGCAAAGGGTAGTAGGCTCTAATATAATATCATTGCTTGATGGAATGTTAGGTTACAATTAGGTGCTAGTACTTCCAAGTGATCAACACAAAACTGCCTTCACTACACCTTGGGGCACCTTCGTGTATGTTAAATTTCCTTTTGGTTTAATGAATGTGGGGGCTACTTTTCAAAGAGCCATAGACATTGCCTTTTCCTATGACATAGGCTACTTCATTGTGATATACCTGGATGACATCACTGTCTATCCTAAAACTGATGAAGAACATCTAGTTCACTTGAGAAAGGTCTTTGAAAAGTGTAGGAAGTATGGACTATCTTTAAATCCTAAGAAATTTTTTTTTGGTATTCTAGAAGGAAAACTATTAGGCCACATCATATCTAAAGAAGGGATTACGATAGACCCAAAAAGGATTGAGGGTATATTGCAGATCAACCACCCTAAAAACATTAAAGAGCTGCAATATTTCATTGGAAAGATCAACATCCTAAGAAGGTTCATACCAAACCTCGTTGAACTCCTAAGAAACATTACAAACATGTTGAAAAGAGAAATAGGAGTAAAGTGGAAAACAAAAGCCAAACAATCCTTTGAACTGGTGAAACAAGCACTTACCCAAACACCAGTTCTAATCAGCCCTGACTTTACCAAGGATTTCTTCATTTTCTCATTTGCATCAGAACATACAATTGTTGCAGTATTGCTACAAAAGAACATGATGGGAAAATAATAGCCCATAGCTTTCTTCAGCAAGGCACTAAGAGATTCCCCTCTGAAATATAACATTATGGAGAAACAAGCCTTTTCCTTTATCAAAGCCTTAAAATATTTCAGATTTTGCCTCTTGCATTCACATGTCATTGCTTTTGTTCCACACACAGTTGTCAAGGACATACTGAATCAAGATCCTGATGGTAAAAGGGGTAAGTGGATTGTTGTCATCATAGAATATGAACTAGAAATCAGACCCACTAAACTGATCAAAGGACAAGGACTTGCCAAACTCATGGCTGAAGCAAACTTTAAAGCACTAGATATAAACATGATACATTCCTTGGATGAACAAGAGGAAGTGGCGACTCCACCCATTGAGGAAGAATTTTTGAACTCACTCTGGTATGCTAATATATTGTATGTGATTTTTAATCTAAATTCTCCTCCTTCTTTGTCCAAAACAAAAGCTAGATTCTTGAAACTAAAGGCTATAAATTTCTGCATTATAGATAGAGATTTGTATTAGAAAAAGTATGTTGGTATCTTGCTTAAATGTTTTCTTGAAGATGATTGAGATAGAATCATGCATGAGTTTCATGAAGGAGAGTGTGGAGGTCATATCTACTAGAAAACCACTACCAACAAAATCCTTAGAGCTGGTTTCTATTGGCCCACTCTTTTCCCTGACATCCACAAGCTAGTAATGATTTGCCATAAATGCGAAATCTTTGATGGAAAGAGAAAATTACTACCTTTGCCTTTGCATCCTATCAATGTTGAAACTCCCTTTCAACAGTGGGGTTTAGATTTCATTGGAGAAATACACCCTGCCTCATCTGCCCAACACAAATGGATCCTCACTGTAACTGACTATTTCACCAAATGGATAGAAGCCATCCCTTCAAGGAATGCCGCTGACTTAGTCATCATCAAATTCCTTGAAAACAACATCTTGTCCAGATTTGGCTGTCCTAAAAAGATCATCACTGATAATGCTGCTGCATTTAAGTCCAAGATAATTGTGGACTTTTTCTACAAGTATCACATCACACTAGGGAATTCTAAAACTTATTACCCTCAAGGTAATGGGCTAGCTGAATCCTCTAACAAAAGTTTGGTGAACATCATCAAGAAGTTGTTAGAAGAGAACAAAAAATCATGGAATAGAAAACTGGTGCATGCACTATGGGCTGACAGATTAACAAGCAAGAAAACTATTAACATGTCTTCGTATCAACTAGTGTATGGCATGGATGCAGTTTTCCCAAAATCCTTGGGAGTCCCCGTCATGAAGCTTATCCAAGAGGTTAAATCAGAGGAGAATGACATACAAAGAGGCTAAACCAAACCATTCATTTGCAGCAGTCAAGAGAAGAAGTTTACAACAGAACACAATCGGTGCAAGAGAACATCAAGAAGATCTTTGACAGAAGGACTAAGGCAAATGATTTCCAGATTGGAGACAAGTTGCTGAAGTGGGATTCGAGAAGGGAGGACAAATGCAAGCATGGAAAATTTGAAAATATATGGAAGGCTCCTTACATCATCCATTCATTTAGAGGTAACAATGCATTCTTCCTACAAGATTTGGATGGAACAAAGCTATTTGGAGGTCCTATCAATGGCAGGATTCTCAAGCATTACTTTGTTAAAATTTCCTAGTTTGAAGCTTCATTCATTGTACATAGCCTTAATTGATGCAAAATCAGAAACATGAAACACAAAAACAAAGAAAAGAAGAAAAATAGGGCAGGTGTAAAGAAAGGTACATCCCCATACCAAAAAATAAGAATATGTCTGAAAGTGTGCAAGTCTAAATTCCACTGCTTTTGAAGAAAAGAAAGTCTTGTGCAGTCATCTAGCCTAATCATGATTGAACATGTTTTAAATTTATGTTGATATGTTAGTGAAAGAAGATTTTCCAAACCATGTAAACTTGGCTTATTAGTGGATTAGATTAGGAAAATATATTTGGTTTCAATGCTCAAGTTTGAACCAAAAGAGAAAGAGAGGGATGCATAACGAATTCTAAATCACAACCCTCAAATTTATAGTTTTACTTGTACAAAAATAAAGTCTGTGAGCAGCTTGTCCATAATGCCACAACCCATGACAAATCAGATTGCTTAACCTTTTTTTGTTCATGTTTTGAAATTCATGTTAGTAGATTAGAGAAAGAAGATCTATCAAATTTAATAACCTTGACATATAAGTAGAGTAGGTAGACAAAAAGACTTCATCAACCTAATCTGAGCTCTTGGAAGTCATAAGGGTAGAAGTAGATAGTTTTTGTGATTTTAAAAGAAAATAAAAATGATGTCAAGGGTTTGCCAATCCAAATGCACCCAAGTGAAGAAAAAATGTTAGGAAAAGTATGATGGGTAGGTAGAATTTATGTTCAAGCAATCATGTATTTTTCAGATTTGAGATCACAACTTCGAAAGAACAATCAACAAGTGAAGAAAGAGGGATATGCCAAGTACAAGTAAGGTACTAATCTTCAAAACAAAAAGATCTGAACTCTAAGGTTCTGGACACCTCCTGAAAAGGAAATGCCCTCCCCAAGTGGAGTCACTGTTAGTCATTAGTATTTTTCATTATCTACAGATGACTAAATATTGGCTCCATATTTGTGAAAACAATCTTCCTTGAAAATTGTGAGTTTCAAAAGTCCCACTGCCTTCATTATCCCTATAGAAAAATTTTCACTATTCCATCAATTGCCCATTTCATGTTCACCCTATCATTCCTAAAAAATACTTATGGGCTTTTACCTATCATTTTCAGCCTCCTTCCCTGCCTATAGCCTCATTGGCCTATTTTTCCCCTATCCATAACTCCACTTTCCCTATAGGGTTTCCTATAGCCTACTCATTCCCATGTTTCCTAGGTTCCTCAAGCATTGATGGCCTCAAAAATATCTTTGTAGGCTCTTTAGATAAGTCAAGTACATTGGATTTTGGATCTACAATACAACACTTTGAAAAATACTCTGTTTTTTCACTTGAAGACCCCAAGCCAATTTTCAGTCAAAGACCAGGTCAAAGGATCCTCCCACTAAGTCAATTAGGGTTTCACATGTTTTAAGGTTATCACTGGGTGTTTCAAACACTTCTTTTCCTTTGCTAGAATCTAGCTCAGATGTAATAGAATTTTGGGACATGGTTATTCAAGAAAAACCTAAAGAGTTTCCTAAGAAGACTGTCCTTCAGTTCAGAGTCTGCACATGAGGAAAATGGACAAAATTTGACACTTCTGCAGGAGTGTCGAGAAGTATATCAATATAAAATACTAGTAAGGTAGGTGGTCTACTCCTAAATGAAGACAACTTGTAGCAAGGAAGAGAGGAAACACCTGTTCTTGTAGACAAGTAGGGTTTTGAGCTTGATGATCCATGTAGAGTGCCAAAACAGGTATAAATTGCAGAAATGGCATGGAAAAGACATACAAAGCCAACATGAAGAAAATATATCAGAGATTATTGATGAAATACAGAAAATGTGAGGTGAAATAGACATAAATGAATGAACTTGAAAGGGATATAGAGAACTTAGAAGACAACACTGATGATTTTTGTCAAAAGCACTCCAAATACTTAAGGTTTTGGGAAAGTGGCCATAGAAGGTGAAATGATGAATTGAACTCCATGGTGTAGGAAAAAGAGGGTTTTGAAAGTGCTGCTATGAGAAATCCTCCCAAAGTGTTTAATGAGCTTGTCATGCCTAAATGAGAAAAGTATGAATTCAACTCCATGCTGCAAGCAAAGGGAGGATTTTGAAAATGTCACTGTGTGATCAGATCCTAGACTTGTAAAAAATGATCTTGCCATGTCTAAATGAGAAAAGGATGATGTTGAGCTCCAAGGTGGAAGAAAAAGAGGATTTTGAGGCTGCTACTGTGTCAAAATAAACATGTCAAAGTCTCCAGGATCAAAAGGAAAACCAAACTTCATAACTCTAGCAAACTGCCAGTGAAGGTGAAAAGATAAGTTGAGTATTGTAATGGAAACCACAAAATTTTTTGAAGATTCCATCATGTGTAATCTAGCCCTAAAGTTGTCAAAATCAACTTTTTATGCCTCAAGGAGCAAAAAGAGGGTCAAATTCATCATTTTTAGTCACCTCCATGCAAGGTTAGTGAGAAAAGGTGAAAAGGTTAAGTTGAGTTTCATGGTGGAAATTACACAAGAATCTGAAGAAGTTGCTATATGGCTAAATTGCAGAGGTGTCAAAATGAAATTTTTATGCCTCAAAAAGAAAAAAGAGGTTCAAATTCATCATTTCAGTCACCTGCAAGGAAAAATTCAAAGGATATCAGTGAGAAGGGAAAAAAGGTTTAAAACATTAGAAAGTGGGTTGTAAAGCTAAAATTAAATCCTTAAACCTACAAAAAGTCATCTAACACTTCAAAAAATCATTGTTGCCTTGAAAAATCATCAGAGCATTAAGGAGTGAAAATTTTGTGAGTTTTACAAGTGAAATTGGGCAAATTAGACCAGTGTTGCACGCATGGAATTGGGCGCTGCACCCCTAGCCTTTTTCTCCCATAAATTTTACACAAGAATTGCGCACCTGCGAGGTGCCGCTGCGTGCCTAGTGTTAGACTCCTATACCAATAGGTGTCATATATCATGATTGACTTGATGGGCTATGTAATATGTTCATACCTTTCTTTGTTGCAAAGGTTTTCCATATTGTCAAAAAAAAAAAAAATCAAAAAATTTAAAAAATGTAAAGAGGGTATACCCTAAAAGAAAAATCAAAGGGTGAAAAGAATAAAAAATGGACAAAAAAGTAAAATAAAATGAACCCCACCAAAATAAAGGCTAAGGAAAGTGTGCAAGTCTAAATGCCACTACCTTTTTCTCTTATGTAATAAATAAAATTGTGTGCAACTTGTATTCTATGCCACAATTTATGAACATTCAAACAGCTTAAGCTTGGCTAGTTCATTTTTCAATTTTATGTTTTAGAGATAGAGAATAAAATCTGACCAAACTGTTTAATCTTGGCAGATAAGTAGATAGGTAGAGTAAATAAAAGGAGCTCAACAGTTTAATCTGAGCCCTTGGATGTAATAAGGATAGAATTAGATAGATTTTCATATGTAAAATAAAAAATGTGATAAGGGTTTGCCAGTCTAAGTGCACCCTAATAAAGAAGAAAAAATGATAGGGTAAAATAGGTAGGGTAGGTAGATGATGTTGCAAAATTACATGTGATGACCAATGACTTTAGATGTTTTAAATCTTTTATTTTCATCACAAGTGCAAAGGCAGACAATACACTGGAAGAATTTCAAGCAAAGCAAAGTCAGATTATTAACTTCCCTTCTCATGTTTCCCTAAAAATTTCACTAATTTCCCCTAAGTACTAAGGCATTTGAAAATTAAAGGGGCTCAAGGCATTTGCTTGACTTTTGGAGGGACCGGACTCTCAGCCCAATAATTGGAAAAGCCTAAGTACTTAAAAATATTCATCATGACATTCATTCACCTCTAAGAAATCTTTTCCTAAGTAAAATCCCATTTTAATTAGGAAAAATCATGCAATATTTCACATAAAAACCCTCCTCATAAAAGCATAAGTTAAAAACATTAACCTAATGTTTACACTTAGCACTTCTTTAATTTTTCATATTAACTTCTAATTATATTATTTAAATCATTTTAAATTCCCCTTTTCCTATATTATTTTAATAATAAAATTCCCAAATAATAATATCCCGCCCCTTTGGTTGAAAAATAACCATATTAATGTATTAATCATGATTAATTAGTCAAATATTTGATTAATCGTGAGTGCATTTCTCCGCCATATCAATAAGGGTTAATTAATCCTCATGATTAATTAATAACTTGTATTCGCCAATCAAATCACCCCCGATGCGATTAATTCAAAATAAATTACATTGGGCTCGCTTGTTATCTTCCCGTCATCTCATAACCCCGACCACCGTTCAATCAACAGATCTCAGATCTACGGTTGATATCAATATCGCTAGCCATCCTCGTCCGAACGATAACGCATGATGGCCAAGCGGTTTTCTGAACAGTGTCGCACCATGCATCGTTCATCGTATGGAATCGCTCGCCCTCCGCTGAAAACTGCCATCCCTCAAAAGCGGTGCGATAGAAACTGCTTACCGCCTCCCCTGACGAAGCTTCCATACTTGCTGACTTCATCCATTAAAAACCCGCAAAACTTTGACTTTGCAAATAAAAAAAACATTCCCATGTCATTTTCATCATTCTGTGTAACTACTAGAGTCTCATGCAGAAAACTCCAAAACCAACTGTCGAACGCCATCAACTGTCACCTTGCTAAGAAAAATTGCAGCCAAGCATTCAGAAGTCGTCTGCCATAGTTAATACATGTTCCAATTACTGTTAATTTCCCAGAAAACAGGTATTTACCTCAATTCCCATTGAAATTTGTAAAAAAACCTGGTTTTGGTTTAAATTATACACGATAAAATTGAAACAGAGTTCAAAATAGTTCCCAAAACTACATTTGCATTCCCTGATTGTGCCCGTTTTTCATCAAAACCCACAATTCCTTCTTGAATCCACAAGAACCAGAAATGGAAATTCCTGTGGCTTTGAATGTCGCACCCCTGAATTCCCCTCACATAGATTTATACTATCTGCCTCTAGTAGATAGGGATTTCCAAATTAAAAACCTTGTTCTCAGTGAAAATCCTCTTCGAACTTTTTGCCGCTGCAAAGAACCAGAATACCGGAAGCTAAATGGTGGAAAGAAATGTTTGAAATTTTGTAAAATTATCCTTACATAAATTTTTTATTATGTACTATAGTAAGTCATGATAAAGGAGGATAAAAGGATAAACAGAGGTTAGAGATCATAACAGTTAAAGAGTATCAGTGGTTAAAGTGTATCAGGTAAAAGTCAAAGTGAAAGTTAAAATGAAGTTACAGAGCAGTCAAAGGTAAACAGTTAAAAGTAATTACAGAGGCAGTAAAATGGTAAAAATAGATTAAAATACTTTCACCAACATTTAATTTTATCTAAAGTGAAAGTAAAACAGTTAAAAGAACAAAAAGGTGAAAAGATGAAAAACACAACAAGAAGGAACATTTTTGCAGAAATTTCATGCTTTAGTCATTGTTTTGAAGAAACTATTGTGATCAATAAAAGATGAATTTTTCAAAACTGAAGGAGGTTTATGTTCTTAAGAGGACCATCTACAAAAACCTCTCTCACTTTTCTAACAGCTATTATGGTTTTGGAAATATTAAACAATGTTGGAAAGAACTTTTTGCAGAAAATTCCAGTTAAGTCATCATTTTGCAAAGAATATTGTGGCCAATCAGAAATACATCATACAAAATTGAAGGAGGTTTTGTTTCTAAGAGACCTGTATACAAAAACCTATCTCACGTTTTTCACAGTGATTTTAGAATCAAAGATACATGCACATATTTAAAGGTTTTTTTTTTCAGATTCTGTAAAACTCTGTTTTACACATCTTTTTGCAGAGCCTATTGTGCACATCTCGAGAGGTATTTTATGAAACTGAAAGAGGTTTATCTCAAAAAAATATTCATCCACAATAACCTCTTTCAATTTTTACATATATATTACGGATTGAGAAATAAAAATGTATAATTGGACCCCAAGTTTGCAGAATTGTTGGAGCAGAATGCACAAAGAAAGGAAGCACTTAGTGACTTGGATGCCTCATCATCAACTAAGAGTTGGATCAAATTCGAATTCTCCTCTTTTTCATCACCTATCCATAAAAAATAGTGCCAAATATATGAATTATTTTGAGTGTCCTTTACTTAAGTTCTATTTATGTAAAATAGTTGGAGAGATTTGTGAACTAATCTTGATATTTTTTCAAGATATTTTAGTTTAGAATTTGTATAAATACTTCACTCTTGGAAGTATTTTGGGTGTGGATTCATATAATTTGCTATAATATTGAATTTTTCTAAATAAAAGTGCTATTGGAGAAATTTCTTTGTGACTAGCTGGATGATGAATTGATGCGAAAGACTTTTTACATGATTCATGTGTCAGACTACGGATCAATAAGTCATCTTTCTCTTGTGTTTTAAAGTCTTTATATCTGTTTATTATATCACTGTGTTTCATTTCTGAATAATTAATGAAAAGTAATAAATCAGAAAGTGCTTAAGTGTAATTTTATTTTAATCATTGTTATTCTGTATGTTTTCTTCTAAACTGGTTTAAACAGTGAATTCTTAATTGCTCCTGTTTTTCTAATTCATACATTTTGGTTATTTAGTAAAGAATACTTAATTTCTCTTTATTAATAATCACTCAATTTTCCCTCTTATAAATGTGTTGAAAGATTCTTAATTTCCTTTCATCCATTTCATTCATTTTAGATTCATAATTGTTCCCTGTTTGATTATCTTGCCCTCAGTTATTGAATTCCACCACCCAAATTTCAAACAAAACCCTTGGACTTTATAACTAGCCTAATATCTTCAAAAACAAAGCTAAATTTTACAGAGAGAGCCCTCTCTGGGTATATATTGGCTAGATTCTGTACCTAAAAGTTGGTTTGTGGTTACCTTGGACTATTACTTTTGAACCTGGAGAAATTACTGAGTGATAACACCTGGAAGAGCACTGCACTCTTTCCTGAAACCCACAAAAAATTTCCTCTTGGCGCTGCACGCTCAATTTTGGCGCTAAGCGCCTGGGATTGAGTGCTGCACCCTTAGCCTCGGCGTTGTGCTCTTGGCCAGGAGGTCTTTCCAAGAAATTTTAACACTCGAACCACCTCAAATTTGCTTCAAGTCGTCACCAAGGGTTCTCCAAGCACTGGTAGGGGTAAGTATAGATCATCAACCTATTTTCAAGAATTTTTTTCATCATTTAATGGAAAGAAATTGAAACCCTAAGAGGCTACCCTAAGGCTTAAACTTGAAATCACTATTGAACCTCATTCCATTTGCTTATAAAGAGTATCATTCAAGACAAGGGTAAATTAGGGTGCTGTAAAGGTTTTCATTCATCCAAGTTGGTCATAACACATTCATTTACCCCCTACATTGCAAAGGCTGCCATTCCATTACCCTCTTTCATCTCAATTTCACATTTAGTCCTAGTGGGAAAAACAGAGTTTTTCAAAATGTCAAAAGATAGTGGTAGTGGAGGAGAGGCACAAATGCCAAGGAGGCATGAGCACAAAGGTGGAAATATCAATATATTTGAACCCCCCAACATGAGGGAGCTAATGGCATCTCCCCTAACTGTTTCATGTTTCAAACATGTAGGTTGCTATGAATTCTGTGAGAAGGTACAGCAGGTGCAAAACCACCCTGAGCTAACCATACTTTTCATCATTAACTTGCATGACAAACAAGTTAACCTTGCAGGGGTCACCTTCGAGCTATCTACAGATGCTATTGCCAATGCCATTGGGATACCAAGTGTAGGGGAGAAATGGTTCAAGCAGGCCAATCTAGACATGGGCTACTATGAACCCTATCTAAAGCTTAGATACAGAGACCACAACAAATCCATCTTTCCTTTCTCACATTTTCTTGATAAATATGCACCTATGATGAGAATTATCATGAAATATTTTACATGTGAAAGAAGATTCTCTCGCCTTTACTCCTATCACATCAGGCTGCTTATGAATTTTACTAGGGTGAGGATGTTGCACATACCCTATTACCTCTACAGAAACATTGACAAAATTTCCTATATTGTACAAAAGAGAGACTATCCTCAGCATATGCAAAGCCTTTTTCATCACTCCCTTATTAAAATGGTTGTTATGCACCAATTACAACAAAAGGCATTCCGTGGGAGACCTTCATAGAAAATGAGGTGTTCACTTCTCCACAAGCCCATCAATAGCAAGATGTCCCTTCATCTTCTCATCCTCCCATTCCTCCATCCACTCACATTCCCTCACCTCATGATGACTCTTCCACCTCACCGTCCACTCACAGTCCTTCACATCATCGTTCATCACCTATTCACAATCCCTCACCATAATCTCATGGTACTAGTGCATCAAAAAGTGAAGAAGGAAGTGAGGCAAAGAGAAGTGAGGTAAAGAGCAGTAAGGAAAAGAGTAATGAGGTATATGGTAGTGCATCAAACAGTGAGGTAGATGGCAGTAATGATGGCAGCGAGACAAATGGCACTAAACTAAGTAACATTGAACCTTTTCATTTGACCTACCAGAGGGGAAATAGGCATGTGTTTGTTGCACTTAAAAGGCAAGGGGACATGCCTTCTACATCAACCAAGCAGCTTGAAAAAGGTAAGGAAAAGGTCATTGACGAAGAAGAGGATGATAAGCATGAAACAGAGCAATAATTCAAACTCATTCACCTTGATAGTGATGATGAAAATGAGGAGAGGATTAACAGCATATTTCTCAAGAGAAAATATGCCCAAATCAGGGATCTACAAGCCTATCTTGGAAGGGCTAAGAATTTAATTAACTTTTTTGAGGTGGAAAACAAGCAGATGGAGACAGAGAAGGCCATATATGAGGTCAGAGCTATCAGAGCTCGAAAAGAGGCTAGAAAATCCAAGGCAAAGCTATATGAGGTCTTGGAAACTCATGATGACCTTGAATAAGAGGAAGAACAACTTCCTAGTAGGAGGCCAAGGACAATTGGTTTGAAGAAAGCCTTAGCCAAAGAAAGAGAGAAGGAGACAACATTGGTAGAGCAGCTCACTCCAAGTGAGCTACTTGCCATGGAAATAGATTATGATGAGAACCTTGGCTAGAGAGGGAAAATGTGCACTTGGAGGGTTAGCTGGAGAAGACTAAGAGAGACCTCGACCTTAGAAGAATATGGTAAGGCACTATGCCTTAAGAAACAAGATTGCAAGGGCCAAGCTCAAAAGAGCCCTTGCAAAGATTCAATCCATAAAGGAGGAAAAATACAAAGAAAACCTTGAAATTCTTGCTGATGCATCCCTACAAGCATCCCAAACATGATCAGCAAGAAAAATCCAAATTTTGGCACATTTTTTAAGATTTTGAGTTTTTGACTATTTTGAAGGGCCAAGCGCGCAATGCAACTGGCGTTGTGATATTTTTTGGGGAACTAAATGCAAGTAAAATTTTCATTTTTATGTTCATCAGGCCAAGGACATCACCCTCACAAAATTTTAGCTCATTTGGTGCAAAATTGGTACTCCAAAAGTGCCAAAAACATGCAACAATTCAACTTTCTGCCCTATTTTCAGAGTTAGCACTCCACCCTGAGTAGTCTTGGGAAAATGCGTTTTTGAGCATGAAAATGGGCACCTAATTGAAAAATAAAGGTATATTTGGAAAGTAGACAGGGCAGGCTTTTTAATGAGCTATCATAGATCTCATTTGGACACCGGGAAGGCCTCCAAATCTCAGCTGCAAAAAGACCAATTTTTCCAGTTTTGGTGTTGTGCCCTTAGACCTTAGTGTTGCCCCTTGCCTGAAAGTCAAAAAAGCACACTTGGAGATATTTTGAAAGCTATTGAGAAGCCTCAAAGTCAATGTTTTGCTAAAATTAGTTGAGGAGTTATTGTCAGGAGTTATTTTTGCATTTATTAAGATAGGATATTTGTGCCTTGGGCCTTGCATTGTCTCATAGGACAAATTGGCATTTATGAGTAGTTAATGACATTTGGAAACCCTAGTTAGGGTTTTGGTCCTCCTTTGCAAGTTAAATACTGCATGGAGGACTCATTATGTTTGTTGGTTGTTAGTAGTTTGTTGAGCTAGATATCTTATAGACTTGGAGTTAGAAGGAAGTTTGGCTTTGGAGCTTTGTAACATGCTTTTGGACTGAATATCAATGGACCAAGCACATTTACTGGATACCTGAAATTTTTCAATGGTGATGTTTTTCTTGTCTTACACTTGTCTCCTTATGTTCTCATATTTTTCATTGATTTCTCTTATGGCAAAATAGAAAGCTTAGCTTAAGATTTGTTGTTGAAGGAACCTTAAGTTTGTCTGATTCTTTTCATTTAAATGTTTTCTTCTATTAGGTTTGATTAAAGAATTCTTAAATTCTCTTTAATTTCATTGAACTAATATCTTAGATTCTCCCTTTGTCTGAAAGTAATATGTATAAAATTCTTAACTACTCTCTAGGGTTACTTGATTGTTGTTTTTAGGTCTGCCTAGTGAAGTCTAGCTGAAGAATTCTTAACTAATCTTCAGTATTACTAGATTATAGTCTTGAAAGCTTTCCTTGTTCAAAGAATAGTTAAAGGATTCTTGATTACCCTTTAGTTTTTCTTACTTCATAACTTACTGTCATCCCATACTCATTTTATCTAAAGGATCCATTTAGCTTTGTTAACTTGCCCTATAAAACACCCTTGACCTATTGTTGTACGTTTTAAGACCTTTTGTAGACCCCATAGCCCAATGGATTTTCTTTCTCTTACCCTATATATTCTCCTTGACAACCTACCCAACCAATTAAAACAAACAAACAAACCCTAATCATTATAACTAGCCTAAAATCAAAACCCAAAAATCAATTAAGTTTACATATTTTACACAAATATAGAGAGAGCCCTCTCCGAGTCCAGGAAGGCTAGGTCTTAGGGCTCCAAAGATTGGTTTGATGTTACCCTTGTTCAATTTGGTCTTGCCAATATGACAAATTATAGGGACCTAACACACAGGTCACATAGTGATGGATCCTAGCGAAACATTAGTGTGCAAATAAATTGAAAAATTAACTGTAATCTTATCTCATAACAACTTTTAATAGTTAACTAAATGTGATAGACTTAGTTAGCTAAATAATTTTGATTTTAGGGTCAAAGGATAGGCATGTAGAGTGATTCTATTATTAATAGGGTCCAATTACAGTTGTAGCACTAGTGTAGTGTGAGTGGGACTAGTTAACTCACATTAATTGAGTTAAAATCAGTTTAACTATTTCTAACCATTTGATGAGTTAGTGGAAGATCAAGTGAATTTAAATAGATTTAATTCACTAGTAGTGATATACCAAGCAAATGATGATTCACTATTTATAGCTTCATGCATGCTAATTCTGGTGGAGACCCAGTTGAGACAAAGGTTTAAGGCAAGTAAACTATCAGTTGTATTTTTAGAAAACTTCCCAGATGCATTTATATAACCAGAGGAAGCCCATGATGAATTGAGAAATAAAGAAAGTTTGAGTTTCCTATTTAATAGGGGTTTAATTCTCTAGGGATTGCATAAGCAGGGTAGGTTGATAATTGGCTGTGTTTGTCCAATTTTTCCTAGATCAGTGTGAAGAAATTGGTAGAGTGTATGAGGTTGTGGTGATCACAAATACATTGTATTGTTTCATGATTCCTTGGTTGATTATACAGTAAATATGGAGGGGTTTTGAGTAGTTTCTTTCCCAGGAATACCTGGTGTTGTGTATTGATTTACTTCTTTCTCTTACTCGCATGTGATTGAGCGATCAAAATTTATGTGCCGTAAATATTGTAGAAGGATTCATTATCTTGTTTTAGTACATTACATGATCAAATTGAATCCATTGATATAATTTCTGCATGGTATTATAGCTGTGTTAGATATTTTATACAAAATATACACAAAACACCATGGCTATCCAAGAAATGACAAGGCTAAGAAAATCTACATGCATACACCATGCATGCCAAAACTAGTGAGGAAAACATACATATAACTCGATACATGCACTGAAAACCTATTGTAGTTGTTCATCCTAATATCCTGTTGTGCTTTCCTACTCTTCCTTTTCCTTCTTGATCCAAATCACCAAGTATCCACACTCTCCAAGAATTCTCCAAGAAAAATCTAAGTATCCAAGAATATGAGAGAGCTCCAAAAATTCATTAACCAAAGCTTGAACCAACAAAATCTTACCAACTAATCCTCAGAAGCCTTTTTATTAATGAGGCCTTTATTTTCTTCATTTTCCTTTATTTTCCTTAATTTTACTTCGCACATGCAACCTGTGACCTTTCACCTTCCTTTTCTCCTAATTTCCATTATTCTCATAAATAAGATACCAATTAATGTGTCATGCCTTTCCAAAGGCTTTGCCTTTTACTTTTCCAATTTCCTTAGCCATATTAAACTGAATGAACACCCGCTAGGATATTTTTCCCACCGTTCATCTTGGAATACATGTCCCATCACCGTGGTCTTATATATTTTTACATGGATTTTTAACCAGTGTTGTTACAAAACCCTCCCCCTTGGGGGAATACCGTCCTCAGTGTTCAATGACGCCTACAAACCAACAAACTGCTAAAAAAAAAACATATTTCCTATGGAGCTTTATAACATAGCCCGTTGTAGTATTTACACTGACCACTACTGAAAACAAGACAAACATACCCTTTATTGGAGCTTTATAACACAACTCATTATGGTATTTACAATAACAACCACATTTTCTTCAACCAGCAAATAATCATATTTTCTATGGATCTTTATAAATCTAGATCAATACAATATTTACAATAATATACACATATACACATTTTCTCAACCGATAAATAAAAGGATACGATGCTCGTATCAATCAACAAGGGAACCTAGAGGTTCACACCTCCACCCTCAAAAATAGTACCATGATTCACCTCCTTCCCAGGATGTCCAAAATCCACTGCCAGAGCCAAAGTTGCATCCAATGGCCATCGCTAAAATCCTGCACTACTGTCCTCTCAGTGAACAGTTACCAGCTCATTGTTCTAGGGCACACTCCCAATGTGCATTTGATTCCATATGGCAATGGTAATGACCAAAACAATCCATCCCAAACCTTTCATTCTCTGCTACACAGTCCCTCGGGAAATCCAGTCACCCCTTCCATGAAATCACTCACCTTCCAAGTTTTGTTAGCACCCCCATCATAGGGAGTCCATCCCTTGGAAATGCTTCCTCGCATCAGAAGATACAAAAACCAAAGCATATACCTGCCTCAACCATCATACCAGTCATACATGCTCATATAAATCAATGGACACTATTGGGTAATAGTGTCCCATAATGGCCCTGCTCCTGAAGTGCTTTACCAACATGTTGTTGCATGTTCCAATTCACTTTGTTGACGCTTATAGTTCTTGTAGTCATTTCCAATCACCCAACTGGGTATGTTCATGCATTCCTAAACCAAGCACATAATTCCCATTAGAGTCAAAATAAATTGAAATAAATTCACATCATACCTCATTGGTAGCTTGTCAATAAGGTACACTTGAAATTATGTTTACTTTCCTCTCACACAAGTCAAACTAGATGTTTGATCAAATCATCATGTATAAACATATCATATCTGGTTAGCCCAAACGCAACCATCATAAGTCAAAATCATGGATCACATGAAATCACCATAACCATAATCATAAATCACATGTAACCATCATAAGTTAGAATGACAAATCACATGTATAATAAACTGAAATCAAATGATGATACTTGTCCTTCTTCTGTCCTTACTACTGCCTTTGTTCTTTCTATACACACATTGGATTGGTTTCCACACATGAAAAACACCAGTGACTTCTCTTCAACTACATACACATACACATATTGTACATCAAAACATGTACACCCACATACGACATACAACAACATACAATACACACACCTACACTGACATACGACACATACACCTACACCCGGTGTACGTGTAAAAATTACAACACAATGAATATGCATGTTACGATACCACAAATACACCATGCACATACATAGTAATGCATGCCCGCAACACAACATGTACGACATGTGAAAAATACCACATGTATATTAGTACCATATGCACAACATGTACATAGTATCACCTGTATACAACACTACTTGCACAACGTGTGCACAATATCACATGTACATGACACCACCTACACAATGTGTACACAACGTAAAATGTGCATTGCACCACCTATATAATGTGTACACAATACCAAATGTACACAACACCACATGCACAATATGTACATGACACCACATGTACACGGTACCACGTGCACGACATATACATGACACCACCTACACACAGTACCACATGTACAACATGTACACAACACCACGTGCACACATCACCACACATACAATCATGCACACCACATGTATATAGCACCATATGTACAACACACACAAAAAACCATGTATACATATCACTGTATATACAACGTGTACATAGCACCATATGTACACAACACCGCATATCCAACATGCGCACAACACCATATGCACACAATATCGTATATACGACATGCGAACAGTATGGTATGTAAAAAACACTACATATACAACATGTACATAGCACCATCTATACCTAGCACTTCATATGCAATATACACTCAACAACATATATACAATAGGCATAAGTCATCACATGTACACAATACTACATATGTTACATGTACACATCACCACAGGTACAGTCACTAAATAGACAACATGCACAACATATACACAATAGTTGTACTTCACATCCATAGACCACACACCCCATAGGAAAACTTGATTCTAGTGTCTTTCCACTATCCATGCTTATCCTAGCATGTCACAGATCACACTACTTTGACTTCGTTGATATACCCCTCAGCATTACCTGTCCATAACATAAACATAAGCATAATACAAGCGTATAATATCAATTCATGTCCACATGATAATGCCATCATAGATCTGTCAGAGTTACTCTTCCCACTTGATTCCTCATAAGACCAAGAACCTCTTCATGTCATTCACTTGCATAAGAAATCATTCCTCCACAATAATTATCCTTGAAAATTTTGTCATACAGTGACATAGACACATACATACATACATATATATAATCATTAGCATAAAAAAATTATGATCCTGTCAGACAACATCATAAATACATACATATATACATATAAACCATCAAGATCCATGACAACCTTGTTAATCAATGACAGATATATATATATATATATATATATATATATATATATATATATATATATATATAAACATCAACATAAAGCAATCATGATCTCATCATATATATATATAAACATCAACATAAAGAAATCATGATCTCATCATATAGCGACATACATACATGCATATATACATATATAGACATCATCATAATTGTGATCACAACATGATTACCGGATATCATAAGGTCTAGTTTGAGAGAAATTCCTTTATCCATGCACAATATGCACAATTTTGAGAACAACAGTTCCCAACATATCCAAGGCATCTGATATCTCAGATCCATTTACTTTACCTTTCTCATGATTGTCCTGCCACTATCCATTTACCAAAATGGACTCAACCAATCCATCCGTCTGTCATATCCTTAGCTCATGCTACGCTTACTCATGCACTGAGATCCATTCGAGCCTTAAACTACCTATTGGATTTCATTTAACTCTTCCTGAGCTCCATTAAATTCCTCTTTCCCGAACCAATTCTCGAGACTCTCAAAACATAAATTACAATCACAAGAAACAAAGAAGGAGAACATGGAAAACCAAAGTAATAAGACACCAAAAAAAAGTGTTATGGACATACACTAGACACAATCAAAACCAAAAATTAATCACAACCAAATCACAAAAAATCAGAAGCACGAGACTTTACAACAAACACCATGACTCAATCCCCATGGTTCCTAATGCCTCCAAATGAAATCTCAACCCGAGCCTTATTTACCATTTCATGGCAATCTATTTTCCATGAAATCCCCTGCATCATACTATCATAAACACATAACAGTCAGCGCATAAATAAATATAACAATATACCAGTTATCTTACCTTTCTACTATTGAGTCTTACTATATTCTATCCCATCACCCTGTTGTTAGTTATATAAATAGTTCAACTATTACCTTGTCATGTTAATACCAAGCATGTTTCCGTGAAACTGTTCACACATGTTAATCACATGTTCCAAATATCAAGACATCATATATATTAACTAAAATCAACCTTGACCAAGACTAATAGTCATGTCATACTCAAATCACAACACTACAACTATCACCTACTTATACTAAAGTAAATATCAATTATCTCAAGACATATTACGTTAGTACAACCATATTAATACCAAATAATTTCTTCATGCAATATTATAGACACATACTCATATCATGCGATTAATCAAACATTCAAAAATAGACGACATAATAGACATCAACACTCAAACACCAAACAAATGACATAATCAAATATTCAAGTACGAAGTAAACAACATAGCCAAGCTCATACCTTTCAGTATTTCAGGGGAGGCTATCTTGTCTGCACACTCATTCTAGTTAGCATGACATAAATTCAAAACACATCAACTCAATCATCAATAAGGCCATGATATACATAATAGTAACTAGCTAACATGTTCACATCATATACTCATAAACAAATGTCATTCATGCATAATATCACAAATAATTTGACTCAAACATGAATGTCATAACCCTAACCATCTGCTTAGACCAATCCAATTTTAGCATGATACATATAAAATCAAGATATTAATGCTATAAACCTAATCATCGAGTTAACTAACATATAACCACAATAAGTAAACATATAACATGCTCATCAAAAACATATAACATAATCAATGAGATAACTAAAAGTTAACATATGACATGCTCATCAACAACAAATAACATAGTCATCAAGTTACTACCATGCTTGACTAACCAACACATGTACATATGATCACATTAATTAACTAACATATATCATGTATGTAACCATAAAATCAATAGAATGAAAGGCATACACATAACCATAATGCATATCACTACATTGGTCAACTAGCATTTATCACATGTGAAACCGTAGTAATAATAGAATGAAAAACATATAAGTAACCCTAATGCTTACAATAACCATGAATCACATACCTGCATGCCATGAATACAACTTGTATGATGATTTTTTCTTGCCTTGAGGTCCAATCTTGCAACTTCACTTTGATGATCTGCATCTCCTACTCTATCTTAGCCAACACATTAGCATCATAACCTACCAATATCACCATGATGACACCATGATGACCTAATTTCATACAATGACCTTATGCACAATAACGTTCTCCAAAACAATTCAAGCTTGACCATATGCACCCACTTGATATGTATAACCAATCATGAACAACCAATGGATGTCCCACACATAGAATCACATAAGCAAGCATACATGGAAAACACACAAGCATGACCAATATGTGACCTAGGATAAACAAGAAATTATTGTACAACATGTAAGCAAGCATGCACGAATAATACACAAGCATGAGAAACACATAGCCAGTAATACACTCATAACATGTCAAAAGCAACACCATCAACACTTCCATGGAGACACCACTGCCACCATGCCCAACACTAAGCGGATGCAACAAGCACATATAGGAAACAAGAATAATAAACACATATGAAATCAATGTAAATTCATGATCAACACACTGCCCATCCATTCCAAGGTTTGAACCATTCTATGATACCACTCTATAACACCCTCTTCCCACATCTACCCAAGTAACTGGCCAACCAGGGTAAACATGTGAAGAGAGGCTACTAATATGATATTCAACCTCCTAGATGACCTTGAGGAAGTGGAACCAATGGAAGCATGAAAAACACACCTTACATAGCATCAACAACATCCCCAGAAGGAAACCCAACCTTCCATACCCTTGATCCCTAAATGAGACTAAATTTTTGACCATTTTGAGCCTTAGTCGCAGGCATGACAAGGAAAGGTAGTGGCTAGGAGCCTATAGCCATAGGAAAAGAACATAAATCATGTGGGCATGGCCCCAAATACACAGTTTTGTGCCTTCAACTCTAGGATTTGTGCCACCTTTGCAGCCAGAGCCCAGGTCACTGCCCATAACTTAAGAAACTTTATGGGATGATAAATAAAATTAAAAAAATAGTATGGAAGCAATCACATCATCTGGACCCCTCTTATCCATGACATGCATTTCATCAAACATGTCACAAACATTGAATCTACAATTGTAAACACCATATTTAAATATATAGGTCTCTTACTTATCTGAGAATCGCTAGGAATCATTGCTCCCCTACATCATAAGCTACAATACAGTCTATTTGACCATAGATAAATTGTATATTCATTTATAGGTAAAAACATGGATATATCCATACATCATCATTGATAAAATACATGCTTATAACCAACACAATAAAAACATAAATACAATGGATATAACAATAATAAAATCCTTACATAAACTAGTAAATTTTCATACTAAATACTAGATGACTTAGCTCTTCATTTATGAATGTTAAAACTGACCAGATATGGGACTTCCATGTTCCACCTGACCATAGATTCACTAAGCCAAGTCTCACTTGAGCCAATCAACCATGTGCCAAATTCCAAGCATGAATGTGGGATATCATCAAACACATCAATCACAATCAATCCAGGGCTTCCAGAGGAAAAATCACCTAAACCCTCAACCAGTGATTCCACCTCACGGTCAGAAATCACAACCATCATGGATTAGTCTCTATCCAAGTTGTTTCAGGGCTCCAGAATGTTTATTCCAACCAAGGCTTCCAAGACTAGTAACTCAACCCCAACTATTACAGGGCTTCTAGATAATTTCTCCAACCAGGGCTTCCAGGACTAATAATTCAACCCACATAGGGCTTCCAGATCATTTATCCAACCAAGGCTTCTAGGACTAGTAATTCAACCCATAGTTGTCCGTCAGGCTTCCAGATCATTTGTCCAACCAAGGCTTCCACGAAATAATAACTCAACCCACAGCTAAAGGAATCATGAGGAGCAACCAGAAAAAAAATCAATGGAAATAAACCCACAACACCATGACTATACATAAAATTGCAAGGCTAGGAAAATCCACATGCATACACCATGCGTGCCAAAACTAGTGAGGAAAAAATACACACAACTCGGTACCTGCACTCAAAACTTGTTGTAGACGTTGATCCCGATGTCCTCTTGAACTTTCCTACTCTTATTTTTTCTTCTTGATCCAAATCACCAAGTATCCACACTCTCCAAGAGTGCTCCAATAAAACTCTAAGTATCCAAGAGTATGAGAGAGAGAGAATAATGAGAGAGCTCCAAAAATGCACTGACCAAAGATTGAACCAGAAAATTATTACCAACTGATCCTTAGAATATTTTTTATTAATGAGGCCTCTATTTTATTCATTTTTCTTCACTTTCCTCCTCACATGCAACCTGTGACCTTTCATCTTCCTTTTATCCTAATTTCCATTATTCTCATAAATAAAATTCCAATTAATGCATCATGCCTTTCCAAATATTTTTCCTTTTCCTTTTCCAATTTCCTTAACCATATTAAACCAAATGAACACCCACTAGGATTTTTTTCCCACCATTCATCTTGTAACATGTGTCCCATCACCGTGGCCTTATATATTTTTACATGGATTTTTAACCAGGGTTGTTACATGATCATTCCTCCAGCCATGTATATAGATGAAATGTGACATGGACCATGTATGAGCTATTATATGATGATTACTACAACCATGTACTTGTTATTGTATCATCATTATGTATTGATATTCTAGTCAATAGTATGATGAGTCATCATGGTGATAGGGATGTTTTGGAGGAGTAATATGAGTCTATTTTGCAGCCACATGTATGGACTAATGTTGATGTAATAGTCATGATGTATTATATTTTTGAGTCATTGGTCCATAGGAGATGACCATAGAAATGATGTATTTCATTGAAAATATATGTATAATGCTCATGGAGCCATGTACTTTTATTCTATATATCTTTGGGGCTTGTAGCCATGAGTTATGAGGTCATGTAATAATCATGTATGAGGTCTTATGTCGTTGCTACAACCATGTATTTATCATGTATGTGTCTCTTGAGTCATGGTCATGTGGAGTCTTAGTCCATATGGTGCTTTTATTTTTCAGAGGAAGATTTTTTGCAGTGGAAGTGGTTATTTCAGCCCAACAATTGGTATATCTACATTTTGGAGATGGCATGTGTTTAGGGGGAGCATTATTTGTTCCTATTTATTTCAACCATACATTGTTGGCATTATGATCCAATTGGAGGTGTCTATTCTATGCCTCATAATATGCTATGACAGTGGTGATCTTGGCCTCATGTGATGAGATATTTTAGTAGTTTCTGCTATGCATTTATGGAGGAGATTTCGTGTGGTTTCCTCATGTGGATATTGTTGCATATATTTGATGTTGCTCATAGTTTCTATTATGATATGAATTTATGAAAGAACACAATGATAATACACATATTACTATAAATACAAATATGCAGTGGAAATAACACTTTGTTTCATTAATATCAAAGAACTAAAATTTGTTTACATACATAATGGAAATAAACTAGCTAGGGTGTTGGTATCTTATCTCTAAGAAGAGATGTGGCAGCTACAGGCCTCTGAAATCTGTGTTACAATGAGGCCCGAAGGCCTATATATTATTGAGAAACAATGGAAAACCCTAAAAATCCAAAAACCTAACCCTAGGAGATGAAACACCATACTATGGGCTCCGTCGAGTTAAATTGGTACATCAATTTCCCGGGGTCGTAACTTTGGCATACTATCTTCGTTTGATGCACATGATACATCATTATAAATATATATCTAAGGAATAAAAATGCTAACATTGAATAGTGAGTCTAGAAGAATCATCTTTGCCAAAGGTTTCATGCCCAAAAAATGTCGTTTAGGGCCTAAAAACGGCTTTGGAAGTTCAAGACCCGAAAAACTGCCAAAAATAGTAAATTGTGCTACAATTAAGGAAACTGAAAAAATGAAAGAAACAATGGTGGGGGTCCAAGTGGAATAGGCGGGTGGCCACCAATATCCACCTGGATCATAATATGATGATGTTGCATATGATGATGCTTATGGTTTCCTTATGTTGGCATATTGTTGCTTGTTGCTAGAAGTTGTTGGTTAGTATGTTTCTCTGGATGTCGATTGGATATATATGCTCCTTGTTTCTTGTATGGAGGTTTTGATCATGTCAGCATTCTATTAAAATTTTTACAAGAAATCTCGCTTAAACCTTTCAAACCCCCTCTGTTTGTCCTAAAAAATATTTTTTCTGCCTATCGTTGCCATTCCTTACCCCCAAACTACATTACGAAAGGTCGAAAACCCACATTTGAAAATATATCAAGCCTATCTCCTTTGGCCCTGGCCCCTCTATCTTTTTCACGTGACTGGGAAATTAGAACCTAGCACCAGCCCAGAGAGCGCTTATCAACCAAATGATCGAGCGCAGTATTAACTGTCGATCTGTGCTAATCGAACGGTCTTCGTGGATCAGCGTTGCGCCCATAGCCCACCCGTTTACTGCTCCGATCACCTGTTCACCATCCGATCAAACCATAAATCAATGGTCCGCAGCTCACTTTCCTTTGTGGTCCTAGCACCCAAAAACACTGTTAAAAACTGGTGGTATTCATCGCACCGCCTTTGAAGGGCAGGCGGTATTTTCCATTTCGGAGCGATTCCACTCAGCGTATGACACGTGGCTCTGTCACTATTTCAAAACCGCCTTCCCATCGCGCGTTATAGTTTGGCAGTGGATGTGGCACGATATGCATGTGAGCTGTCCGATCTAGAGCAACCCATCCGACGGCGATCGCTCCTCGAAGCTGCGCGGAAGTTAACATGGGGAAACCGTACCCTTGGCTCATGGTCCATCGCCCTCTGACGCATTTTCAGCTGTTGATCTCGTCTTGAGATTGGACGGTCCAGATCCCTTACCTCCCCGTCAGTTGACTCCGTACCTCCACGTCACCCGTTCCACGTGTGTGTCGCATTTTTCCTCTGCCCATTATATATTTCAGTCATAAGTCAAATTTTAATGTTTTGTGTTAAAATCTTTCGCCAGTCCATTCATTCTCGTTTCACTGCGTTTTTCACCGCCACCCCACATTATTCCACCATTTAATCATTCTGTGCTTCCACACTGTTATCCCCACTACATCTACATTCCCACGCATGGTTTTCCTAACGATTTTGTGGGTTTTTGCAGGGTTACAGCGGCAGAAAACTGCCATGATTCATTCTCTGTTACAGTGACGGAGGATACATCAAAGGACCATTTCTAGGAGTTGAAATTATGGAGAAGGGCCTGGGAAGGTATGTCGACAAGACTTCCATTAAATAAGTAGGGTTAAAATCTGTCAAACCCTCCAGAGTCATTCAAAGCACAGATTACGCAGATGGAGACATTAATGGAGCAGCAGAGAAATATCGGTGAATGATCGAGGAATTCAACGTTTAGCATTGAAGATTTTTAGCCGTAATTCAGGGTTTAGAAGGCAGAGGGTACCATTCGCAGAAAAAAAATACCCTCAAGGTTTCTTTTCAGCAGAATTTTCTCTCCAGGAAAGGACGGAATGTTCATTTGATTTTACTTCCTTGCCGTGTTCCTAAAGAGAGTTCTACCCAGTGCATTTATTTCAGGAAGCAGGCCACAAAGTACATACAGCATTACAGAGTCATCAAGCAGTATGGGCATGCACGTTTTCACCATCCTATCTTTATGAGGCAAATTAAATGTTCATCATCCACTTTGTTTACAGTGTTTTTCTTTTTCTCCTATAAAATCCCCGAAGAACAGATTATTGAGGGTTCTAGATTTATCAGAAAATTATGCAGTAAGAGGATTTTGTATACATTTTGTTGAACTCTTGTATGAAGGCTTAGAGCCCATTAGGTCTTAGTGAGGAGGAGTTCCATCTGTTAGGAGGAGTCTGGTCTTTGGTATTTCACAGTTTGTAACTTCTCCCTTTATGTGTTAGTTAATGGTTCATTTTGTTTTCATCCATCTTTCCTGTATCATGTTTTGGAATGCGAGTGGCTCACTGGTTTTGGTGCAAATTTATCCTAGTTGATACTCATGCTAGAATCATTCAAGTGCTTTAAATATGGCTCATGCATGATATACTGTTCCATCTTCAATTCTACCATATTTCTGCTATATTAGCTTCTATGGAATGTTATTTTTAAAACGTTGTTATTATGTATGGATTCTTAAACTGGTAAGCCCATTCATAGTGATATGTGTATCTGGATATCATCTATATGACAAATATTATTCTCTCACCTTTCTTACACAGTAAACACCTTCAGATTATTTATCTCTGTGAAGTATTTCTGAATCGGCCCTCTTTACAATAAATTGTCTCTGAATTTTCTGATGCTTTTGTGTTAGAGTTTTGCGCCTTGCCTCTGCAATATCTCTTTTCCTGTGTCAAGTTTCTGTAAGTTTTGGTCCCATTTAAATTAACCTTCTTGTTTACAAGAGATAGCATGAGAGCCTTTTGCAGATAACTCCCCGTGTTATATTACATGCTCCTTGCTATATAAGATGTCCTAGGCACTGGTCTTTCACAATTCGAGGCTGTCTCTAGGAACAAAAACATCTTTTGGCGCCATTTCTAGGGAAAAAAGTTGAGAAAATTCAAATCCCTGGGCCTCGAAAAAACCTAATTCACTCTTCAAGTAGGTGAGTATGGAGAGTTGAGAGTTTTAGATCCCTCAATTTTGCGACTCCACATTTTTTTATCAGATAAATTTGCTTGCAGTCCTAGCTCCTCGTAAGCCACACCTGAGGTCAGATACGTCACAGCCAAAGACACCTCCTGTGTCTGACCCAGAGAAGATCATACATAGGAGGAGTTGTAAAGAAAGGCAATCAGTACACACTGACATCCCTAGATTTTCTGAAGAAGGCTTTCGATCCTCCTCTTCTCAAGAAGCTCTAGTAGAAAATTCCTACCCCACTGTGGAAAATATTGAATATTACTCAGATAGTCCACCCCAGGGAGGTGTCAGAATTGAAGATAAATTTCACCCTACTCCTGAGGCCGAAGAGGTTAAGGAAGTCACCAAAGTAGCTTATATTAACCGCCCACTATTCCCATCAACACCTCAAGCTATTGTACAATACATTCCTATTGTTATTCATACTCCACTCCCACCTCCTCCTCCTCCTTTTACACATCAAACTGTTGCACTACCTCCACCTCCTTTAATGGCCAATGTTCCAGGATTTTTGTTGAATAAATATGCTCCCCTGGCATTACCTTAAGTGTTGAATGATATGCCATAGGATTATCTAAAGATCTTACCCAGATTCAATGGGGAAAATGAGATTGAGGCTCAGAAACATCTTGAGTTCTTCTGCTCTTTTGCAGAGAATTTTAATGTGGAACACCTCGATGTGGTCCTGAGGATGTTTGTCCAATCTCTTGATGGAGAAGCCCGAAAATGGTTTAAGACACTGGCAAACCGTTCTATTACCACTTGGGAAATAATGGAAGATAATTTTCTCAGGAAATGGGGAGAGAAGAAAGATCATGGACATTGTCTTACTGAGTTTAACACACTCAATAAAAGACATAATGAAGGGGTGTTAGAATTTATCAAGAGATTTAATAAATTGTATCTGAGCCTTCCAGCCAATATGAAACCCCATCAAACTGCTGCTAAAGTTGTTTTTTGTAGCAGCCTTTGATTCTGAATTCGGTTTCTCTCTGAGAGAAAGAAAGCCTACTACTCTGGATGATGCTCAGACAGATGCACTAGAGTTAGAGGAAAATTTTGCCTCCACTGGTAAATCAAAGGGAAAATCTGAACAAGATACTAGAAGAAGGGGTAAAGAGGAGGTATCTACCTCTAACTATGACAGAGACTCAGCAAATGACATAATTGAAGAAATGAACAAAATGATTAAGAACCTTTCTAGTAAGTTGGTCAAGTTTGAATTGGAGGCCAGAAATTCAGCCTCCAAGAATTTCCAGAATGTTCCAAACAGAGGATACAATCCTCATTATAGGAAACCACCCCTACAAATATTGCAAAGGGAACCAAGAGAACAACAAAATCAGGTACCACACCCATTGTACTTGGAAGGTCCAGTGGATGGTCGTACTAAAGATACTACTTATGAACTGGAGGATGAAAATCTTGCTTTCTTGAATAGTGACGGAGAAGAATGCCCTTTGCAACAAAATGATGGAACCGAGTGCTCATTGCAAGAAGAAGAAAAGGCTAGAGACACAGAAGACTCAGAAATTGATCACTATTGTAAGAAATATGTTGATTTCATGCAAGCACATTTCAATAGAAGATATGATCTTAGATCTTCTAGGAAGAGGACTCGAACTCAAGAGCAATAAAAGGATCCGCCCCAGAAGGAAGCACCTGCTCAGAAGGAGTCAACAATGCAGAAAGTCACAGACAAAGGTAAGAAGCCTCTAAACAAACCTTTGCAGTCTAATGATCAAATTCCTTCCTCTTCAAAAGTATTCATTCCCCCTGATGCCAAGTCTGTGTCAAAAGGAGTCCAACTCTCAGCCGAAAATAAAGAATCAAAAGAGGTTGTAATAGAGAAGTCCTCTCCTGCTTTAAGTCTGCAAAAGGAACTTGAGAAAGTCAAAATCCCAGTCCCCTTGACTGAATTGTTGAAACAACCTGCATATCAATCCCAAGTCACCTCTTTTATGATCCCTCCAGAAGTAGCACCCATCCCAGATAGTCTCAACCTTCAAGAAGAAAGACCCATGGTTGTATTTGGCCCGCATGTTGAGGAATTAGATGCTTCTACTCCTCCCTTCTATGTGTCTCTAGTGATCCATGACCTATTATTACATAACTGTATGTTAGATTCTGGAGCTTCCCATAATCTAATACCTCTGTCAGTCATGGAACAACTAGGATTACAAATCACCCGTCCATACAAGGACCTCTATTCATTTGATTCCAAAAGAGTTAAATTCTTGGGGATGATCAAAGATTTGGTGGTCAATCTGGCCCAAATCCCAGCAAAAAGCGTGGTGATGGACATTGTGGTAGCTGACATCCCATCTCGCTTTGGCATGTTACTGTCAAGGTCCTGGGGAACAAAAATTGGTGGGTCAATCAAGTTGGACCTAACATATGCCACTATCCCAGTTTTTGGTGGCCAGGAGAGGAGGTTGTACAGGGAAACTAGATTTGTCAAGATGATTACTAAGGCTTACAACTCCGTGAATTCACTAGTCTACAGTAAAGAAGGAGATTTCTCATGCTTGATGTTTGAAGAAGATCAATATTGGGCTCATGAACCATCCTTCTGCCAGATCAAGGATGAGCAGCCCTTAGAGAGCCATGAAGCAGAAATCTGGACACTTCATTTTGATGGAGCAAATTCAAAAGAAGGTAATGGAGCTGGAATACTATTGATTTATCCTACAGGAAAATGGGTCCCATTGTCTTTCAAGCTAGAATATGAAGCCACTAATAATGTGGCTGAATATGAAGCACTTATGTTAGGATTGCAGACAGCCAGGAGCATGAATATACAAAGTTTAAAAGTTCTGGGAGATTCAGAACTGGTGGTTAGACAAGTTAGGAATCAGTGTCAAAGCAAACATCCTTGGCTAAGGGCTTATAGGAATGAAGTGTGGGACATGGTGGAGAATTTTTTCTTAGAATTTAATATCCAGTTCATGCCCCGATAATAGAATAGGATGGCTGATTCCCTTGCTGTGGCTGCTAGTAAATTCCATCCACCTCAGAACCCTCTCTTGAGGTATGAAATTGAGGTACGTTATTGACCATCAATCCCAGATAACATCAGGCATTGGCAAGTATTTGAAGATGAAGAATAGGTGAAGAGATTCCTGGAAACAGTAGGGGAATTCTCCAATATGGAGATTGATGCTTGTGAAGAAGAGGAGGCTGAAGATACTTCAGAAAACAATTGGGAGGGAAAAATGGCAGGTAGCAAGGTGTTGCAATTGAAGGGAAATGTTATACCTAGAGGGCTGGTGCCTCTAGAAAGATTATTTGACAAGAACGATGTCCCATTGCAGCCTAGCAAAGTGGTAGAAGAAAATCAAGTAGAAGACCTGAATCTTGGTACTGATGCTGATCCCAAAATTGTGAAATTATCTAAGAAGGTCCCAGAAGAATATAAGGAGCTATACCTAAAACTATTTCAGTCTTACAAATATGTGTTCACATGGTCATATCAGGACCTAAAAAATTTTGACATCAGTATAATGCAGCATAAAATTCCACTAAAGGGAGATGCAAAACCTCACAAGCAGAAGCTTAGACAGATAAATCCCCTGCTGCTTCCCTCCACTAAGAAGAAAATTAATAAGCTATTAAAGGCCAAAATAATTGTGCCATTGAGGTACTCTGAATGGGTGGCGAACCTGGTCTCTGTCCGAAAGAAGAATGGAGAAATAAGGCTATGTGTTGACTTCCGAAATTTAAATAGATCATCCTTAAAGGATAATTATCCACTGCCCAAGATGGATCACATTCTACAGAAAGTGGTTGGATCTTCTAGGATGTCAATGATGGATGGATTCTCTGGTTATAATAAGGTGGCTGTACTTCCAGAAGATCAGAAGAAGACTGCTTTCACCACACCCTAGGGTACATTTATGTATGCCAGGATGCCTTTCAGGTTGATTAATGCAGGGGCCACTTTTCAAAGGGCCATGGATATTGATTTTGTTGGGGAGCAAGATAAATTTTTGGTAATCTACCTCGATGATATCACTGTATTTTCAAAAGATGATACTGAGCACATTGAGCATTTGCGTAGAACTTTTGAGAAATGCAAAAGGTATGGTCTTTCCCTTAATCCACAAAAGTCTTTATTTGCACTAGAAGAAGGCAAGCTTTTGGGGCATATTATGACTAAAGATGGGGTAAATATAGATCCTAAGAGGGTAGAGGTCATAAATGGCATTTCTCTTCCTAGAAATAAGAAGGAGGTATAGGTGTTCCTAGGGTGCACTAATTTCCTAAGAAGGTTTATTCCTAACTATGCTGGAATAGTTAGACATATAACTGACATGTTGAAGAAAGATAATGAGGTTAAGTGTTCCCAAGAATCACGAGAGGCCTTTACCAGAATTAAAAATGAATTTGCTGAAGCCCCTGTGCTAGCTGGGCCAGATTATTCCAAACCTTTTATGATATTTTCCTTTGCATCACCTCATACAGTGGCTGGAGTTCTGTTGCAGAAAAATGAATAAGGGTATGAGCAGCCTATTTCCTTTTTCAGTCAGGTGCTTCGTGATGCTGAGCTGAAATACAACATCTTGGAGAAGCAGGCATATGCTCTAGTGAAATCCCTCAAAGATTTTCGTATGTATGTCTTGCAGTCCCATGTCACTGCGTTTGTGCCTATAGCAGCTGTAAAGGATATTCTTATTCAGGGTGATAGTGAAGGAAATAGGGGGAGGTGGATCGCCAAAATACAAGAGTATGATCTCGATATCCATCCTACCAAGCTAATCAAAGGACAAGGGCTAGACAAAATCTTATCTGAATCAAACTATCAGGCTCTGGGTATGAATTTGTCCATGACAGCAAATGAAGAATCTGAGAAGGAGAAAGAGTAGCAGGGAGTGGAGATAGCTTCCCAGAAGATACATGTGAAGTACCTCACTAGCCTGTGGTATAAAGAGATAGTGGAATATCTTCTAACACTACGCTACCCTCCAAGCTGTGAAAAAGCTAAATATAGAGCACTAAGGTTGAGATCCCAGAAGTACATAGTCGCCAATGGTAGGCTATATTGGCAAGATCCCTCAGGTATCCTACTCCTGTGTCTCACAGAGGATGAGATAGAGAATATAATGGCCGAATTCCATGGAGGAATATGTGGGGGTCATTACAGTTGGAGGGCCACTGCTCACAGAATCCTGAAGGCTGGGTTCTACTGGCTCCGACTATTTGGAGATGTTTTCGCCAGGGTTAGAGCTTGTGAGAAATGTCAAAAATTGGCTGAAAGATAGAAGCTGGCACCTCTGCCCATGATCCCCGTTCACGTGGACGAACCATTCAGGAAATGGGGAATTGATTTTATAGGTGAAATACATCCTCCATCGAGTGGTCAGCATAAGTGGATATTAACTACCACGGATTATTTCACAAAATGGTTGGAAGCCATATCTGCGAGGAACGCAACAGATACCATGATAATAAAGTTCATGGAAGAAAACATCATATCCAGGTTTGGCTGCCCTGCCAAAATAGTGGTTGATAATGCCCAGGCCTTCAAGTCTGCAAAGTTTGTGAGCTTCTGTCAGCAATATAACATCACACTAAGTCACTCTACAGCCTATTATCCACAGGGAAATGGCTTGGCAGAGTCTTCCAATAAGACCCTGGTAAGAGCACTGAAGAAGGTTATAAATGAAAATAAAAAAAATTGGGATTCCCAGTTGAAATTCGCTCTTTGGGCCAACAAAATTACCAGTAAGAGAGCAACTGGGAAATCCCCATATGAATTAGTATATGGGAGGGCAGCAGTATTCCCTATATAGTTAGCCCTACCAGTAGCCCGATTCATGCAAGAAAGTCAAGAAGAGCTTGATGATATGACCAGGAGAATAAATCAGCTGGTGGAATTGGAAGAAACACGGAACCAGGTGAGGAAAAGGCTGACTGAATATCAAGAGAAGACAAAGTACCTTTTTGATCAGTACACCAAGGACATGAATTTGCAGATTGGTGATTTAGTGCTCAGGTGGGATATCTGGAGGGCTGAAAAAAGAAAACATGGTAAATTCGACCCACTTTGGTTCGGTCCTTTCAAAATCATGGAACAAGGAGGTAACAATACTTTCAAGTTGGAAAATTTACAGGGTGACTGGCTTGACGCCCCTGTAAATGGTCAGTTCCTTAAACCCTACTTCCAGTTCTGATTCAGGCATAGAAATCCTGGTGTATTATACTGTATATTAATTTCCTGTTTTCACCCTTGTTTGAATAATGTGGGTGTCGTGATGAATTATGAAAATAAAGTAGAAGTGCTGAAGATCAGAGTTCACACAGAAGATTACCAGGTGGTCTGCGAAGTTCTCGACATGCTCAGGGGTGAACGTGCCATCCCCAGGTGGAGCCAATGTTGATCATGTCAGCATTCTATTAAAATGTTGACAAGCAATCTCGCTTAAACCTTTCAAACCCCCTCTGTTTGTCCTAAAAAATCTTTTTTCTGCCTATCATTGCCATTCCTTACCCCCAAACTATATTACTAAAGGTTGAAAACCCGCATTTGAAAATATATCAGGCCTAGCTCCTTCGGCCCTAGCCCCTCTATATTTTTCATGTGACCGGGGTGTTAGAACCTAGCACCAGCCCGGAGAGCGCTTATCAACCAAATGATCGAGCGCAGTATTAACCGTCGATCTGTGTTGATCAGACGGTCTTCGTGGATCAACGTTGTGCCCATATCCCACCCGTTTACTGCTCCGATCACCTTTTGACCATTTGATCAAACCATAAATCAATGGTCCATAGCTCACCTACCTTTGTGGTCCCCGAGCCCAAAAACACTGTTCAAAATCAGTGGTATTCATCGCACCACCTTTGAAGGGCAGGCGGTATTTTCCATTTCAAAGCGATTCCATTCAACGTATGACACGTGGCTCCGTCACTGTTTCAAAACCACCTGCTCATTATACGTTATATTTCAGCAGCAGACGTGGCGTGATATGCACGTGAGCCGTCCGATCTAGAGTGGCCCATCCGACGACGATCACTCCTCGAAGCTGCACAGAAGTTAACACGGGGAAACCGTACCCCTGGCTCACGGTCCATCGCCCTCCGACGCATTTTCAACCGTTGATCTCGTCTTGAGATCGGACGGTCCAGATCCCTTACCTCCCCATCAGTTGACTCCGTACCTCCACGTTACCCGTTCCACATGTGTGTCGCATTTTTCCTCCGCCCGTTATATATTCCAGTCATAAGTCAAATTTTAATGTTTTGTGTTAAAACCTTTCGCTAGTCCATTCATTCTCGTTTCACTGCATTTTTCGTCGCCACCCCGCATTCTTCCACCATTTCATCATTCTGCACTGCCACACCATTATCCCCACTGCATCTACATTCCCACACATGGTTTTCCTAACGAGTTTGCGGGTTTTTGCAGGGTTACAGCGGCGAAAAACTGCCATGATTCATTCTCTGTTACAGTGACGAAGGATACATCAAAGGACCATTTCCAGGAGTTGAAATTATGGAGAAGGGCCTGGGAAGGTATGTCAACAAGACTTCCATTAAATAAGTAGGGTTAAAATCTGTCAAACCCTCTAGAGTCATTCAAAGAACAGATTGCGCAGATGGAGACATTAATGGAGCAGCAGAGAAATATCAGTGAATGATCGAGGAATTCAACGTTCAGCATTGAAGATTTTTAGCCATAATTCAGGGTTTAGAAGGCAGAGGGTACCATTCGTAGAAAAAAATACCCTCAAGGTTTATTTTCAGTAGAATTTTCTCTCCAGGAAAGGACAGAATGTCCATTTGATTTTACTTCCTTGTCATGTTCCTGAAGAGACTTCTACCCAGTGCATTTATTTTAGGAAGCAGGCCACAGAGTACATATAGCATTACAGAGTCATCAAGCAGTATGGGCATGCACGTTTCCACCATCCTGTCTTTATGAGGAAGATTAAATGTTCATCATCCACTTTCTTTACAGTGTTTTTCTTTTTCTCCTATAAAATCCCCGAAGAACAGATTATTGAGGGTTCCAGATTTATCAAAAAATTATGCAGTAAGAGGATTTTGTATACATTTTGTTGAACTCTTGTATGAAGGCTCAGAGCCCGTTGGGTCTCAGTGAGGAGGAGTTCCATCTGTTAGGAGGATTCGGTCTTTGGTATTTCAAATTTTGTAACTTCTCCCTTTATGTGTTAGTTAATGGTTCATTTTGTTTTCATCCATCTTTCCTGTATCATGTTTTGGAATGCGAGTGGCTCACTAGTTTTGGTGTGAATTTATCCTAGTTGATACTCATTCTAGAATCAGTCAAGCACTTTAAATATGGCTCATGCATGATATACTGTTCCATATTCACTTCTACCATATTTCTGCTATATTAGCTTCCATGGAATGTTATTTTCAAAACGTTGTTATTATGTATGGATTCTTAAATTGATAAGCCCATTCATAGTGATATGTGTATCTGGATATCATCTATATGACAGCTAGTATTCTCTCACCTTTCTTACACAGTAAACACCTTCAGATTATTTATCTTTGTGAAGTATTTCTGAATCGGCCCTCTTTATAGTAAATTGTCTCTAAATTGTCTGATGCTTTTGTGTTAGAGTTTTGCGCCTTGCCTCTGCAATATCTCTTTTCTTGTGTCAAGTTTTTGTAAGTTTTGGTCCCATTTAAATTAATCTTCTTGTTTACAAGAGATAGCATGAGAGCCTTTTGCAAATAACTCCCCATGTTATATTACATGCTCCTTGCTATATAAGATGTCCTAGGCACTGTTCTTTCACAACTCAAGGCTGTCTCTAGGAACGCCAACAGGAGGCATGGATGATATTTGATGCATTATATTTCAGCCATGTAGAGTTTTATTTCTCTTGTATTTATGCTTCAGTTCTTGCTAACTTATCATATGGAGTTTATCCTTTACCATTGATGTCAAAGGGAGAGATAATTTGGATGGATATAGAGCAACTTCAATGTTTTGAGAGTGTATGGAGATCAACCACACATGTTGTTTAGGTTGAAATCAATGACAAAGGGGGAGTTTGTTGGTATTGTAGTGTTAGAATTGATGTCAACAGGGCCATGGTCATGGTCATACTATTGGGTGTGGAGCCTGATTATCATCCTGATTTAGAGGTATTTATTTCAGCTAGATGTATACCCAAGGAAGACTATACACCCCTCGATGCGGGGGGGCTTGTCCCCCCCAAAGCTAAAAATAGATGTAAAATTTCCTTGTAAAATATTGTACTTGGTAGTCAATATGGGTTTTTCATTAGGCAGATGATCTGACAGCAGAAGTTATGCTTAATTTAAGGTTTTTTTGCCCTAGAAGGCAACCCCTCTTTTGTATGAGGGAATTTTATTGCGGCTATGTTTTGAGAGTGTATTCTGAGCGAGAAAGAGAAAGAGGGACTATGTGAGAGAGTAGAAGATATTACAATGGATTTTTTGTAGGTTGTGTCTCTTCATTTTGTTTGATAATATAAAGGAAGGACTGGTTGCTTCTTTGTGGACATAGCCCAAGTTGGTTGAACCACATATATATGTGTCTCTCTTGTTTTATATGTTTTCTGTGTTTGTATTTCCACATATTTTTATGTGTTGCATTTCTCTTTAATATACAATTTTCTAACACATGCTTGTCATATTCATGTGATATGGTTGTGACTTGGTGGTCCTATTGGTTGGCATTAATGTATTGACAGTGAGATGGTTGTGTTGGCATTGATGTCAACTTTTGAGGTTATGCACTTATGTCAACCTCATGATGATGTAGATTTATGGTATCATGTTGGTCATGGAGGAGTTGTTATGTGTTGGCATGTGCATTGATGGATATGTCATGATGATTGTGGATGGTGCTACTATAGGTAGAGGATGTTTCTATAGATTGATCATACAAATGTACATGTGATAGAGATGGTTGATGGAAAACTATTTGAGTTATCAACTAGGTCGTCATTAGGTCTTCATGTTTATGCTTATGAGGATTAATTGTGTTAGTTATGTGATGAATTGATTATGGTGCTAAAAATTTGTTTGCAAGTTTGATAGAGGTGTTGTAGCTTGTTTTGAGGTTTAATGGAGAGTGGAGGACTTGTTGGCACACTTTCCAACCTTGTTTATTAGTCGTTTTAGGTCAACTTGGTAGTGAAACTTGGGAGGCATGTTTGATATACTTGCATATGTGTCAGAGGCTATTTTATATGTCTAGAGGCTAGTAAAAATGCGGGAGAAGGTGATCCAACAGGTCGACGAGGTTCTGAGTTGAAGCCATGGTGTTTCCCCTCATCTTTACCCGCAGTCGCATGGAGCCAAACCTATGGGAGCGACTGAAAGGCACTAGTCACTGGAAGACAAACCTATGGGAGTGTTTATAGATCTCAGTCACATGGATCTAGTGTCATGCATGCAGCTGATGGATTTTAAAACATTTTCTCTGCATTCCTCACGTTGTTTGGAAGAAAATTATCTTGGAAATTCCTAGAGGCTTCTAGAAAAAGTGAAAAAGGTCAAAATGGTTTGAAAATTTCCTCTCATTATGTGAATGCATTTAGTGCACGGGTAGTGACCTTCGTGGATTGATTTGGTCCAATTTGTACACCTTTGATCCTAGCTCCAATCTTAATTTCACCCTACATGTTTTATATACTTGCTCTTGGAGATATGTGATGGTTGATTGTGACTTGATGATGTGTTTATGTGTAAGAGAAGGCCGCAAAGTGTGTTGATGTTTCATCCCTATTAGAGAGTAGATATGATGCATGTTGCAGAATAGATAATATTTGATGTTGCTCGAGTAAATATTGATTGGAGAGTTTTGTATGCTATTGGATAGTGTTTTCTATGGATATGTGGTATGCCTTAGTGTTTTATGTTGCTAATTTTAGTATGCAACAATTATATTTGGATGCAAGGGTTTGATATATGTTGCTATCTATTTTAATGTGGCCACAGTTTTTTCTCTTTGGAGAGAATTTATTTGTGGAGTTTATTATTATTTTGATGATGAGATATTGTTCTTGAGATAATGTATGAAGATTTGAATTCTTGTTGAGTAGAGCGTCTTGGATATAGTTTGAAAATAGATGAAGGGAGGTCTGCATAGTGGTAGAGGAGCACTGACTTCATGAGAGAGGAGCAAGGGTATCGAAGCTTCAACAAAAGGAAACATTTATCAATCCAATGGTAGTTGGATAGTCCAATCAGATTTGGGCAAGGATCAATTGATCGTGGTGGCTTTCAGCGGATGGTATTTTGTAGATATGTGTGAGAACCGAGTCTTCTGATCTGATAAGTAGAATCGAGTATCCTAGCCAATCGGTGTTGGTATATTGTATATGAGTTCGAGTCTCCATGCTAATGGGAGTTAGCTAGCTATGTAAAAGACCAAGTTCTTGACTAATAGAAATTGAGAGTAGAGTAGCAGTAGCAAGGGTGGTTTTTTTCCCAGTGAAGGGTTTTCCACTAGATATCTTGTGTCTCTTATGTGATGAATTTTGTGATTGATGTGATGTGCATGTTTGTTATTTTGTAGTTGCTTATGGTTTTTAGTTATGTTTATGTGATGCACATGCTATGATGTTTATTAGTTGTTGGTTAACATATGTGTGACTATGTAAAGTAAATAAAAGGAAAAATACATATATAGATCACAATGTTGATTCACCCCGCCCCCCTCTAAGTAGTGCTCAAAGGTTTCCAACATAGTTTTCTTGAGTTGTTTCTCTTTTTTCTTGACCTACAGACCATAATGCACTCTATTACTTTAGGAAAAGTGTTATACTAAGGGGTAACACAGGTATTTTTCAAAAAACCTACATTACTAATAGAGGTTATCTTCAGGAAACCCGAGTTGCCTTGATTTTATCCCTTTTATTACATCTGATCAACTACAAACCTCCAAAAATTGTTCTTGCATGTCCTCAATCACCTCCTAAGTTTGTATGACCTCATAAAACATCTCCATACCCTATAATATCTCCTACAAATCTTCTGCAATAACTAAATTCATCATCATAAGGCATTAACACCTCTACATCAATCAAGATGGCCAAAACTATGTATGGATCATGAGGGCCAAGTTGGACAACCACTTCTGCATCAGGAAAATGATGACTCATATCTACTAGACCATTTAACACATGCATCATGATAGCCACCATAAGTAGGTTTACATCAATGCTAATAAAAAATCCTACCAACATGACATGGGCCATGCCACATGTTGACATTGATGTAACAGGGTGGTGACATGGACAGTCTGACGTGGGAAGGTTGTGTGCTTTGTAGGAGGATGGTGTGGATAGTTGGTTTATTTAGTATATGGGTAGCATGCCGACACTGATGTGGGAGGATGACATGGAGGGTCACGTGATACCTTTTGTACCCCCCCCAACTCACCATATAAATTTTTTGGGTGATAAGGGGGGCACGAGAGGGCACCATGTTTCCTCCTCCGCACCCCTTCGATGAATTAAATGTTGCATAGGTTCATGTCATGGAGATGTGTGGGTCATCGAATCAATCGACGTGCCCACCATCCAACTGGCACGTCAAGAAACTCCACTCTCCAATGCTCTGATGCCCATAGTTTTTCATGTACCCATGTCGTCACACATGGTGGTGCTCACACATTGACATCTCACGAGCATAGGATTTTCCCTTTAACAATTCAAAAATGTGACATTGATACTTTTCTTTCTAGCAACTAGACCTTGAACTGCAAAAACTTCATGAGCTCCCTCTAGGCCTTGAGAACTTCTAAAGAGAGTTTCTGGGGAGATAGTATGTGTTATCACCAAAAATTGGTCACCTAACCATTTCTAATTAGATGGATCGAAGTACACCATGTAAGACCAATTTTACCATAGTAAAATTGCTTTCACTATAAGAAATAATTTAATAAACCATATTTTATTAAGTTATTTTTGGTTAAACCAAGAAACCCCATGAGGAATAATTAAATAAATCTTTATTTATTTGATTTTCCTCTAGGAATAATTAATTGAACCTTTTTTTAAATAATATTCCTGCTCATATTTAACTCAATCATGAGAAATAATTAGATAAATCATTATTTTTCTTATTTTTCTCTAGGAATAATTAATTAAATCATTATTTAGTTATTATTCCTTGTTAAATATGACTAAATCACCTAGGAATAATTAAATAAATCATTCTTTAACCACATTCTTGAAATGATAAACAACTAATTTATTTGTTTATTATTTATAAATAAAGGTGTTTAACCAATTTAGATAACTTTTACCTCCAACAAAATATAATAAAATATTCCAGGCGGTTAGATGTAGAACTTGGTTAATAATATTTTATTATTCGCCATTATCAAGGATAACTCAATACTTTGTTATAAATAGGAGGGGTTTTCCATTCATTATTCACTTTCATCATTCTCATTGTCGCTATCATTTTATTTTTCCATTTGAGCCCCCATCTTAGTTCAACACATGCTTTGGGTTTTCTACACCATTGAGAGAGAGAGACTCGCGAAGCAGAAGCATTGAGGACAACCAAGAACCCATCCCATCGAGGGGAACTGGTAACATTTACTTGTTTCATTCACCAGGTGTTACATAATATAAAATCATTCTTTAATATTGTCTTGTATGTTAGCTACTTGGAGCTAATTTTGCATTTTACTGCATAGATCTGGGTTTTTCCAGGATTTGTTTCAATTTTCTATTGCAGATCTAAAGAGTTGAGAAGCCAATTATTTTGTTAGCGCTATTCATCATGAATAGATAAAGTATGATATTTGTGTACACCTTCGATAAGATTTTACACTGACAAATGGCGACTCCATTATTGTGATTAAGATTCCTCTATGACCAACAGCTTCAGCAACAAGGGTTTTTCTTCACCTGTTTTCAATCTCTTAATGTTTTTTTCTAACTTTTTTTTCCTTAATTCAGTCAGAATTCTAAATTCTAGATTTTTCTGGTGTTTTCTGTAGGCAACAAGTATCATTCGCGCCAGAGATGAAAAATTTTCTGCAACCTACTGCACGAGAACCAAGGAGAAAAAATCACAGTTTTTAGCCCAAATAGTGTGATTTCCCCCTGAAATCGCACTTATCTGCTGAAAAAGTGCGAGCTCACCTATTTACAAGCCAGTAACTGTGATTTGGATTCTTTTTTCTGAGTTTTTCTAAAACTGTTAGGGTTTTCCAAGCTGTTTTGGGTTTTCTAACCTCTGTTTCAACCCATATTTCACCTGGATATGCTCAGTTTGTCTCCTTGAAGTAGAACCAAGCCCCCTAGTGTTTTAGCGCACCTCCACCTTTTTAGGAGGGGTTAAGCTGAGTAGGTAGTCTAAGATTTACTACACTTTCAGCCATTTTTTTAGGGTTTGATCCATCCTTTTTTCAAATCATTTCTGATAGGTTATTGTTACATCCAAAACCCTCTCTTGAGTTTTGTTTGGTATTTTCCTTAGGGTCTATTTGTTTTCCCTAGGTTTTTAACCTTTAACCTTATCTTTTGTAATAGTTTTCCCCTTTGGTTTCTTGTTATTTTCTGCATCATTTCCAGTAGTATCGAGTCATTAGATCCAAGCCTCATAGACATTAGATCTCTTGGAAATTTTAGTGTGTTTTGAGTCAATTTTTCCCTCATTTTATCTGGTTGTTTTAGAGCCTCATTTGGGTTTGGATTTATGCATGATTAGTTGTTTAATTTTAGTTTCATTTTTAGTTTTTCAACAATTTTATTTTTCTTTAAATAATTGTCTAAGCTTAATTAAAATAAAAACATGTCTTACACACACTCACACCTAAAGTGAAGAGCACTTGGTTTACACCGCCAAGCCAAGACATAAACATCATAATTAATTAATTGTAGAATTCCCAATTTTACACAAGATAATTAGAATATTAAAGTTCTTAGTAAACTTAATTAATTAAGTAAATAAGAGGGTGGAGGGACCCATAAGCCCCAAAGATAAACAAAATCCACTTTTTATGTTTGTATGTCGATATTTTAGATCTAGATCTATATTATGGAGTAGTGGAGAAACTTCTTAATGTGAAAGGAGTGGAGATCATGTCTCATTAATGAGATAGATCATGGAGGTTGAAGCAGTCAATTAAGATCATGGAAGGAATAAAATGTAAGATCATAGAGCATTCATGATGAGATGACGGAGGAATTGGTGCATTAATGCACACATGATGGAGAGAGTGATCATTACATGCACACATGATGGAGATCATGGAGAGACATCACAGTCAACAAGGAGACCTATGTTCACATGTACAGTGCAGTTATGAGGTGGGCCAAGGCATGGGAAGGTTCACAAACTATATAATGAAGATGAAGGAAAAATTAGAGTAGGCATTAGATTATTATTGATGTCTGATATGTTTAGATCTGGATTTGTCATTTGACATTCCAAGCATGCTTGAGTTGTTTAGCTAAGTCTGTAGTGTTGTTTAGCACAGGGTGTTTCCGAGTGGAAATCCCACCCTTACCCACGGGGGACTTGTGTGCCTACTATAGGAAGGTATTATATTGAGATACATTCATCATCATGCATTGGTGTTGTTGTACATATTTACTCTTGCATGTAAATTTTCGGTCTGCCACCTTTTTCAAATTCCTTTCAGACCTCCGTCATGGCCCAAAACCTCATGCTCCTGTTTGATATTACCGTCCCCGCCCGAAAATCCGCTCTACAAAGGTTAAAACCCATCATTTGAAATCTATTGGGCCTAGCACCTAAGAGTTTAGCCCTCTCTATTTTGGTTCCCATGCGTCCCGAGCGCAGAACCGTGTGCCAGAGAATAGGGGGCTTAACAATATATGTTATCGGGCATAATAGCAGTCGTCCGATCGAGTTCAATCAACGGAGCGGCGTTCGTCTTATGTGGTGGTCCCCGTGCATGGAAACCAGCGGTAAACTCCGCACCACCTCTACCGGGCCGATGGTATTCACCATGGGGGAAATGATTCCATTAAACATGTGTCGCATGTCCCTGAGTACGGTTTCTGAAACCGCTTTCCCGCATGTTAAAGTTTGTACTATGGCTGGGCAGCGAAATCCACCCATGCCGTTGGATCTGCCGATCTCCATCCGACGACGGATATCCTCTAAACTTGCTCACCCGTTAACATGTGTCCGCCGTGTTCCGTGGCCCACCACTACACTGTTCCCGTCGCCTCCTAACCGTTGATCCGTCTTCTAAGATCCGATGGCCATAAATCAGTCTCCCCGTCCGCTGACTCCGCTGCCACGTCGCCTTTACACCTGTCCCCTCGTACATCCATGTGTCCTCGCCTCGCGCGTCCGTAATATTCCTCCCCGCCATATGTATATATGTGTGATTCCATTCATACCCTTCATTTTTATTTACTTTTCACGTCCAAACTGTTCTACGTGGAAAATTCACGCTTCGTTTGTTTAATAAAAGTCTCCAGTGTCTTTCAGTAAGAGGCAGAACATTGTATATATTATTATTTTTGTCTTGTCTATAAGAAGCTTTTCATCTTCCAGCATTTATTTCTAGAGACAGATTGTAAAGTACAATCATTTATATTTAGTCATTCATAGAGTGGGCGCGAATGCTTTCCGCCAATTGGTTCAAATTGAGTCATTAAATGTTCTCCATCTGCCTCCTTCTCTAGAGTCTTCTATCTCCTCTATAAAAACTCAAAAATAAGACATTGTAAGGGTTCCAGATTTCTATCAGCAAACTGCGCAGTGAAAAAGGCTTTTGTATACATTTTGTAATATTTCTGTATGAAGGTTCAGAGCCCGTAGGGTCTCAGTGAGGAGGAGTTATAACTGTAATGAGGATTCTGGTCTTTGGTATCTCACAGTATGTAATTTACTCTTATGTGTTACTACAATATCTCATTTCATGCTAATTATCTTCTTGTATCATGTTCTAGAATGTGAGTGGCTCACTAGTTTGTAGTAAGGATTCATCCTAGTTGATGCCCTTTCTAGGATTAGTCAAGCGCTTTAAATAGGCCTAGTCATGATATATTGTTCCATGTTCATCTCTTCCATATTTTTTTCTATATTAGTTACTTGAGGAGGGTGCTTTTAAAATTCCATTGTCATATAAGGATTCATAAATTAATATGCCCTTATGTGGTTCTGTTGTGTATCTGGGTATCAGTCTCATGTTAACTAATATCCTCTTGATTATATTCTTCACTGCACTCACTTCTTGATATCTGATTTCTGTGATATATTATTTGAACTGGCCCTCTTTGCAGTAAGCTGTCTTTTAACTGTCTGATGCCTTTGTATTGGAGTTTTACATGATGTTCCTACACTATTCTTATCTTTTTTCCAGCTTCTGAGAGAGTTTGGTCCCATTTAAAACTCATTTCCTTGTTTTACAAGAGATAGTAAGAGAGCTTTTGGATTGACAACCCAAGATATATGAAGAGCTCCTTGCTATATTAAGATGTCCTAGGCACTGGTCTATGGCAACTCTAGACTGTCTCTAGGGGGGTGAAAAAATCGTCCACAACATCTTTCTGGCGCCGTTGTCGGGGACCGAATTCAAGAATATCAGTTTCCCTGGGCCTCGACAAATTGTTTTCACTCTCTAATCAAGTGAGCACAGAGAGTTGAAGAGTTGCGTATCTCTCACCTTGGCGACTCCACTGCTTTCATTTGATAAATTTATTGGTAGTCCTGGCTCCTCGTAAGCCACATTTGAGGTCAGATACATCTCAGTCTAAAATACCTTACGTGTCTGACCCAGAGAAGATTATTCATAAAAGAGTTTGGAAGGAGAGGAAGTCAGTTCGTGTTGAAAACCCTGAATATTCCGTTGAAGATTATCCGCCCTCTTCTTCTCAAGAGATCAGAACAGAAAATCCTGAGTTTTACTCATAAACTCCACGTAGAGGAAGTACTTGGATTGAAGAAGATTCTCATCCTACTCTCGAGGCTGAGGAAATTAAAGAAGTCACAGAAGTAGCTGCTGTTAACCGTGAACTATTCCCAACCACACCTCAGGCTTCTGTGCAATATATTCCCATTGTTATTCATACTCCACTTCCTCCTACTCCTCTCCCTTCATTTGTATCTCAGACTGTTGTACAACCCCCACCTCCTCCAATGGCCAATGTTCCTGCTTTTCTATTGAACAAATATGCTCCTCTGGCCTTACCCCAAGTGCTAAATGATATGCCACAGGATTGCTTGAAGATTCTGCCGAGATTTAATGGTGAAAATGAAATTGATGCTCAGAAACATCTTGAGACTTTCTGCTCCTTTGCAGAAAACTTAAACGTTGAACATTTGGATGTGGTCTTGAGATTGTTTGTGCAGTCTTTGGAAGGTGAAGCCAGAAAATGGTTCAAGACATTGGGAAATCGTTCTGTGACCACCCGGGACCAAATGGAGAATAATTTTCTCAGGAAGTGGGGAGAAAAGAAAGATCATGGTCCGTGTCTTACTGAGTTTAATACTATGAAGAAGAAACAGAATGAAGGAGTATCAGAGTTTATTAAAATATTTAACAAGTTATATTTGAGCCTGCCTCCTGAAATGAAACCCCATGAAGCTGCTGCAAAGATAATTTTCATAGCAGCCTTTGATTTCGATTTTGGATTTTCACTAAGAGAAAGGAAACCTGCCACTTTAGATGATGCTCAGTCAGATGCTCTGGAATTGGAAGAAAACTTTGCCTCCACTGGGAAATTAAAGGGAAAAGCTGAACAAGAAACTAGGAGGAGAGGCAAAGAAGAGGTTTCCACCTCTAATCAAGAAAAGGATTCAGACAGAATGGATGAAATAAGAAAAATGATAAAGAAGATGGTCAAGCTTGAACTGGAAGCTAAGAATGCAGCTCCCAAAAATTTCTATAATGTTCCAAACAGAGGATACAATCCTCAGTATAGAAGACCACCATTGCAGATATTGCCGAGAGAAGCAAAGGAACAACAAGATCAAGTACCCCATCCATTGTACTTAGAAGGACCAGCAGATGACTCCACTGGAGATGCAGCTTATGGATTAGAAGATTCAAATCTGGCTTTTTCAAATAATGATGATATGGAATGCCCATTGCAAGATGAAGAAGAAGAAGCAGAGATTGACCATTATTGTAAGCAATTTGTTGATTTCATGCAAGCACAATTCAATGTAAAGTATGATCTCAGATCTTCAAGAAAGAGGACCCGAACTCAAGACCAAGAAGAGGAGCCACCTTAGAAAGAAGCATCTGCTCAGAAGGAATCAGCAACAAAGAAAAGCATAGAAAAAGGTAAGAACCCTCTAAATGTTCCCCCACAGTCTACTGATCAGATTCCTTCTTCTTCGAAAATAGTCAGTCCTCCTAATGCTGAGCCTGTGTCAAAAGAAATTAAATCTTCAGCTGGAAATAAAGAGTCAAAAGAAGTAGTGATAGAAAAGCCCCCATCTGCTTTCAATCTGCAAAAAGAGCTTGATAAAATTAAGATTCCAGTCCCCCTGACTGAATTATTAAAACAGCCTGTATATCAGTCTCAAGTCACTTCCTTTATGCTTCCTCCTGAAATACCAATCGCACTTGATAGTTTAAACCTTCAAGAAGAAAGACCCATGGTAGTCTTCGGCCCACATGTCGAGGAGATAGACCCTTCTACTCCTCCTTTTTACGTGTCCCTAGTTATTCATGACTTGCTATTACACAATTGTATGTTAGATTCTGGGGCTTCCCATAATCTTATGCCTCTGTCAGTCATGGAACAACTAGGACTGCAAATTACAAGACCATATAAGGACTTATATTCGTTTGATTCTAAGAGGGTTAAATGCTTGGGAATGATTAAAGATTTAGTGGTCAATTTGGCCCAAATTCCAGAAAAGAGTGTGGTCATGGACATTGTGGTTGCTGATATCCCAGCTCGCTTTGGCATGTTACTGTCAAGGTCCTGGGGTACAAAAATTGGTGGGTCAATCAAATTGGATTTAACATATGCTACTGTCCCAGTCTTTGGAGGTCAGGAGAGGAGGTTATACAGGGAGACTAGATTTGTTAAAATGGTAACTAAGGCTGACTGCTCAGAGAATTCTCCAGTTTATAACAAAGAGGGAGACTTCTCATGTTTAATGTTAGAAGAGAATCAAAATTATGCTCATGAGCCCCTTTTTGGTCAAATCCAAGCTGAGCAGCCCAAAGAAGATTAGGAATCAGGAATTTGGACTTTGCATTTTGATGGAGCAAATTCAAGAGAAGGCAATGGAGCTGGGGTGTTATTAATCTCTCCTGTAGAAAAATGGGTGCCCCTGTCCTTTAAATTGGAGTATGAGGCTACAAACAATGTAGCCGAATATGAAGCGCTATTATTGGGACTGCAAACAGCAAGAAACATGGGCATCCAAAGTCTAAAAGCCATGGGAGACTCTGATCTGGTGGTAAGACAAATCAAAAACCAATGCCAAACTAAGCACCCACAGCTGAGAGCTTATAGAAACGAAGTGTGGGACATGATAGAAAAAATTTTCTCAGCATTTAACATACAGTTCATGCCCCGAGAGCAAAATATAATAGCAGACTCTCTCGCTGTAGCTGCCCGCACATTCCGTCCTCCTCAGAATCCACTTTTAAGATACGAAGTGGAGGTGCGTTACAGACCATCCATTCCAGATAATATAAAGCATTGGCAGGTATTTGAAGATGATGAACAGATTAAGAGATTCATGGAGACAGTGGGAGAATTCTCCAATATGGAGATTGATGATAATGAGGAGGAAGAAGTTGAAAATATTGTAGAAAACCGATGGAAAGAGAAAATAGCAGGTAATAGAGTGCTGCAGTTGAAAGGAAATGTTATACCTAGAGGGATAGTGCCTCTAGAAAGATTATTTAACAAGGATGACATTCCATTGCAGCCAAACAAGGTGACAGAAGAAGATCAAGTGGGAGATTTGAATCTGGGTACTTATGCTGATCCCAAAATTGTAAAATTATCTAAGAGAGTCCCAGAGGAATATAAAGAAAAATATTTGAAGTTGTTTCAATCTTATAAAGATGTATTTGCTTGGTCCTATCAGGACCTAAAAACTTTTGATGTTAATATAATGCAGCATAAAATTCCTTTGAGGGAAGGTGCAAAGCCTTATAAGCAGAAACTCAGATAGATAAATCCTCAGCTGCTTCCCTCTATTGAAAAATAAATCAAGAAGTTACTGAAGGTCAAAATAATTGTGCCATTGAGATACTCAGAATGGATAGCAAACCTTGTCCCTGTTCGAAAGAAAAATGGAGAAATAAGGCTGTGTGTGGATTTCAAAAATTTAAACAGAGCATCATTGAAAGATAATTATCCACTGCCTAAGATGGACTACATCCTGCAGAAAGTGGTAGGAGCATCCAGAATGTCAATGATGGATGGATTTTCTGGTTATAATCAGGTGGCCGTGTTCCCAGAAGACCAGAAGAAAACTGCATTTACTACACCATGGGGAACATTTATGTATGCCAGAATGCCATTTGGATTAATTAATGCAGGAGCTACTTTTCAGAGGGCAATGGACATAGCCTTTGTTGGAGAACAGGACAAGTTTTTGGTGGTATATCTTGATGATATCACAGTGTTTTCAAAGAATGATGATGAACATATTGAGCATTTAAGAAGAACTTTTGAAAAATGCAGAAGGTATGGCCTATCCCTCAACCCTCAAAAGTCTTTATTTGCATTAGATGAGGGAAAACTTTTGGGGCACATTGTAACTAAAGATGGTGTGAAAATAGACCCTAAGAGAGTTGAAGTAATAAACAGTATTTCTTTACCTAGGAATAAGAAGGAAGTACAGGTGTTTTTAGGCCGAATTAATTTTCTAAGAAGGTTTATTCCTAACTATGCTGAGATAGTTAGGCATATAACTGATAGGTTGAAGAAGGAGAATGAATTAAGATGGTCCCAGGAATCTAGAGATGCATTTACAAGGATAAAACAGGCATTTGCTGAAGCTCCTGTGCTAGCTGGACCAGATTACAATAAGTCATTTATGATCTTTTCATTTGCTTCACCTCATACAATTGCTGGAGTATTATTGCAGAAAAATGAAGAGGGATATGAACAGCCTATAGCTTTCTTCAGTCAGGTGCTTTATGATGCTGAATTAAAATATAATATATTGGAGAAGCATGCATATGCCCTAGTAAAGTCCCTTAAAGCTTTTAGAACCTATGTTTTGCAATCTTACATTACTGCATATGTTCCCACGGTAGCTGTCAAAGTCATTCTGGTTCAGAGGGACAACGAAGGTAAAAGAGGAAGATAGATTGCAAAAATATAGGAATATGATTTGGACATAAGGCCTACTAAGCTAATTAAAGGACAAGGACTTGCGAAGATGTTATCTGAATCAAATCATCAAGCTTTGGGCATTAATTTATCCATGATAGCAAATGAAGAATCTGAAAAAGAATGCTGGCAATCACCTGAGGCAGAAGCGCAGAGGGTTGGGAGAGCAGTGTGTACATACAGAAATGTTTGATGGTCTGCAAGTTCTCGACATGTCCGAGGACGAACATGCCGTCCCCAGATGGAGTCGATGTTGTACATATTTACTCTTGCATGTAAATTTTCGGTCTGCCACCTTTATCAAATTCCTTTCAGACCTCCGCCGTGGCCCAAAACCTCATGCTCCTATTTGATATTACCGTCCCCGCCTGAAAATCCGCTCTACAAAGGTTAAAACCCATCATTTGAAATCTATCGGGCCTAGCACCTAAGAGTTTAGCCCTCTCTATTTTGGTTCCCATGCGTCCCGAGCGCAGAACCATGTGCCAGAGAGTAGGGGGCTTAACAATATATGTTATCGGGCATAATAGCAGCCGTCCGATCGAGTTCAATCAACGGAGCGGCATTCGTCTTATGTGGTGGTCCCCGCGCATGGAAACCAGCGGTAAACTCTGCACCACCTCTACCGGGCTGGCGGTATTCACCATGGGGGCAACGATTCCATTAAACATGCGCCGCGTGTCCCTGAGTACGGTTTTCGAAACCTCTTTCCCGCATGTTAAAGTTTGTACTATGGCCGGGCAGCGGAATCCACCCACGCCGTTGGATCTGCCGATCTCCATCCGATGGCAGATATCCTCTAAACTTGCTCACCCATTAACATGTGTCCACCGTGTTCCGTGGCCCACCACCACACTGTTCCCGTCGCCTCCTAACCGTTGATCCGTCTTCTAAGATCCAACGGCCAGAAATCAGTCTCCCCGTCCGCTGACTCCGTTGCCACGTCGCCTTTACACCTGTCCCCTCGTACATCCATGTGTCCTCGCGTCGCGCGTCCGTAATATTCCTCCCCGCCATATGTATATATGTGTGATTCCATTCATACCCTTCATTTTTATTTACTTTTCACGTCCAAACTGTTCCACGTGGAAAATTCGCGCTCCATCTGTTTAATCAAAGTCTCCAGTGTCTTTCCTCCGCCACCCTGTGTGTTCTTGTCATCCGTTCGTGTCCACGACGTCATCACCATTTCCACCTCCACGCTTCTTTCCTCTGAGTCTGGTTTTTCTAATAAATTTGTGGGTTTTGCAGGTTTCAAGATAACAAAAAGGCGCTTTAATCTATTGCCTCTGTTGCAGAGGTTAAGAGCATGTCAAAGGACGATATTTTGCTGGCGAAATTTAAGGAAGAAGTCGAGGGTAGTTGCATGGAATGACTATCATTAAATAAAACAAAGATATGAACCTACAGAACCCTCCAGAGAAAATCAAGGAACGCTTTGCCCTGCATTAAGGGTCCAGGATTTAAATTCAAAGTTAAAGGTTGAGAGTACAGTACAAAATCGCAGGCTATCTCAGGGTTTTACGGCAGTAGATTTTCCCTCTTTCAGTAAGAGGCAGAACATTGTATATATTATTATTTGTGTCTTGTCTATAAGAAGATTTTCATCTTCCAGCATTTATTTCTAGAGACAGATTGTAAAGTACAGTCATTTATATTTAGTCATTCATAGAGTGGGCGCGAATGCTTTCCGCCATTTGGTTCAAATTGAGTCATTAAATGTTCTCCATCTGCCTCCTTCTCTAGAGTCTTCTATCTCCTCTATAAAAACTCAAAAATAAGACATTGCAAGGGTTCTAGATTTCTATCAGCAAACTGCGCAGTGAAAAATGCTTTTGTATACATTTTGTAATATTTCTGTATGAAGGTTCAGAGCCCGTAGGGTCTCAGTGAGGAGAAGTTATAACTGTAATGAGGATTCTGGTCTTTGGTATCTCATAGTATGTAATTTCCTCTTATGTGTTAATACAATATCTCATTTCATGCTAATTATCTTCTTGTATCATGTTCTAGAATGCGAGTGGTCACTAGTTTGCAGTAAGGATTCATCCTAGTTGATGCCCTTTCTGGGATTAGTCAAGCGCTTTAAATAGGCCTAGTCATGATATACTGTTCCATGTTCATCTCTTCCATATTTTCTGCTATATTAGTTACTTGAGGAGGGTGCTTTTAAAATGCCATTGTCATATAAGGATTCATAAATTAATATGCCCTTATGTGGTTCTGTTGTGTATCTGGGTATCAGTCTCATGTTAACTAATATCCTCTTGATTATATTCTTCACTGCACTCACTTCTTGATATCTGATTTTTGTGATATATTATTTGAACTGGCCCTCTTTGCAGTAAGCTGTCTTTTAACTGTCTGATGCCTTTGTATTGGAGTTTTACATGATGTTCCTACACTATTCTTATCTTTGTGCCAGCTTCTGAGAGAGTTTGGTCCCATTTAAAACTCATTTCCTTGTTTTACAAGAGATAGTAAGAGAGCTTTTGGATTGAAAACCCAAGCTATATGAAGAGCTCCTTGCTATATTAAGATGTCCTAGGCACTGGTCTATGGCAACTCTAGACTGTCTCTAGGGGGGGTGACAAAATCGTCCACAACAAGTGCCATATTGTTCCTACTTTCTACATAACATCCATATTCAAAAATTGCACATTTCTGAAAATCAATTTGAGAGTAGGAGGTTGTCCTTCAGTATTTCAGCTGAGGAATCGGTGAAGGATTTATCCTATCACCTTGGGATTCAAGATAAACCTTCTATTACTTCAGATCTATATCAGGCATCAATCCATATATTATTAATCTCCCAGCAATAGCATTTCCATTAGGAATTGCGTAGTCCATTCCTGTAGATCCAAGGGAGAAGGGAAGTTGCAAGAATTTCAGTTAGTAATCCAATGGAGGGTCATTCCTTCACATTGTATCTAGTATTTCCATCATTCTTGATCCGATTTTCATATCTTAGTAGCAGGCTAGAGAGCATCCATCCTTTATAGCACAGTGTTTGGTAGCAGTTGTGTAGCAGCAGCTGTAATCTTCAGAGGAGGATTGAGGAGCTATATCTTGAGCTTCTAGCTTGAGGATCTAGTGAAGGGATCAACCCTTCAAGCTTAGATATGATCTTGTGAAATATTGCAGCCATATATTTTTTAGATCCAAATTCAGATCTACATAACCTAGTAGACTAGGGATCAAACCCTAAGAGGGTAACTCTCCAATCTCATAGATTTTGAATTTCCTTTCTGGGTTAACTTGGGTTGCCATCATAGTGCCCACATCTAGAATCTTGGCATCATCAGAGCTCTAGATTTTTGTAGATATGAATTTCCATTTTTAGCTAGCAGTTATATTTACATCATCATCTAAAGGGACAATGCAGTATTTCTTCCTGCAGATCTCCAGTTACGCAGTGCCTACTTTAGCATGTTTTCAGGGTCATTCTAGCCTACGTATTTGTCTTGAGTGCATCTATTTGAGCACTTTTGTATTGTTTATCCATCGCCAGTGATAATAAAAGGCTCACTTATTCTATATATTCTATGATTGTTGAATATTTACATGTACATTTTCTGCGTTACAAATATTGTGTTTGTGTATCAATTCATTATTCCATTTTGGGATATTACAGTGGTATCAGAGCATGATCTTTGGCTCAGCTTGTCGACATTATTGACAACATGTGAAAAGCAGATAGTAGAGATCTACTATAATGGAGGGATTAAGTTTTACCTCATATTTCTTTAGAACTATGAAGAATCTCTCCAATGAGATCAATGAAATGAAAAGAGAAAGGCAAAGAGAAACCTCAAGAAGGTTTCAGGATGAAGAAGGTCCCAATAATTCTTATCAACAACAAAGAAGACCAGAGAAGAAAAGTGCTTCACATTATTCCACCAGATCCAGTTTATTTGATGAGAAAGGGGACTGGTTTGAATATGTAGAAGACTTGGGGCATGAGACCCTAAGTAAATATATGTATGAATACAAAGCACAACCAAGAGCTTTGAAGGAGAATCTCTCTCTCCAATAGTTTTTTCAAATGAAAGAAGAGAGAAGATCCAGAAGCAGCAATAGAAGAAAGATGCATAGATTCTTATTGCCTACATTTGATGGATCTTCCACAATAACCTTGAGGGCATAGAGGGAAGAATTATTTACATTATTTCTGAAATATCCTCAAAAAGAGAGGTTTTGGAGTTTGCAGCGATGCACCTAGAAGGTGAAGCAAGAGATTTTTCAGTCACTTGTCCCATATGAAAGTGTTTGCTTATGCAGATTTTATTCAAAGACTGAAGAAGAGATATGGTAGAAAGAAACCAGAGACATCTCACATAGTGGCATTTCCCATAATCAAGGAGATAGAACATGAAGATCTAAAAGAAGATGTCCTCATTATCACTCAGGAGGAGGAGCCTCTACCACCACCAGCTACATATGTTCTTACATCAAGAGGGGGGTCACTTGCATCTTTGCAAGATGGTCTTGAGTTCTTGACATTTGGATCGCCATGCATGATTGATGAGATGCATGATGAGAAGGAGACAGATACCAGTGCTGGTACACTTGTAGAAGTGCATACATCACTATTACCAGCAGTTGGAGGTACTATTGTTCCGATTGGAGGAACTCTTGTGGTCTTGCAAGAGGTTTCCACACATCAATTGATCCAAGGTATCCAACCAATTTCATCTCATATTATTTTTGTACCTATTATTAAAACTTATGGTTACATTCCATTACAGTTTTTGCATGAACAAGGGTTAGAACAACATGCTAATTTGGAGTAGCATCATATCACTGTGCAGATGACCCTTGATCTAATCAAGGAAGGAAGGAAGAACCATCCTAGTTTTTCATTGATGAACGAAATTCAACCCTTTGAGTTGAAGTAAAGAGTTTCATAAAATGGGATGAGTATGATCCTATGTACAATGGCTAGCTATGAGTTCAACAATGTACCTTTCTTTGAGACAACACATGTTTTACCTTGCAGATCTACAATACTGTTAATGAGCTTCAGTGAGAAGAAGATGACCCATTCCTTATGGGAGCAATCAAATGGTAGCTTCATTCATGAATCAATGGAGAAAAGGATGATATATGGTAGACATCTTGAGATGGGAAAACCTTTCCCCTTTCAAGATGACTCTTTCTCAATGAGCATCTCATAGCTCAAAGAGAAAATTCTACCTGCAGCAGATCTGAAACCTTATTGGTTTTGGAGGGCCATTGATGAGAAGAAGATCTCATGGAGAGGTCTCATTGGAGGTGGACTTCAACATATCATGGAGTGCAAATTTATTCAATAGTTTGAGGATATTGGTGTCCTACAATGGGAGGATACCAAGTTTTTTCATAATGAGATCCATCATCCTCATTGGGATGAATGGTTGATGATGTGGAGCAAGGGGTTGCCAAACCACTTGCAGATCTATGAGATATGCCAGCAAGAAGCATGGATGCGCTTTTTTCTCTTGGGTGAGTATGGTTACCACCCAATGGATCATAGTTTTCTAATTCATGCTTTGCACATCACTGGAAGAATGCAGAAGAAAAAGGCATGGTTACTTTGGTTGTTGATGAGAGAGTTTGGACATCTCAAGATATATCTTATGTACATGTATTTACTTATGTTTGGGATATGTCTCATGTCTTTACATGTATTTATTTTTGGGATATATCTCATGTTCATGTATGTACTTGGGTTTGGGAGAGAGTATAACTCTCACATGATGTGGCATAAGGGAGCTTGGTTGTATTATGTTTATGGGACATTTCACATGTCCATTACTCTATTGCTACTCCATGACTTGCATCATGATGATGTAAGGTGGCAGCAATAATCCTTGTTGCTATGATTACTATTGGGAGAGTATGGACTGAATTCTACCCATACATTGCATGAAATTGTTGGAGGATCGCAACAGGAGGCCTTACAACGTTGGCTTCTGTTGGGGGATTATGGTTGTTGTACTTGGTATAATGATGATGTGATGGGGCAGCAAGATGCCTTATTAAGGTGGCTTCTCTTGAGAGAATATGGCCACTACATTTGGTACAATGATGATGTGGTATGGTAGCAAGAGACATTGTTGTGGTGGCTTCTATTGAGAGAGTATGGATCTCATATTCTCATTGATTTTGATTTGGCATGGCAACAAGAAGCATTGTTGTGGTGGCTTATTTTGAGAGAGAATGGCTCTCTTGCTTATTTTCATGATGATCTAGCATGGCAGCAGAAGGCTTTGCTACGTTGGTTGTTATTGGGAGAATATGGTTTGACATTGTTCATGTTCATCCATATGTCTCTACTTCTTATTTTTCACTATGTTGATGTGATGTTTGGATCCTACATGGCCAATAGGGCTAATGATGTGAGCATTGATAGATTCAATCTACTCTATGTATCATGGGTTGGAGAGATATTTCATGAGTTGGGACTTTCCACTTTGGGAATGAACCACTTAATTTTATGTATCTCATGTGCAGAGAATATATTTGGTCATCATATGGTTTCCACTTGGAGATTCATTGAGGAGGATGAGTATCTAACTTTTCAATTGATTGCCATTCTAAACATTCTAGAGAGGCAACTTTGGATCAGGACATGCATGACACATTGTGACAAATGGGGAGGCCTTCCATATGAGGATTCCATTTGGAGGGATGATGTTTGTTGTAGCATCCACTTTTGCAGTTGCTTGAGGACAAGAAACATTTTTCCGGGGAGGATTGTAATAATCCCAATTTTCCACAAGATAATTGGAATATTAAAGTTCTTAATAAACTTAATTAATTAAGTAAATAAGAGGTTGGAGGGACCCATAAACCCCAAAGATATTAAATAAAATCCACTTTTGATGTGTGTATTGGATATTTTAGATATAGATCTACATTATGGAGTAGTGGATCAGCTTCTTAATGTGAAAGGAGTGGAGATTGTGTCTCATTAATGAGATAGATCATGGAGGTTGAAGCAGTCAATTAAGATCATGGAAGGAATCAAATGTAAGATCATAGATAATTCATGATGATATGATGGAGGAAGTGGTGAAATAATTCACACATGATGGAGGGAGTGATCATTACATGCACACATGATGGAGATCATGGAGAGACAGCACATTCAACATAGAGACCTATGTCCACATGTACAACACAATTATGAGGTGGGCCAAGGCATGGGAAGGTTCACAAACTATATAATGAAGATGAAGGAAAAAATAGAGCAGGCTTTAGATTATTATTAATGTCTAATCTGTTTAGATCTAGATTTGTCATTTGACATTCCAAGCATGATTGAGCTATTTAGCTAAGTTTGCAATGTTGTTTAGCACAGAGTGTTTCCGAGCGAAAATCCCACACTTACCCACAGGGGACTTGTGTGCCTACTCTGGGAAGGTATTCTATTAAGATACATTCATCATCATACATTGGTGCCATATTGTTCCTACTTTTTTTAGAACAACCATATTCATAAATTTCACATTTCTGAAGATCAGTTTGAGAGGAGGAGGTTGTCCTTCAATATTTCAGCTGAGGAACCGGTGAAGGATTTATCCTATCAAATTGGGCTTCAAGATCAGCTTTCCAGTGCTTCATATCTATATCAGGCATCAGGCCATCTATTATTCATCTCCCAACAACAAAATTTCCTTCAAGAATTGTGCAATCCATTCCTATAGATCCAAGGGAGAAGGGAAGTTGCAAGCATTTCATCTAGTAATCTAGTGGAGGACCATTCCTTCACAGTGTATCCAAAATTTCCATCATTCTTGAGTTGATTTTCATATCTTAGCAGTAGGCTAGAGAGCCTCCATCCTTTATAACATAGTTTTTGGTAGCAGTTGTGTAGCAACATTTGCAATCTTCAGAGGAGGATTGAGGATCTAGTTCTTGAGCTTCTAGCTTGAGTATCTAGTGAAGGGATCAACCCTTCAAGCTTAGATCTGATCATGTGACATATTGCAGCCATCTATTTTTCAGATCTAGCTTCAGATCCACATAACCCATCAGACCAGGGATCAAACCCCAAGAGGGTAGCTCTCCAATCTCATAGATCTAGAATTTCATTTCTGGGTTATCTTGGGTTTCCATCATAGTGCCCAGATCTAGAATATTGGCATCATCAGAGCTCCAGATTTCAGTAAATCTACATTTCCCTTTTCAGCCAGCAACTGTATTTACAACATCAGCTAAAGGGACAACACAATATTTCTTCCTACAGCTCTCTAGTTACGTAATGCCTGCTTTGGCATGTTTTTAGGGTCATTCTATCCTATGTATTTGGCTTGAGTGCATCTATTTTAGCACTGTTGTATTGTTTATCCATCTTCAATGATAATAAAAGGCTCACTTATTCTGTATATTCTATGATTGTTGAATCTTTACATGTAAATTTTTTGTGTTACAAATATTGTGTTTGTGTATCAATGCATTATTCCATTATGGGATATTACATTAATCTGCCTCACAGATCCTTTGTTTATCACTCTTCAACCTTTTCATGTCATTTGTGACTTTCCATCATTGCGCCCCCAAGGAGTTTATCATGGAGACTCGAAGGTCTTCACCCTCAGTTTCTTTTAGGAAGTCTTACTCCACCCCATAGTGTCCGAGTTAGTCCTCCCCTGAGTCACCATACCGACTTTGATTCTGGTTCATCAGGTTTTTCCTTTGATTCTGACCTTGGTTCTCCTCACCCTCATATCATCACCATGTCAGGCGCCAATGCAAGTGCGGGTCATCAAGTCGGTGGTGGCCCTGGCCCTAATGCTGGAGCTACTGCTAGCAGAACCACTACTAGAACCATCCTAGCTACCCCTTTTCTACCATTTATGCCGATTTTAAGCCTTCCCGATTTTAGCCAGTTAGTCAATGACTCCATGCACCACGATGCAGGTTAGAAAACTATACCAACTAATATTATTTCCAACATTCCTAAATTTGAAGGAAACCTTGGATATGACCCAAATAATCATGTCTTCTCCTTTCATATGTGGTGTTGGTCTAATTCCATCACCAATGTCTCCATTCACCTTCGAATGTTCCAACGTACGCTTACTGGAGAAGCTGCAAAGTTGTATGTTGATAAACCTGTTGAATCTCATACCACTTTTGCAATATTTTCTAAAGTTTTTCTATCATATTTCTAGTTACCCCTCCATTATGATACCGAGACCGAGTTTTTGACTGCCTTCCATCAATATTCTGCCACCCACCTTTCTGACCATGTCGAAGAATGGCGTAGAAGAAGGAGCTTGTGTAGAGCTCCTACATTCGAGGATCGTGTCTATATGGATTGGTTTCTTAGAATTATCTTATCCCCCATAGGTAAATATTTTGCATCTCATTTTCCTCAGTCTGAGGAAGAAGCTCTTCGGGTTGCCTTAAAATATGACTTGATCTATGTCGATTCGAGTTATGTTTATACCGTTTTACCAAATCTTCCTAAACTTAGAGATGCCAATTCACCAAGGGTATCTCATGCCACCTATGGTATAATTGGATCTATTTTACATCCATATGTTCCTCCTCACATGATTTATGGTTACCCCTAGTGGGGATCAATTCCTCCAACACTTATCCCCCTCCAGGAAACTTGTATCTTGGTCAAAGCACACCTCATGCATTTGTATAACCACAACAATTGATGCTAGGGACAACTGTTTCTCCACCTATTTACCCAAATGTTTCCCCATATCATTTTTATCCTTATGCACAACCCAACGCTCCAGCCCCTCCGACATCATCGCCCCCACCTCTGACGCCTTCTCATCCTATGCCACAGTATCCACCACCTCCTCAAGGTTAGGTGTATGCTCAACAGAGCACGACTAATCCCCAAAATTACAAGAAAAATAATAAGAGGAAAGGCAACCAAAACCAACAAGCACAGGGTAACCAAGGTCGCCCAAGTAATCAACCGAACACACCCCAAGGGAACCAACCTAACACCACAAACTAGCAACAGGGTGATCAACCCAAGCATAACAAGACCCTTCGTATGAACAAACCTTGTTCATGTTGTGGTGTACATGGCGATTATACTCATGATTGTCCCCTTTTACCCTAGATGTGCTAGTTGTGGGAACCCCAAGTAGGGTCTAGAGGACAACAACCCACCACGTCTCTCCCTCCAAACATTGCCCCAACTCAACAAATTATGTTCACTAATCCTTTCCCTCAGCATGGATATGTTTCTTCCCAACCACCTTAAGGTTAGGCCGCCCCTCAACCTCAGCAGTCAGGTACCCCTGATTACCATATTCTCATGATGAAATCTGACGAGGTCAATATCGTTGATGTCAACCTTCAGACGCGGTCGCGCTAGTATGACAAGAAACTCGCTATGTCTGCAACCGATTCCCAAACCAAATTATTAACATAGTTCATTTGGACACCAAATGTTCCCTTACAGATCCCTCAGCCTAAGGCAGAGGTCATTCCCAAGATCCCCAAAGGACCACTATGCTGAAATGCTTCTTCTTCCAAAGCCGCTCACACCTACAACATAGTATATGTCTTGGCAGTATCCTACTGCCATGTCAACACTTGACGTCCTCCAGCCGTGCCCATCACAAAAAAAATCCCTATTATATACTCTAGGATTTTAGGGATTTTTTTGTCCTTCAGATGATTTTTTGATCATCTTCGATGTTGAAAAGTTAGAACATCCCCTTTACCCTCATCCGTTTCTTTCCAAATACCAGTCAAGATCTGTAATACTCATGTCTAGTGATTTATCATAGATGAGGGCACATCCACATGTGTGATGTCTAATTATGTTTATAAGAAACTCAAGTCCCCCAATCCATGCCCATCCACTATCACTTTATGTGCTTGGGAGAGTCACCCTTCCCAGTCCCTTGGCATGTTCCGCAATTGTGCAATCACACTTGTGGGAAAAACTGTTTGTATTTACATAGAATTCATTGATGCCCCTTGCATTATAATATCCTCTTGGATCTAAGCTACACCTATGCGATGTCAGTTGTCTCATCTACGTTTCACCATAGTATTTTCTTTCCCCACAAAGGAAATATCGTCACCATCGATCAGATGACATATTATGAACTGATGTCTCAGACCTCTGCTGAGTCCATCATCACTTTGGTGGTCGATAACCAATCAGTTGCACCTCTCAACATTGTCTCATCGGGAGTCTATAAATATTCCACCTTACATGGTTCACTCCCTGGTCCACACCACTCTTATCACTGAGCCCAACTAATCGAGTGTTTTCATGTTACAAGCATCTCGGGCTAGCTAAAAGCATCTTGGTATGACTATCGAATAACCAGCTCCTTCGCCACCTACTGTTGTTCACTCGATACAGCCATCAGGACCATCTCCTCAAGGACCTTCTCCTTATGTTGGTGTCTCTCCTAATATCTTTCAACCAGGAATGATTTCCCTAAGTCTTAACCATCTAGGAGTCGTTCCACCAGGCCATTACCCTTTAGGTCAGACACCATTTTTAGCTCCCCCATCTGGATTCTTTCTTGTGCCTGTTATGGCTACGTTGAGTTTACCCAATTTGACACTGGGGATCCAAATTTGGTACATTGATACCCCAAAAAACACTTTACCTAATCAACTTAAACCATATACCACTTTGACCCCAGTTCAATTGGTCACCATGACCCCTCCCTTTGTTTCAATGCCAGAACCACCTCAACATGAATCTACTCTTGTTGTGAAAGCATCCAATGAGGGGGGAAAAGCCAAAAATAAGGAACCTAAGGATAAGGCTCCCCAAGCAACTCTAGCTCCTCCTAAGCCTCCAAAACCTACACCTTCGTGCGATTTATGTGCTATTGTTCGGCATGCCACCAATAAATTTCCTAAACTTCCTTGTCTCAAACCCATGGTCAATGAAACATTTCCTAAATCTGACATCTCGGAGGTCCATGTTACCTTACCTGATTCAGCCAAGAAACTAAAATTGTTGCACACGAATCACCCTTGTGCTTTGTGTGATCATTATGGCCACTATTCCCATTATTGTACCGATCTCGATGAATTTCTCGATATCCTTCATGTGGTTCGTGAAATCGAGGCCACTCGTAGTGGATCATCTACTCCTCTACTTGTGTGTTCTGCTTCACCAAAATCAGAGGATAGTTTTGCACACATTGTGATACCTCCCCCCGATGTCGAGATGACAGACTCTTCGATCACTATTCTCTATCTATCATTATCCATTAGATCCGTGAAATAAAACCCCTATGGGGCTTCCCATTCTGTTTATGTCGAACCCCCCTCGTTGAACACCCTAGTCTCAACATCAGTAGATGCTTCATCTAATAGCTCTTTGTATACCCATAGTAGCGATGTGTATGTGAACCATATTTCTCATGATGATGCACCAGCTAGCTCCACCGCATCATGTGGTCTCCCTTCCTCCAATCCTCCCATCTTCCATTCAAATGAAGACATTATGGAAGGCATGACCACCCCTTATTTTCCTTGGGATGATATGCACCATTGTGCATATTTCCTTCCACATCAAACCCATGACCAATATGTTGTGGAGTCCAAAAACTTCATCCATAGTGAGGTCGATTGGTTCAATAACCCCTTACTTTGAACCCATGCATTCAAACCACATACACCTTGTGGCCATTACATTGACACCCAATGTTTGGGTAAGGGGGCATCCATATTTGAGAGTCCAATGAGAAGTAATTCTCCCCGACCCTCCTAGTGTATATGGTATTGTTTACTATAGTACGATTATTATTCCCCATGCATAAGAAACTTTAGAGTCCCATATCACTTCAAATCACTATAGGGGTGATTCACTTAATCATTCCTTCATCTTACATCAACAACCTAGTCCCTTAGACATTTTTGTTGACCAAACACGGTGTTTTCTAGGTGAGCACCAATTCATTATATCCAAAGCCACTCTTTGGGATAGTGACACCATGTATGTGAACCCATAAATTTAATCCATTTGCTTCATATATGCAGTTCCAAATGAGATTGGTAATTCACTATTTCCTTTCTGTAACTTTATCTATCCATTCTTCCCATATGAAGATAACCATAACCTAAAAAATGGTGAACCACATCATCAAAATGTGTTTAGAGTCCACTATTCTAAATACATTTGGCACGTCCATAGCATGCTTGGGGGCACCTATGCCCCTACATATTCTCACGTCACCATCCTCTTGAGGATTTAGTTCCTTTGAGACTAAATGTTTGAATCCATTATTTCAAACACCATGGTTCTCCACAAACTCCTCTAGCTAGGGGCATCATTCCCACCTTTGCATACTAGATCAGTCCCCTCCATCACATATGCTATGGGGGAATATCCCATTATTGGGGGCATGATTTTCCCTTGGCATCTTCTCACTTGCTTAACATAAGTCTTGGCCTAGACCCCGCTGTGGAGCGATAAAAAGGTGTCTTTGTAACTCCTAATTACCTCACATTAATTGTCAACCCAGGGACGACTTTTTGTTTCAAGAGTGTACTCAGTCTGAGGCGGCTATTTACTCAAGAGTAATGTTTTGCAGTATAGTGCTTAAAATCTAAAAGTAAATGAAAGCTGGAAATAAAATATACTTACAACAAAGCATTTTAAGACTTAAATCATGCATTCAGAAAAATAAGCAATGTATCAGTCAAGGGTCCAGTAACAATAACTCATCCCTTTGGAAACTGATGTAACCAAAAGTAACCAAGGAACAGATCATTAATCTGGGGACTAGACAGCAAATGCCAATGCCCACTACAGCTTCAGATCGTTCTTCACACCAAAGCAAAGATAATGCAAATAACAGGAAATGGAAAGCTGCCATTGAAAGTAAACTAGGAAAGCTCTTTAAAAGCAAACTCTTGCAATTAATCAACCAAACTAAACAACGAAGTAAAGAACATGAAACTGTAAAGCATTACGATTCAAAGAAATAGGAACTAAATCAAACCATCACATGGCGGAAATTGGAAAGATATGATACAACAGCAGCATACTCCACCAGAGGCTGGGCCCTTAGCCGCCAGCGGATGCTGCTAGGCTACTTCAGATCAGGTGAATGAACAACAACCCTTTTATTTATTCATCCTCAAATTGTGAAATCATTACAACAGCAAAAGCTTTGAAGATTACAATGGCAATGCAACAATCCCTATCCTATCATGAATAATCCATCATCATTCTTGAATCTCTAAGTCTGAATCCTCAATTCCATCATTCGAATCCATCCCGAATCATCCTCAAAGTCCCTCTCCCTCTCTGATCTCTGTTCTGATTTAAATACAAAGAGAGCAGAGAGTGGTTACAATAGAGATAATTACAACATGATTCTATTACAAAATTGGTTTTCTTCTAACCATTTGATCAACAAGAACAAGGCGAATTTGGCTTTGCAGTTGAGATTTGGAGTACGGCCGCAACAACAAATCTGAGAAAATCGTGCTCAACGAACCCTGCGTTTCTATTAGTACAAGCCGAATTTTGGCAAACCGTTCTTTAATAAAGTTAATTGGGTCCGTTCTGGACAAAACCCATGTTCCGGATTTTCCAGATTCCTCTTCATTTGCTCAGAATCTCAACCGCAAAATCGTCACTTCTTATTCCAACGAATTTCTGAGTTGGCACTTTTAATGATCAAATCTTCAATCTGAAAATTATCTTGGAGGCTAAAAATGGTGAATAATGTTACAACTGATTTATTAAAACTATCATTGATAAAATCATACATAATCATCAATTTATTAGAAATAAAGGAGATAAATAATATTCATTCATAAGAGCATAAATCATTATAAAATGGATTTAAATAATAAATTATAATAAATGACGTGATGAAGAATGGTAGAAATGGGTGGAATAAGCGTTCACAAGTGATAATAATAATGGCATATTAACGGCCCAACACCCGCCAATCTAGGTATGGTCAATTATCCTCCCATTACTTTGATAGTTTTTCCTACCAACCTCTTCGATGAGCCATATATCGTAGATGCTTGATACCATATCTTCGAATAGTCTACTTTATGTGATACCATACTTACCTCTTGGTCACCATGTTTGACTTGGTGGGCAGGGATGATTCTAGACCTTCTCTAGTAGTTCATTCATGTATTCTTTTCTTACCTTGATTCTTCACCAGGAACCATTCTTCCAAGAATCATTAATTCCATCCTTAGTCAAGTAAGGCCACCTTCCTAAAAGTCGTAGATCCTATTTCCGATGGTAGGTTTTTCCGCTATGATTTTCGCAATATTCAGGGCCTTCTCTTCCTTTCCAAATTCACCACATCTCCCTTAGAAAATGAATTGAAATTGGATGGAAAAAACCCTTTTATAGGAAAAACCCCAATTTTTTCGTCACCCATTGCGACCAAACTGTAACTTAGTTTGGAAAATTGTCAGCACCATTGGAAAGCTATCACCAAGCACTATAATGAGTCTTCTTCTTTTTTGGTGATTTGACACTTCACCCAAAATCAATTTTTTCCATTAAATGTCACTTTGTCACCATTAAAATTGAATTTATTCATATGAGCCGCTTGTCCATTGGCACCACTTTTCCTTTGTACTTGTCATCTCATGTGTCGATTTTTTTCATGGGCAACCATTATTTGTCCATGTTTTTATGGTACCCCTTGGCCTACCCTATGTGGCAGCATCATCGAGTCACCCTTATTCAGAGCATCTGAGTTGAGTCATCATCGCATTCATGCAGTCTGTCTCGAGCCCCTCTATCCCTTGTTACAATATTCCATCTATATTTGCATTGAATTCATCACGTGTTGCCCATTTTTTCCTTCAGTCATACTGTCCCTTATCCCCTCAAGAGTCAAGTCAGTCACCGCCAGGTTAACCATGATTTTTTATGCTCTGATAAGGGAAGTCATTCGTCTGCTACTCAGTATCCCCTTCTTCCATCATCATCCTTGGTGTTAGTCCATCTTGATCACTTTACTATGATCCCTCGTACCTTAGTTGAGAATTAATCATTGCCTCACCTATGGCAGTCGTTCTTCTGTCGACATCAGCACATTTATTCCAGAAGAAAGGTCTAGAGGGAGGTGTACCTTGGTTCCAGCTTCCATTCTTTTTCCGTACCTCAGATCAAGAAAAGGGAATCATCATTTCCATTTGACCTGGTTGTTTCTCATATGCTCGACCTCAGCTCATTATCGCATGTTGAGATTCTTATACTTGATGGTTTGGTGATTCAGTAGATTTTACTAGTGATTCTCGGGTGTGTATGAGATGTTTCAGATCTCATGAGGGGGTGGCCCTTCAGGTAGCCCCCCACATGCCCAGATGACCTCATATTATTTTATAACCTCAGATGCAGTTCCACATATTTCATGGGTTCGGTGTCATCCGCTTGCAGCACCCACAACATGCATGTCTCATTTAGATGATCCATTCAGATATTCATAGCCCTTTCTTGTTCAACATGGCTTATTTGGTTGTTATACCAACCCCCTTCCCCATGTCATATAGAGGGGCACTATTTATGTCTCATTTACTCAGATGTTATTGTTTTCAGTCCTAGCCTTTATTTTCTTAGGTGCATTATATATATGGGATCCATTGTATTATTTTTTGGCCCATTGATGCCAGCATGTCATGTATCATGTATTATACATTTTATAACTCAGTCGCACATTTTTGGGCTCACAATTATTCTTTGTACTTTGTCATCTCGGTGGGCATAGGTATTTCTTCCCAGCCTCATTGAGAACATGTACTCAAACATAAAAGGAGACTTATATCACTTTGTAGGTCTCGCCCCCTCAGTTACTATCCTGTATCACTTCACTTCATTCATATATCTATCTCTCCCACTCTCCTTCGGTTTCTAGTGATTGTGTTCTTACAACTTACTTTAGTCATACGATTTTCTCCTAACGCTCGTACGTTGGGGGGGAATCTATTATCACCAAAAATTGGTCATCTAACCATTTCTAATTAGATGGATCAAAGTACACCATGTAAGACCAATTTTACCATAGTAAAATTTCTTTCACTATAAGAAATAATTTAATAAACCATATTTTATTAAGCTATTTATGGTTAAAGCAAGAAAACCCATGAGAAATAATTAGACAAATAATTATTTATCTTATTTTTCTCTTGGAATAATTAATTAAATCATTATTTAGGTATTATTCCTTGTTAAAGTTGACTAAATCACCTAGGAATAATTAAACAAATCATTATTTGTTTATTAGTCTTTAACCGCATTCTTGAAATGATAAATAAATAATTTATTTCTTTATTATTTCTAAATAAAAGTATTTAACCAATTTAAATACATTTTCCCTCCAAAAAAAATATAATAAAATATTTCAAGCGGTTAGATCTAGATCTTGGTTAATAATATTTTATTATTTTTTATTATCGAGGATAACTTGATATTTTGTTATAAATAAGAGGGTTTTTTCCTTCATTCGTCACTCTGATCATCATTAGGGGAATTTTGAGGTCTAAAATGGACCTCCTAAGGAAATAATAAAATATTAGCTAAACCAATAAAATAACATTTATGAATTTTGAAATTCACTTTTTGCACCAAAATCCATGTAACCATGGTTAAATTCAATTCAAAAGTTTTACTAAAATAAAATTAATAAAAAAAAAATGTATTGATGTGACTATAAATAAGAATGATATTTTTAAGAAAAAATCATTATCATTGCACAACTAATGCATTTTTCCTTTGTACTTAAATAAATATAAATATAAATATAAATATAAATTCATAAATTCTTAATTATAGAATATACTATTTGTTAAAATTTATATTATTTAAATTATATAATAACATGTAATTAATGTACTATATAAAAGTAATATAATATAATATATTGTTTTATGTATGAATTTTATATTAGATATTAAATTGATTTGATTTATAAATAAATATTTGAAAATATACAAATATAATATTTGTTGAAAAATGTGTAAGTACATGAAGATTGTGTAGGGATATGCATTGTTTGTTTCAAAAAATATGAAATGACAATACTAATATTTTATTCAAAAAGTGTGAAATGACATTTATTATGAGTACTTTACTTTATGACTTTAAAATTACTTAAAGCACTACCATAGTTAACCATGATTTTTTATCCACCATTGGGAATGTAACAAGTAAGTACCTTTAACTCAAGCAATACCACCTCAACCATTAGGGATGATGTCATCCCCTAAAATGTGATTGGTTCTCATAAAGTGAATTTTTATTGTACATTTTCCTTAGGAGGCCCATTTTAAACCTCAAAATTCCCCTCATTGTCACTATCATTTCCTTTTGCCTTTTGAGCTCCCATCTGACTTCAACACATGCTTTGGGTTTTTCTACACCATTGAGAGAGAGAGAGACTCACAAAGCTGAAGCATTGAGGACAACTAATAACCCATCCCATTGAGGGGGACTGGTAACATTTACTTGTTTCTATTATGAAACTAACTCGAAAAATAGAAGAAAAGAAAGATCAACGCCTTAGAAATAAGCCATTTCGAGGGGGAAACCTCCTTTACATTACATAAATGAAAAATTATTGGATGATACAAATGAAAAAACCTCCTTCTATATATAGGAGTCCATGGGGTTACAATATAGTCCTAGCCGACCTAACAATAATAATTTAAGGGCACAATAATAAAAATATGGGGGTTACAGGGGTATAACAATAACAATAAAGGGGCTATACTAACAACAACAAGGGAGTATACTAGTAATATATGGACCTAACATGCCCCTCTCCTTAAAAAAAGTGTTTTTCTTAATGCTTGAGTAGCTTTGGATGCTTTTGTATAAAATTCTCATCCTCCCATGTAGATTCCTCAGTTGGTAAGTTCTTCCACTTGATGAGATACTCTGAAATTGATCGATTTCGTAGTTGTCAAGTTCTTGTTTTTGTGATTGCTTCAGGTTCCAATATGATTTTTCCTTCCTCATCAAGTTTTGGAAATATTGTTTGAACTGGAATTTTGTCACCTATAACCTTCTTTAAGCATAAAACATGGAAAACTGGATGCACTCGCGAAGAAGCAAGAAACTCCAATTTATATTCCATAGTACCAATGTTTTGCAACACCTTGTCGTTGGTACTCCGCATCTTCATGGAGAATTCAATGAACTGCGTCCCTTTGGGGCAGTCATTACACCATTCGTAAGGACCATAGTACTTTGGCGATAATTTATTATCTTTCTTAGCTTGCTTGAGGGACTTTTTTTGTATGGTTGTAGCCATAAAAATACAAGTCTCATATATCAAAAATTCTCTCGCTGTGATGTTGATCTGCTTGTTGTTTCATTCATTTTTGTGCCAAATTTAGGTTATCCTTTAAGAGTTGGAGAACTTGTTGTTGATGCTCGATGTGATCTTCCACTTCTTGAACATTATAATTTTCTCTTAAATATGATGTGATGGATGGTGGATGATATCCATAAAGTGCCATAAATGGGGTCATTTTTGTTGCAGTATGGAAGGAAGTGTTATACCACCATTCAAACATAGGTAACCACTTGACCCATTGTGTTTGTTTATCAGATACAAAACAAAAAAGATATCATTCCAAACATTTGTTCACTATCTCAGTTTGACTATCGGATTGAGGATTATAAGATGAGCTATGAGCTAGTTGTGTACCCAAAAAAGAAAATATTTCCATCCAAAAAATTCCAGTAAAAATGGGATCTTTGTCACTTACAATAATATTTGGGTTTCCATGTAGCTTTTGAATTGTTTCCATAAATGAAGTAGCAACTGTACTTGCTTTAAATAGATGTGATAATGCACAAAAGTGTTCATACTTGGTAATTTTATCGACTACCACCATGATGACACTCTTTCCTTCGGACTTAGGTAAACCTATGATAAAATCCATTGAAATATCCTCCCAACGTTGAGTTGGAATGGATAAAGGTTGTAGAAGACCCGGGGTCTTGATTGTCTCAACTTTATTTTGCTGAAAAACCAAACATTCTGCCATAAAACTTTGAATATCAGATTTAAGGCCATCCCAAAAAAATCTTTCTTCACCGTATGGTAAGTTTTTAAAAATCCTGAGTGTCATCCTAAAGGAGAAGTATTCAATTCCAAAAGAATATTTTGTTTTAGTTTGGAATTATTACAAATATATAAGCGATGTTTGTACCACAAGGAATCATTTTTCTAACTAAATGTACTAGATGTACTAGGATCTTGTTGCAACTTTTGAATGAGTGTCCACACTTCTTTGTCCTTCTTCCATTCATCCCTTGTTTCGGTTATCCAATCTGGTTGGATAATAGAAATGGCACAAAGCAATGCTTCCACATCTTCATATTTTCTTGAGAGTGCATCTGCAACAACATTTAACTTCCCTTTTTTGTAGATGATTTCAAAGTCACAACCCAAAATCTTTGTGACCCATTTTTGTTGCTCTTCTAAAGATAGTATTTGTTCCAAAAAGTCTTTAAGACTATCATGATCAATTTTTACCTTGAAGTGTCTTCCCATTAGGTGAGGTCGCCATTTCTTTAGTGCATGTAGTATTGCCAATATTTCCTTTTGTTACACAGCAATTTGTCACTGTCCCTGCAATTCTCCATCCCGCACAATTGGAGGGCTCATTCTGTGACCTATGAGCAGTGACATGACTTGAAACCACTTTCATGACATCCCTCTAAACATGAGCTTTCATTTCCCTGAAGACAAATCCTTGTAAAAACCCTAAAAACACCCCTTTTTACATTGGCGCGGGGAGCCAGTTCGGTACCCGCGCCAATGGGGGAAATAATTCAAATAGGGCGCACCAATTGGCGCTCTGTCTCAGAGTCGCACTCGCGTCAGCCATTTTGAGGAGTGTTTTTTAAAAATAAATGGCGGAAGTTTCGTCCTAACTAATCCATAAACTGGTATCTAATTTGAGTTGGGAGGTTTGGCTCCAGATCTCCATGTAGAGGAAGTGGTTTGCCACCTCTCATGGAAGCTTCTTTGAGGATAGGGCCAATCCCATAATTGTAGGGATCCCAACTCCCCTTCCTCCATGTATATAAGCTTGCCATTCTCCTTTGCAAGCTAATCTCCAAGAATCTCCAAAAGTTCCCAAGAGCCATCAGAGCCTTATGCTGCAAGAGCCTTGATTCATTCCCTTAAGGCCAAATCCAAGCAAGGAGATTATTGTCGAGACATCCGAAGAGAGAGGTTTGTCCCATCCCCGACAGGCTTGTTCGAGACGTGTTCCGCTGGTGACCCTCCGAAGGAGAATTCAGCGTCAGAGCCAGGTTGTATCCTCCTTTGATTGATTAATGATAAACAACTATTGGTTATGGTTCCACTCCTGTTGTTGATTATGATGATGAGTTATGTCTTCTCTGACTGACATATAGTTGCATATACTGGATTTTACACTTCGTTTGTTTTGTTTCTCACGTGTGCAGGTGTCTGATCACGGAGATCGTGAGGATTGTGATCTGCCAGAGCTAAGGAACGAGAGCGCTAATTTCTCTACGAGCGACAACGTTGGATTCCAGGTAAGCCTTTATCGCTAGTCAGTTTATTTACAATTAGGAACCTGCACTATAGTGTGTGACGATTGTTGCTAGACCCGGTCTGGGCTAGTAGGGATCGCCTCTATCCGTAAAGAGGATTTACCTCCACAACAAATTGGCGACTCTGCTGGGGATCGTCTAGCTTATTGTTGTTCTGCATTGTAAGCTATAGACGGAGCCTGAAGTTATCTAGATAGCCTTCGAAACACTATTGCTCTGCATTAGCGAAGTCGATCAACGCTGCTTCAGTCAATCTCCGGTTTAGTTTATGAACTGAACACTTGGAGTATTGTCTTGTATTTTCGGTTTTTTCTCGATTCTGCTTGTTTGGTCAGCTCTTTTGGCTGGCTCTTTTTGTGATTTTAGCTTTTGGTTAGCTTGATCATCACTGGTCTGCTTGTTGGAGTGCCTTTTTTTTTTTTTTTTTAAATTTTTTCATAGAAAACTCAACTGGCGCGCTTTATAGCCTAACAGTCATGCCCATTGGCGCAGGTTGCTAGTGTATTACTCACGCCAATTCCATTGTGGCGCTAGTTTCAGCCTCACAGTCACGCCAATCCTGTGAGGTACTAGGGTTTGCTCTATTCTGAGCTTCCTGAGCTTGATCAGTGTGTTTGGTCTTGTTTTTTCGACTGCTTGAGTGTTCTGGAGCCTTGTTTGACTAGCTGTGACCTTCGTCCTTTGGTTGTTTTCCTGTTTCCATCGATTTCAAATTCTAGCCCTAGGGCATCTAGGTGCTCTTGTGTGTCGAGCCTCCCTTGGAAGTTTTTGGTTTCTATTTCTTCAGTCAACATTTTGATTGCTCCTCTGCATTCGTTTAGCAGTTGTTTATCATTTTATTGCGTTATTTGAGTGTTTTTTCTCTTCTTCATTCAAATTTCGCTTTGCCTCGCTTTGGGCCTAGATTACATGGTCCATTTAAGTCTTTGGGATTCTCTTGGTTTTGAGGGACTGTTTTGTCAATTTGGAGATCTGATTGTGTGTTTACATTGAGTGAAATTTGTTTGTTTTGCTCTTTCCTCATCACTTCTCGAATTTCTCTTTTCATTATTTTTCATTTTTTTTAGTGCACTTTGTTGTTAAACATTGAAAATACAAAAAAATCTCTTTTTCTTTCGACTAGTTAGTGCAAATTAAAATCTTTTCGGTGTTATTAGTGATTAGTGACTTTGAGAGAAAAGTTTTTGGTTTCCATTAGCTGCATTAGAGACTTTGCTGGTTGTTCTCTGATCATTTTATTATTGTGTGAAAAGATCTTAACTCTCTTGTAATTAGCTTTCATCGAATGAAATGATATACTGTGGCATATAGTGTGAATTTAGGAGATTTCGAGACATAACACTTGCTAGGGCCTGAAAACTGAAACATAATTGAAGATAAACATTAAAATTTATTCAATTTACACTAAGGCAGCATTGAAAAATTAACGCAACATTTAGTGGTCTAGGCTAGAGATGTGTTTCGGTGTCTTTAAACCTAGTAGATATCGTTCGCCTCTTGGCTTTAGACAGCACTAGTACGGACTTGTGCTCCCCGTACCGTCGAGTATATAAAGGGAGACCCCACTAGGTTTCTATCCTTTATCCATAGGAAGCCGAGTATGCCGCCCTATACCCGTGATACACCGGACACAGCATTCGGAGAGATTTCCTACATGTACGTTAAGTCCTTGGTTGATTTCTCTTTCATTTTTAAACCAAGGTGTATATTGCATTTCACAGTTATTTGGTACACCCTTTGCCTAGTATTCCTGAGTAGTCATTTGATCTTTTCTTACTCTTTAAATTTGAAAGGATCACTAAGCGCTTATCCTTTCACGCTTGTTTCAAAACTAAAAGAGATAGAGTCACCTTTTATCCGTTTCTCGACTCTTAAAACATGAACCGGTGAAGTTTCTAAGTTTCAATGTGGTAAAATAAATCACCCGCAATCACATGCCCTGTTAGATTTTGCTTGTTGACTGTTTTATTGTGTGTCTTGACTCTTTTTTAGCTCGTGTGTGTGGTGCTTGATCTTTTTTCATTGTTGTCACAGTGGCAGAACCTTCCGTTTCATCTACTGGTAGTCCATATACGGACGATTCGTCAGAGGTTTCTCAATCCTCTGTTGAACCTCAGCAGCCCATCATTTCTGAGTTTCTCGACGGGGGACCGATCCTGTCTGAGCTTCCCTTTGGAGGATCAGTTGAGTTCAATTGTCCCTTTTCCGACCCTTGGTCTGGATTGGGAGTAGGGGAGCATTTCCCTCCTATTACATCGGGTTCGCCTTTTTTAGCTGCTGTTATTCCTCCTAGTCCTTGCTGTCTGCTATGAGAGCTAGCGGCAGGTTCAAATATGAGTGATTCTCCTAGCGAGGAAATCCCCACGTCTGGTGAAGATTACCAGTTATTCTCTTGACAGTTATTTCCAGAAGACAACCCTAAACCATCTATTATGTCATCACCCAGTCCCTCATTACCAGCAGGGTATAGATCCTTGGGTCAGATTATTGCCGCCGCTGCCTCCATGGGGGTGTCAGCTCCTTCTACGAGGCCAGTTGTTCCTTCATTGGGGATGTATCCTAAGACACCCATTACATCATCCCCTCAGGTCACTTCTGTACCCTCCAGACCCATTGTCTGTGTGGTCGCATCTACACCCGTTGTTACCACTCAGTCCGTAAGGACCACATCGCTTCCCGAAGACATCTATATAGCATCTGCTATGCTGGAGAACATCTCTTCGGAGGAGTATCGATTGTCCCTACAACAATCGAACCCCAAGGTTGGACAGTCCTCTCAAGATCCCAACCGCTCTTTTTTTCGCATTATGCACAGGATGGTACACCCGTGTACGTCTTTCCATATCAATATGATGAGCATGGGAACCCTTTATGTTTACCTACTCCTGAGGCTCAACTTCATGGTCAGGGTTTACCGTATAACAAGGCTGGATAACCTTATAAACTGCAAGGACAACCTTTTCAAGGCCAACCTTCGGGCCAACCTAGCTATCCTAATGACCCGCAGGGACAGCCCGTATAGGGCTACCCTTTGGGCCAGCAAGGGCCATTATACGGTCCGCAAGGACAGTATTACAACCCTTCAGGTCAACTCGTGCAGCCTCTCCCTGGAGTCCCGCCTGGGAAACCTCAAGGACTCACAGGTCAACCGGGGTACCAACCGGGGCCGGTATATGGTCCTGGGGGGCAAGTCCAGCCTTCTCAATCTATGCATCCTCAGTATCCTCTTGGTCCCAACGTTGCATATCAGCCAGGAACATCTTATGTTCCTGTTGCAGGTCAAACCGGTTATCAGCAACCACCTGGCTCCATTTCGCTACCAGGCCAACCGGCCAATCCAGCACAACCTGGTATCCCGCCACCAGGCCAACTGGCTAATCTGGCACAACCTGGTGTCCCTCCACCAGGCCAACTGGCCCATCTGGCATAACCTGGTGCTCCTCAACAACTAGGTCAACCTGCACAACTGGCACAACCTGTTTATTTGGGTCAACCTGTTCAACTAGGGCAGCCTGTTCAGCCAGGTCAGCCTGCTCAACCAGGCCAGCCTGCACATCCTGTCAACCCTGCCCAACAGCCGACTTATTCAATGCCGCAGCCAAATCAACCGCTGCACCCTAATTATTAGGCTCAGCAGGGTCCCACCTATCAGCATCCCACTCAACCTCAAGGCGGTTACTATTCTCATGGTCAATACCGACCGAATTATAGCCAGCCCCAAGGTTCTAACTATTACTCTCAACAACCCGGCTACACCTATACTCAGCAGCCAAATCTGCAAGCTACTCAAATGGGGACGACTTACAATCAGGGTCCATACTCTGGTTATCAAGCCCCGTACACTGGTTACCAGCAACTGAATTAGGTTGGTTACCAGCAACCGAATCAGGCTGGTTATACACCCTATACCCCCTACGGTCAGAACCCTGCTGGACAAAACTCCTGGGGGCAAGGATATTCTCAACCAGCATGAAGTACAGGTATTGTTCCTTATCGAGGGCCGGGCATGTTGTTCAATCCGCAATTGCCGTTCTTGGCTACCTTGGAATTATCGGATGTTTTGAAATTAACTAATGATCCAATTCTGCACAACCCTTATTGGCCTTCGATTCTGACCAAGGTACCCGGCAATTGCCCAAAATTTGAGGGTAAAGTTGGAGAAGACCCCCAAGCTCATGTTATGACTTACCATCTTTGGTGTTCGTCCAACTCTTGGGTGGACGATTCGATTCGTCTACGTCTCTTCCAGTGGACTCTTACTGGTGTCGCTGCCAAGTGGTATATCGAATTACCCCGTGGCATATTTCAATATTTCAATACGTTAGCCATGGCTTTTCTGACTCACTTCCAGTTACCGGTCCGTTGCGAGGCCGGGACGCATCTCCTGACTTCGTTAAAGCAGGATAAAGCCACCCACATCTCAGATCACATTCAATATGAGTGGCGACGTCATCGTAGACTGATCAAGTTTGATATACCTGATCAACTACTAACTCATTGGTTCACCACGTCCTTCGTTAACAAAATCGCCCAAGATATTGCTATGGGGGCATGTGTGACTGAAGAACAAGCCATAGCGCATGCTCAATATCTTGATCTGGTATACTCTCAGTCTGGCACGCTGTATGATATTTTGACTGATGCTCCATGCCCAGGAACCTCTAAAGCTCCACTTACCCCCGCGGTGGATGGTGTTATTGGTTCCGTATCTCAGAATTCTCGAAAATCTTCGAATGGGAAGCAGAATTCCAATTCTTCCAATAATTCTTCTCTTCCCGCCCCTTCAGATTCTGGCAAAACCATGGAGGTTAATGCCATTCAGGCTAATCCTACGAAAAAATCCTCCAAGGGAAAAAAGAAGGGCAAAGGAAAATCCAAACCCGACGCCCCAAAGTCAGAGTCTCCTAAACCTCGCAATGAGGACGGTTCCCAACGTAAACCGAAGTACCCCTGCCTTATTTGTGAAGGAGATCATTGTACCAAGTATTTTCCATGACGATCTAAAGTTAGTCAACTTCTGAAAGGCTCCAAAGGGACTCTGGCAGTTCTTAAAGAACCATTCCCGTCTCAGCAGACCCAGATGGTTGAACGGCCTTCACCATTTGCACTATTTGGGTCCTAGGTCTTTATGATGAATGGTGCTACACCTATCTCCATTGCTACGCGTTCGAAGGATTATGCTGGATCGCACCAGGCAGCTGGGAAGGAAGTTGTGGATGGCCCACCTCCCCCACCTATCTCTGGTCCATTGGAAATTGAGAAGCCTACTGATGAACCTGTTGTGAGGCCACCTTCTAAAGGTGTTCTACGAAGGTCTTCCTACAATCCGAATGCCCGTGCTGCTCAGCACTACAGTATTGTTGAGGATTTGGCACAGGCGCCTTCTGCTATGTCTTCATTGGAAGTTATTCAAAGTTTTCCTTCGCAACGGAAAGCTATATTGTCTGCAATCGGTGGAATCGATCCCGCCGATTCTAGTCTTCTCACCTTCGACTTAGAAAATTTCACCCCCCGACTTCCACATCAGATTGCTCTCGTTATTCAAGTCAGGATCAACAGTCTTAACATCCATAGGGCCGTTGTGGATGAAGGTGCTTCTACCTGTGTCATGTCATCTGCCTGCTGGAAGGCCATTGGCTCTTCGGCTCTTTCATCATCTCCCAATGCCCTAGAGGCATTCGATGATCAGGAATCCAAACCCCTGGGTGTTCTCGAGAGTTTGCCGATTACATTACAAGGGAAGACAATCAACTTAGAAGTAGAAGTGGTTGATGCCAAGCTTAACTACAACATACTTCTCGGCCGCAGTTGGACTCATGCCATGCTATGCGTGCCATCCACCCTCTTTCGACTTCTTAAGTTCCCTCATGAGGGAAAAATCGTTACGGTGGATCAGTTGTCTTTCTTCACCTCCACCTCCGAGAACAACGTTCCTTACATGGATCAGATCCCAAATTCCCCTGACAGTGTAGGACCCTGTCTCTTCAAAGACCCCGTGCTCATGGGTATTTTTCTCGCGCCACCACCGCACACCGCTCAAGTTAATATGATCTCTAGGTCTAACGACCCATGGCTCATCCCTTCGCCTGAGCAGGTGACTGGTTTTGGAGAATCGATGCCCTTACCTCCAGTAGAGATTAATTACTACGAAATCGTTGCCGCATCTGATCCTCCTCCTCCTCAACATGCTCCTTTGAGCATGGCTTTAGATAGCTATTCTCAATCCCCCTGGCTTGGTGAGGCCGACTCGCCTGATCCTCTTAAAGAGATTTTCCCTTCTGATGAAGCCATTGTTGAAACAATGTCTCTTGAGGAGCTACCTTGGACCGATACTCATCATCGTTCATCCTTTATGCCCAGCCTGGGGGCAATGTCAGATTGTCTAGAGTGTGATGCATATAATCATCTCTCTCCCGAGCCTCCTCCGTTGAGCTCACCAGAGCACGGTTCCTTCTCTTGTGTCAAGCTCCTAAAACAATGAAACAAGAAGCTACAAGGACAGTTATTTTAAGTGTGTCAACCTCGTTAAAATAATGAAACACGAGCCTCTTCAATTCGAGTTTTGATAGATTCAGCTCAAATATCTTATGTTTTCAACCTTCACTCCATTTCCTATGGACTGAAGCTTGGGGGGCATGTACCTCGAATTGAGACACCATGCTGGGGGCATGCCCGTCTTTCTCAAGCATAGTTTGTGTTTTAAGCTTGCATAAAAAATAAAACTCATTTTCAAGCATAGTTTGCATGTGTGTTTTCATGTGTGCTTTTAAACTTGCATAAAAATAAAATTTGTGATTAGATACATTATGTGGAATTTTTCTTTGGGTCGTTTTTTATGCAACTAATGCATCCAGATAAAATTGTATTAGACATTTGCATAGCATATAAAAACATCATCACATGTAAGAAGATCCATCCAGAAATAGGTATGTATATATATATGTGTCGAAATGTTTACATAGTGTGCATCACATAAGATCAAAAATATACATGTTCATCTTAATATAGCCAGAGATGACACGTCTCTCAAAAAAATATGCATGAAAGAAGCCCTAGGTGTCTAATCCGCATGGTGCTCGTGGTAACATGCTACCGCGCACACTAAGCGTCTCAATAGTCGGTGGAGGTGACTGGGCACCCCCACAGTGTGTCGCTGGTATGCTAGCGGAACATCTGCTAGCCGTGCATAGTCCGGGACCCCCCGGGAAATGCCCTCCAGGTTCTGAATCAGTTCACCTCCCTCGCCACCCTCAGCCTGAGGGTTATGTTCGAAATGGGTTCTCCGCGCAATGGGTGACATGCTCGCGGGTCTTTCTGGGCCGACATCTGTGTACACATAACAACTGTTATTAGAACGGACATGTATTACCAAAAAAATCATAAATAAAAAAAATCAAAAAGAGTATCATATCCAACTCTTCATCCCAATCCTCCCCCTCCGAAAGTGGAAGATCGAGATCTCCGGTGAAATCGGTCCCGGCATAGGTCCAATCTTCGACCACGATCAGCTGCCACCGTAACCATCCAAAAAACTCCGGCCTCCAGGAAATTTTTTGGCCTCCTCCTGATATAGGCATAAGTGCTGCCCAGCGAGCCATCCCCGGCTCTCGTGGTACCCTCTCAGCAACAATGGCCCCTTGGCCCTGGAAGATAGGTAGTCGTTCTAGGATGAACAACACCAAAATGGAACCGTAGCCAAACTACTTTAGCTTGACTTGATTGCATCTCGTCAGCTGCCTCTTGATATTGGTTGTCACCGCTATAGCCCAATCAAAAAGTGTAGGACTCATACACTCAGAGGCTAGTATGAGTTGGGCCTTGGTTGCCTCGTGTGGAGCTTGCGACCCTGAAACTCGTGTAATGGTGTGTAGCACTACTCTGAGTGCTAGATCCTGGACAGTGTGGATGTCCACCTTCCCGCTTCCTGATCCGGTCCGTGCCCATGGGCACACCCTCGCCATTACTTGCTCCATCTTTTCCCCAGATGGTCTGCTTCCTGTCAAGATGGGCACTGGACCTCTGCGCGACAATCTGGTTATGAAATATACATTGGAAACCTCAAGTTCTAACACTTGGTCCTGAAGCTTAAACACTTCTTCATTTTCATCCCATATACTGACCAAGTATTATAGTAGCTCCGGTTGAGCTCGTAAACAGGGCGCGAGGAAGAAATTTTTGAGTCCACAGTTCTTAAGTGCATTCATACAGGCTTCATTCTCCATAGCCAGTTCATCCTCTTCCCCATGCTCCCTATCCTTCCATTCGATAACCATTATGCCTAAGTAACCTGCATCAAACATGATCAAAAGCCTCTATTAGATATCTATCATGCTTGAAATTTCGTTTGAATCACTTGCCATTCAAAAATCTAAAGCGGAAAATTGAGTTTTGCCGTTGGTGCAATTGTTTTCCTAACAGTCGCGCCAGTTGGCACGACCCCTTTGTAAGCAAAAGGCCATTGGCGCGGGTCCATGCACGATACCCGCGCCAATGGGCGGAGCCCTAAAATTTTAAAATTTTTCCACAAAAGTCTAATCCGTAATAGAAATCTCCTAAAGATGGATCAAAATGGAGTTCAAGGAAGTGCCCCTTACCTGGAACAAACATGGATCTGAATGGTAGCCCGGATCAGTCGCAGTCGCCGTCAGAAGTTTGCACACGAATGGACCACTGTTGCTCTCCATTGAGGTAAATAGTAAAAGTAATTTTGTTTTTTACCATTTGAGACTTATTTATAACTTTTTGAAATCTAAATAGGTTTTAAAAGTCATTTTTTTTTAATATTTTAATATATTTTGTCGAAAATGGATTTTACACTTGCCTTTATGTGCAGCAACGGATTTTTACGCAACTTAAACAGTAACGCGAGTTGTATTTTATACTTTTTCGGACTCGGTAAATACACGAAAAAGTCATTTCGGAGCCATATTTCAGCTCTTTTCTGACTCTCTAAACATGAAAATATTGCAAGGCCCTTGTCGTTTCGATCTCATTAAAGTGGCCACGAAACAACATCTACCTAGTATACGTTTACCCCTTTTTCGGGCTGGGTTAGATTATTTACGAAAAAGGAATACCCTAGCCTATTGTGACTAGGAGATTTTCTCAGACAAAGTTTTCTACCTTTTCGGATCTGAGAAACTATTTACGAAAAGGGATCTTTGGAGTTTACTTTTCCGCTATCTTTTCAAACTCTCTAAATATGAAAAGACACTGAGTTCTTCCTTTTTCAGACACGTTAAACCCTGATGACATCGGATTTATTCGTAATGACGGTATTCGAGTCTCTCCTTCCTAGGGCTTGTTAAATGTACTAGGATGGGATTATATAGCAAGCATATGGTATCCTCTTCAAGCTTGTGTAAAAATAAAGAGGTACTCGCCAGAAATGGTGGGGAAAATGGAACCAACATCATTATCGTATCGGCAGTATGTCACTCTTGAACATGGCACTTGTCTGCATTCGTGTCGGGTTGGGGACATCTCATCTCATTTTTTCACTTGCCTCCGTGGGTTTGGGTGATCCCTTTTTACCTATTATATTCTCTTTTCCTCGTCATCATGACCTCTGATCTGTTGATGTCAAATACTGCCAAACTCACTGTCGTGTCATTTTTATGTTCAAGAGAAGTTGACCTCTGCAAGTACCAACCTTCCTCTGATTCTCATCTGATCATGATTCACAAAAACATTATGTTCCTTTGTCTCGTGTCGATGATGTGGGAAAAACTATGGCCCACCTTCGATCAACGTCGCCTCCTGTCGACTTCAGCTCATTATTCAGGAAGCTGATCTAGAGACTCCCTTCTAGTACCTTGGAGCTTGCATGCCTCAATGGCAGGTTTTTCGAATTCGACGTGAGGTTTTCATCATTAGCCTCCGATCGAGTGATTCTACGGGTGTTCGATGCCAGCTCATTGATTCACATGCCGTAGATTTTACCTATAGTACCTTGAGGGCCATTGTCATCATTGGTGGTACCTCTCGCATCTGTTAACAGCTTTCATCACTGGCTGGTAATCAGACGATGTTCTTGCATGTTCAACTTCAGCTCACTTATTCGCATGCTTTAACTTGTACTTTGTTCGGGTCGAGATGGAGTGCAAGACCCTGGATTCCTGTCTGTTATAATCTAGGCTGTGATTTTGTGGATTCTTATGATTAGTTACATGACTCACTGATTGGATGGCTGCGACCATACCTGAGTCTATTTATCGATCCTCACTGGATGGCTGCGTCCATGCCTCGGATCTGGATTACTACATACTCTGTTATGGATGGCTGCGCCCATACCACATATATATCATGTATTTGAGATATCAGTTGTACTTCTCTACGCAGGTTTTCTGACGGCAGTGTTTTCATTTGGACACGTTCTCGTAAAGCATTTCACCCCTCTCTCTCCTTCGGGCCTCATGCTTTAGGGGGCATCTGTTACATAGCAATTTGTCACCATCCCTGCAATTCTCCATCCCGCACAATTGGAGGGCTCATTCCGTGACCTGTGAGTAGTGACATGACTTGAAACCACTTTCATGACATCTCTATAAACATGAGCTTTCATTGCCCTGAAGACAACTCCTTGTAAAAACCCTTAAAACGCCCCTTTTTGCATTGGCGCGGGGAGCCAATTCAGTACCCATGCCAATGGGGAAATAATTCAAATAGGGCGCGCCAATTGGCGCTCTGTCTCAGAGTTTCACTCGCGCCAACCATTTTGAGGAGTGTTTTTTAAAAATAAATGGCGGAAGTTTCATCCTAACTAATCCATAAACTGGTATCTAATTTGAGTTGGGAGGTTTGGCTCCAGATCTCCATGTAGAGGAAGTGGTTTGCCACCTCTCATGGAAGCTTCCTTGAGGATAGGGCCAATCCCATAATTGTATGGATCCCAACTCCCCTTCCTCCATCTATATAAGCTTGCCATTCTCCTTTGCAAGCTAATCTCCAAGAATCTCCAAAAATTCCCAAGAGCCATCAGAGCCTTATGCTGCAAGAGCCTTGATTCATTCCCTTAAGGACAAATCCAAGCAGGGAGATTATTGTCGAGACATCCGAAGAGAGAGGTTTGTCCCATCCCCGACAGGCTTGTTCGAGATGTGTTCCGCTGGCGACCCTCCGAATGAGAATTCAGCGTCAGAGCTAGGTTGTATCCTCCTTTGATTGATTAATGATAAACGACTATTGGTTATGGTTCCACTCCCATTGTTGATTATGATGATGAGTTATGTCTTCTCTGACTGACATATATTTTCATATACTGGATTTTACGCTTGCGTTTGTTTTTTTTCTCGCATGTGCAGGTGTCCGATCACAGAGATCGTGAGGATTGTGATCTGCCAGAGCTAAGGAATGGGAGTGCTACTTTCTCTACGAGCGACAGCATTGGATTCCAGGTAAGCCTTCATCGCTAGTCAATTTATTTTAAATTAGGAACCTGCACTATAGTGTGTGACGATTGTTGCTAGACCCGGTCTGGGCTAGTAGGGATCGCCTCTGTCCGTAGAGGGGATTTACCTCCACAACACCTTCTCATAAATATATTTATGTAAATACTTTCCTTTGATTGGACGACTTGCAATGGGTCTTCCTTCTTGCTTTAAAACAACACCAATTCCATTTCATGAGGCTTCACATTCCACAATAAAGGTTTTTGTGAAGTATGGCATAGTTAAGACCGGTGCTAGGCACATTTCCTCTTTAACATGTTAAAAGGCATTAGTTGCTTCAGGAGTCCATGAAAATGCATCTTTTTTCAATAATGTTGTTAGAGGTGTTGCTATTCTCCCATAATTCTTAACAAATTTGCAATAATACCATGTTAACCCAAGAAATCCTCGCAACTTCTTTATGGTTGCGGGGACTTTCCATTCCTTAATGGCTTTAATTTTTTTAGGGTCTACCTTAACAACCTTGTGAGATACAATATGACCCAGATATTCCACCTCTTGTACTCCAAGAAACATTTGGAGGTTTTTTCTTATAATTTTTTCTCCTCCAATAGTTTGGGCACCCTGTCAACATGTTGAACATGATCCTTCCAAGACATGTTTTATATTAGTATATCATAAAAAAATATTAACACAAATTTTCTAAGGAAGGGTTTGAAAATGGAATTCATCAACCCTTGAAATATAGAAGGTGAATTGGTAAGGCCAAAAGGCATGACCAAAAATTAATAATGACCCTCATGATTTCAAAATGTTTTTTTCATAATATCTTTAGTCTTCATTCTAATTTGATGATATGTTGAACAAAGATCCAACTTGGTAAAATAAATTGCTCCATGTAATTCATCCAATAATTCATCAATCACAGGAATGGGAAACTTATCTTTTATATTGAGCTTATTAAGCTCCCGATAATCCGGACACATGTGCCATGATCCATCCTTCTTGTGCACCAATACTACTGGAGTAGAGAAATAACTTTGAATAGGTTTAATTATACCAACCTCTAACATTTCTGCAATCATACATTCAATTTCTCTCTTTTGGACATAAGGATATCTGTAAGGCCTAATGTTTGGAGGAACACTTCCTGGAATAAAATGAATAGCATGATCATGATCATGAATAGGTGGGATTCCTTTAGGAGTTTCAAACACCTTGGAATGATTGTCCAAGACTTTTTGGATATCTGGAGAAATAGATGATTTTTATGTTGGAACTTCTAGTGAGCACAATTTTGAAATTATGCCTCATTGTTCTTTCTTCAGAGGCTTTGTCATGACATTAGAGTTTATTATCTTTCCTGGCTTCCCTGCGATACCCCATAATTTGATTTCCTTTCCTTCCGAAAATTTTTTCAAGAAAAGTTCTTGAAAATTAAAAGCTACCGTCCCCAAATATTGTAACCATTGTACTCCTAGTACAACATCAACACCTCCCATTGGAATGGAAAGAATTGGACTATTCAATACATATTCCCCCATGGTTAGCTTGATATTATGAAATTTTCTAGAGAAATTTATAGTTCCTCCATTTGCAACAATCACTTGACATTCTGGTGCTCAATATAGGAAGAAATTGAATTCCTTGGCTACCTTACAATGAATAAAATTATGGGTACTACCCAAATCAACCAAAACTATTACCTTTTTCTTCTTGATATGTCCTTATATCTTGAGATTTTGAAGAGTGGTAATTCCTATCAATGCATTACAGGATATGGTCGGACTCATTTCTTCTTTCTCTAGCATTGGTTCTTGGTGTATATCCTCTTCTTTTGAAGTTTCTTGTTCATTTTCTTCCCCCTCTTCACAATCTATGTAAAATAATTTATTCTCGACACACTTATGACCTTTAGTGTATTTTCTATCATAAATGTAGAAAAACCCTTTTGCTCTTTTTTCTTCCAATTGTTGTGGTGTCAACCTTGTAGGTTGTGGAAGTCTAGGAGTAGCAACACTTCCATCTTTATAGATGTGAGTGGTAGGCTTCCTTGTCACCATAATTTTACATTCAATTTTTCTTGCCAATCTGAATGCCTTCTCCAATGAATCAGATTCCCAAAGGCGAACCTCATGTTGGATATTATCCTTTAAAGTCCCTATGAAGACATAAATCATGTGTTCCTCTGGAATACCAGTTACCTTTATATTCAATTTTTGGAAGTCCTCAATGTGCTCCACCACTTAACCATTTTTGTTTGAGATTTATCAATGGGTTAAAGAAGGTGTTTCTCTTTTTATCCTCATAATGTGCTATCATTTCCTCCGTAAAAATTGACCTAGTGACAATTTTTTTATAGGAGAAAATCCATCGATACCATACAAATGTATTTTGTTCTAAATATAAAGTTGCAATGTGTACATTTTGTGTGTTTTGTACATCACTGAGATCAAAATATTTCTCCATTTGTAGTATCCATGTTACGGGATCCTTGCCATCAAACTTCCACATATAGATATTTGGAATATGGTGGGTCTTCCATCTGACATTCGAATTTATGAAATCACAATTAAAATTTATTTTGTTCTCATCATGAGTTTACTCTACTATATTTTCGCCATAAGGAATCATTTATAATCATTTCTTATATCAAATTTGACAAACCTTCCTTCAAACCTTCCATTTTTTCTTCCATGTCTTCCATGCCATTCTTCAAACCATCCATCTTAGTTTCCACACCTTTCTTCAAACCATCCATATTAGCTTCCACGAATTTCTTGAAAACTTCCATTTCATTTTTGTTATAGGTCAATTTGGGCACCATTCCCAATGACCTGGTTAACTGGGCATCATCTTCAAGACCAATGATCAAGGGTCTATCATTCCCTATCATTTCAGTTGCTACATGCCCTAAGACAAGAAACAAGACAAATCAAGAAGGACTTTCATCAAGCAAAGGTTTCCATGGTTTGAAGCTTATTATATAGCATATGAGAGCTCACCAACAAAGGCTCTAAGGGGCCTAAGTGCGTTTCATATGCAGGTAGCCCCATGAAAGGCTACTCTGCAAAGCACTTCATGACATTCACAAGCACGTTGGTCACATTGGGAGTGAAATTCTCATTGTTTCGGAATCTCCACTTGGCCAGTGCCTTCTAGAAGAGTTCACATGTGTCAAATTTTGGATCCAAGTGTCCATTTGACATCTACATGAATGGAAACATGTCTTGCCTATTTTTGGAAAGATATTGATTGAAAAAAAACCTACATTTCATCTATAAATTGAACACAAATCTAAGTGTTTGAAGTGGAAGTGTTGGTGTCTCGTGTTTTGACAGTTTGGCAAATCAAAAGACAAGGAAACATCAGAACCAATATTTAGAGTTCCAGGATCTAGTCCTCCTGTTCTCAGAGAGGGATCTCTCAAATATTTGTTTTGCAAAGGTTTATCTTGTGTGCTTTGAGTATGGATTTTAGACTAGTTATTAAGTGCAGATGTTTGTTTGGTTGGATTGAGTTGATACAACAGAACATGAAAGGTCTAGGAAAGATAGACAGAAAGAGGAAATATCTGGTTCATTGGGAAATGGAGTCAAAATAAGGTCATGACAAACTCTTCAAGGGATATGGGATATCAAAGGGAAAATCTAACTTGGCCACAGGATCCTTTGTTTTGGAATGAGATGGACATTAATGTTTTGGAAAGAGAAGCTTAATTCTCAACAAAGGGAACTTGAAAACATAACTTAACAATAAATAGATATTTGATAGACAGGGCTAACCATAAATTCCACAAACATTCTTTAAGAAAATAATGACTTCAAGAAAACTTTTAAAATGAAATCTAAGATTCGGGGAACTCCCTATTTCCTCAAAGATTTTATTTTAAAGGACTTAGAAAACATAAAAGATTCACTGATAATTGCAGTCATAGAAGAGGGAACACCTAAATAACATCTATGCTTACAACTATAAAGACCTTCAAAACAACTGTTCAAGCAATGGAAAAGGGCAAGATCAAAACCGACCTCTTTGATTAACTTAAAACAATGGTACTTCAAAGGGAGACTTCAATAACAGCTTTCAAGTGATAGCAGACAAGCAGGGAGAACCATAAATCATGCTGAAACCAACTATTTGAGCTATTAAGGAAATAAAAAAGCATGAAGACTAAAGAGAAGGTTTAAAGCCTCTAAAATACTTCAGCAGAAGAAAACATAAAACAGTGAAGGGTGAACAGGTCTAAGGTGCTTCCAAGAGTCATTTCTTAGCCTAAAAATTTCAGCCTACTGTAGTAAGAAATTATGAAACATAATGAAAACAGGAGAAAACATTAAACAGTTAGAGTACTTCACCAACAACCAAGCTCATGAATCCAATGATAGAGCCTTCTCAGGAACAGGCATGCAACAACATCATCAAGATATCCAAGACTTCAATTTTTTTTCAACTTCAACAGACTTGTATATTTATTTCAAAGAGTTTCAATGTTACAACTTGTAATCAAACAACAACCAACACTCACTCATCTTCTGCTGTCGTATATATAGAAGGATGAGGAGGTGAGATCTGATAAAAGATCTCAATTACAATTAATACAGAATTAAATAGCTGATTGGCCTTCGTGGAGCTCAAATGAGGAGACTTACATACATATCCTCTGTATTAAATGATTTACATAATGATTTCAAGCTTGGTAGGAGTTTTGTTGGCCTTTGGGGTACTGCGTGGCGTCGAAGTAACTCTGCAGATATTCTTTGCATTGAAGTTCCTGGCAAAAATAACTTCTTCAGTTGTGTTGAGGAAAAATATCTGATCCTGATCAATAAATTCAGCTCCTGATTGAATACTTTGAGGCACAGGTGGCGCTTTAGTCACTGGGAGGAATCAATTTTCCTCCATTCGTGGCGGTGGGGGGTTTTCCTGATAAAACACTTTAGGTTTTCCTTTAAACTATGTTTTAGATTGGGGAATAGGCTTTTGATAACAGTTTTAGCCGTAATCCCCATAAAACTGTCTTCAGTCATGATTCTGTTGCGCTTTGTCTTCTGCAAATGATACTCTTTCTCTGTGCTTCATTGATGTTTTTCAGGTTTAACAGGGGCATACGGCACCAAAGGCTTATGAAACCTTGCTGAAAAACGTGTATCTATACCTTGTGGATGATTTCTCTGATGTATTCGAAGGCTGGAGGATCGTCATCCTCAGCCTATGAAATTTCTTCATTTAAGCAGAAAAACATTAAACCCTAAAAAAAAAAAATGTTACAAAATCTTGCGTTTATAGGCCAATCTGCATCGGAGGATGTGCAGAGGAAGCAGGGCCATTGGATGGCATCATCCAAAGGTCGAGATTTAATCTTAGAATGGTCGAAAAAGCATGGGGGAAGGAGGATTAGATCAGAGCCGTCGATTCGCGCTGAGATCTACGATCGGGGATGATTGCGGGGGGTCCGGGTGTACGGAGGAAAAATCTTGGGGGTATACCCCCGCAGTGAAACTGCGCCGTTGATCTGGATCAATTTGGACGGTCAAGATGGAATCAGTGGTTGTTGAAAGTCAAATGGAGGGAATCTGGGTGATGAATTTTGGACCGTCGATCTGCAGATCAGATCGACGGTGGAGATGCGATTGCCGCTGTACGATGGCCTGGTTATCGCGCGAGCGCTTTGGTTATCCATCGTACACCTTCGAAGAGCGATAGCCGTTGGATGAGTGGGCCCAGATCGGACGGCAGAGATCAATTTCACTGGGCATCTTGGTCTGAGCTATAACGCGCGATGGACGACGGTTGCACGGTGGTTTTCAAATCGTACAAGGGACACGCGTCAACCGTTGTATGGAATCGCTAGCCATCGGGGAAAAACCGCCTTCCGCTAAAGAGTGGTGCGATGGAAACCACATGGTTTTGGGAAAACAATGCACAGACAGGGGGGGTCCACAGGGAGGCGCGGTCTGCACCGTCAGATCTGCGAGTTGGATGAACGACTGTGATGCGTTTGTGCGGCGGGTCCACCCATTTTAAAATAAAAACACGTGACTTGATTTTTCACGTTAAAACTTTGGAAATGTGGGTTTTCAGACTTTACAAAGGAAAAACAGGACCGGCAATGGATTTATTCATTGGTTTAGTGCCTGATTGGTTAGCGACCGGTTCTGGCACCAGGACGCATGGACAGAGAAAGGGTTAGGGACTTAGCGAAAGGGGCTAAAGTCTGAGGCATAGAAAATATGTGTTTTTTATGGTTTTTCAACGTTTTTTCAAAGGAGATGAAGGTTCTGATAAGGCTAAGAAGGGATCTTAGACCTTATAAAATGGATTTTATGAAATGGAAAGAGGAGACAACATGAAATTATAGGATTTTCATGGGAGATGGAGGGATAGAAAAATTAGGTTAGTTTGGGAAGGAGAAAAAGGGAAAAATGGGGTTTGCAGCAGTATTTTGGCTTTGGAAATCAGCAGGATTCTAAGTTCTGAAGGGAAACAGTAGTGAATATTACCCAAGGATAGGATTTTATCAAAAGTATTCAAGTATCAACAATTTTAGTAATGAAATTTTTTCTTGAAGGCTATCCAACATCATTTAGCCACCATATGATATGACAGATTTTTATGGGTGGCTAACAGTGGCTCCACTTGGGGATGATGCCTTTTTTGAAGGCATCAAGAACTACAGACTTGTATTCTCTGGGAGGCTGATCAGTTGCCTCATCCATTGGGTTGTTTTTCTTCTACTTGAATGATCTTCTTTTTCTCTGGAAACAAGTTAGCAGTCATTGAAAAGCAATGGAACTTTCTTCAACAAACTTTCTACCTACCCAATCTTACTGATCTAACATTTTTTCTTCATCAGAGTGCACTTGGATTGGCAAACTCTCTTACAATATTTTATTCTTTTTGAAAACAAAAATCTAATCTAGTTCTACTTCTTATCTCTTCGTGGATCCAGATTAAACAGTTGGATCCATATTATTCTCTACCTAATCTACTGTCTATTGGGATTAAACTGTCCAACTGACTTTCATTCTCTAAATTCTATAACATAAATTTAAAAACAGTAAATTCAAGGTTAAGTTGTTTGACTTGCTTTGATCTATAGCATAAAAACAAGCTGCACATAGATTATTATTTGCAGAAAATAACAACAAAATGGAAGGCTTAAGATTTGAAAGTTTCTCGTCATGGCCTTCTATTTTCTTCACAGCTCTGTTTTTGCTTTTGTTTTTGAGTTGTCTTTTCTTTTCTTCTGGTTCAAGTTTTAAGTTGATTAGAACCAGATCTTGACATTTCTTTGACTCGGAATTTAACATAGATTTGAGTCATCTCCTTTGGGAAACTTTGGTTCAGATTTTGAGTTTGTTTGAACCTTCAATTTCTATCCTAATCTATCTACTGATAAGCCAATATTGAATAGTTTGGAAAATCAAATTCACTATCCTATCAGCAGAAAATTTAAAACTAATTAGTCAGGATTAAACTGTTTGACTAACTAGAAGTGTGTTTTGTAGGAGTGGCATTTAAGCTTGCACACTTTCAGATTTATTTCTCTTTTTTGGCATGGGGCTTTGCCTTTCTTGTTTTCACAATCTGCCCTCTTTTCTTTCTTTTCTTTATTTTTGTATTTTTGATTTTTCATAACTTTTGAATGCAATGGTTAGACTATGATATTTACAATGGTAAAAAAAAAATGCTTTGAAACTTAAGATTCTTGGCAGAAGTAATGCTTGAGCATCCTGCCATTGACAGGACCTCTATATAGGTCTTCTCCATTCAATTCTTTCAAGAAAAATGTATTGTGACCCCTCTTAGCATGAATAATATAGGGCCCTTTCCACAAGTTCTCAAACTTTCCATGTTTCTCCTTCTCTTCTCTTCTTGAATCTCATTTAAGAACAACACTTCCAACCTGGAAATTGTTTGCCTTAGTCCTCTTATCAAATATTTTCTTCATATTTTCTTGGACTAACTATGTTCTTTCATAAACTTATTCTCTGGTCTGTCGTAAATGGATTGTTTGGTTGATCCTCCTCTGCATATCATTTTCTTCAATCTGTACCTCTTGAAGGAGCTTCATGACTGGAACTACCAATGAGGTAGGAAAAATAGCATCCATGCCATAAACTAACTGATAGGGGGAAATATTTATTGATTTCTTGGTAGTTAATCTATCCGCCCATAAGGCATGAACCAGCTTACTGTGCCATGATTTTTGATTCTGTTCCAACATCTTTTTAATGATATTGATGAGACTTTTGTTGGAGGATTCAGCTAATCCATTTCCTTGGGGATAGTAAGCAGTGGAATGGCCCAAGTTTATATGGTATTTGTGATAGAAATCAACCATCTTCTTAGATTTGAAAGCAACAGCATTGTCTGTTATGATTTTTCTAGGACAACCAAATCTGGATAGGATATGGGTTTCAAGAAAATTGATAATGACAGAGTCATTAGCATTCCTTGTAGGTATAGCTTCTATCCATTTGGTGAAGAAGTCAGTGGCTGTGAGGATCCACTTATGTTGAGATGAGGAGGATGGATGAATTTCCCCAATGAAGTCTAGCCCCCATTGTTGAAAAGGTGCCTCAACTCTGATAGGATGTAAAGGTAAGGGAAGGAGTTTTCTCTTGCCATCAAATATTTGACACTTTTGGCAAGACATGACCAACTTTTGAGTGTCTAGGAAAAGGGTAGGCCAATAATAACCTGATCTAAGAATTTTGTTTGTTGTGGCCTTCCAGTAGAGGTGTCCTCCACATTCACCATCGTGCAATTCATGCATGATTTTTCCTGCATCATCTTCAAGCAAACATTTAAGCAAAATTCCAACAACATTTTTCCAATATAACACTCTATCTAATATGAAAAAAATCAAAGCTTTCTGTTTCAAGAATCTAGCTTTAGTTTTAGACAAAGAAGGAGGGGCATTTAGATATAAAAGCACATAAATAATGTCAGCATACCAAGGAGAATTTAGAAATGTTTCTTCAATAACAGGAGCAGTAGCTTCTTCTACTTATTCCAACACATCTACCATATTCATGTCTAATGCTTGGAAGTTAGACTCAGCCATAATTTTTGCTAATCCTTGCCCCTTTACAAGTTTGGTGGGCCTAATTTCTAAGTCATATTCAAGAATAGTTGCAATCCATTTTCCCCTTTTACCATCAGGGTCTTGACTTAGAATATCCTTGACAACAGTATGTGGAACAAAAGCAATTATGTGAGAGTGTAAAATGTAGACCCTAAATTTCTTTAAAGCTTTCACTAATGCCAAGGCTTGCTTCTCCATGATGTTATATTTGAGAGGAGCATCTCTTAAGGCCCTACTAAAGAAGGATTATTGGTTGTTCTTGCCCCAAATCATTCTTTTGAAGCAAAACTGCAGCTATTGTATTTTCAAATGCAAAAGAAAAAATGTAAAAGTCTTTGGTAAAATCAGGACTAATCAAGACTGGCGTTTGGGTAAGAGCTTGTTTGACCAGTTAGAATGATTGTTTAGCTGGTAAAGTCCATTTTACACCCACGTTTTTCTTAAGCATGTTTGTAATGTTTTTTAATAGCTCAGCAAGGTTGGGAATAAACCTTCTAAAAAAATTAATCTTTCCAATGAAAGATTGCAATTCTTTGAGGCTTCTAGGATGGCTAATTTGCAATATGTCGTCTATCCTTGTAGGGTCTATTTTGATTCCCTCTTCTGAAATTATATGACCAAGAAGTTTCCCTTCTTGGAGACCAAAGAGTGTCTTCTTGGGATTCAGTGATAAACCAAATTTCCTACATTTCTCAAAAACCTTTCTTAGGTGAATAAAATGCTCTTCATCAGTTTTTGAGAAAACAGTTATGTCATCAAGGTAAATAATTATAAAATAGAAAATATCTTCAGAGAAGGCTATGTCCATGGCCCTTTGGAAGGTGGCCCCTGCGTTCATTAATCTGAAAGGAATTTTGACATACACAAAGGTGCCCCAAGGTGTGGTAAAATCAGTTTTGATTTGATCACTTGGGAACACTAACACCTGATTGTAACCCGAGAACCCATCTAATAAAGATATCCTTCTTGACCCAACTACCCTTTGAAGTATATGGTCCATCTTGGGTAAGGGGTAGTTGTATTTTAAAGAGGCTCTGTTTAAATTTCTAAAGTCAATACAGAGCCTGATTTCCCATGTTTTCTTTCTAACGGAAACTAAGTTTGGTACCCATTCTGAAAATCTAATGGGTACTATGATCCCAACATTATACATTTTCTCAATTTCTGCCTTAACTAAAGGTAGTAAAAGGGGATTTATTCTCCTTAGTTTTTGCTTAAAGTGCTTTTGATTTTCCTTCAAGGGGATTTTATGCTGGATGATGTTGGTATCATATGATTTTAAGTCTTTGTATTCCCAAGCAAACACATCTTTAAATTCTTTGAAAAGCTCTATGTATTGAAATTTTATGTGAGCTGGGAGGGTGCTGGATAGCTTGATCATCTTGGGTTCTGCTAGAATGCATATTTTATGCTCTTCTACATTTGTTTCCATAGGCTCCATTCTTGGTTCTTTGGCTACATCGTTGAGATCAAACAGGTGTTCTAAAGGTGTGAGACCTCTTGGGATTTTATCATATTTTCATTGTAAGACTTCCAAGTCTTCTTGGTCTTCATTGTTCATTATCTCTGTTTCAAACGGATCTTCACAATGATTTATATTAGCAGGATATGTCATTTCATCTTCTGGGATTTGTTCAATATACAAACAGTTTTCTTTATGGCTAGTTTCTGGTGTTGGTATGCTGAAATCACTTTCTGATTTCAAGAAATCATCTATGTGCCTGTCAGATTCAAATACCTGCCAGTGATCTTCATTATCAGGCACAGCAGGTCTGTGTTTCACCTTTATACTGAGTTGTTCATTTATCTCAGGTACTTGGCAATTGCTGGCAATGAAGGCAAGTTCATTTGCTAGATGATTTAGTGCTCTAGGGATGAAAATGAGTTCATATTTTTCGAAAGTTTTTAATAAGTCAAGGGAAGCATTTCAATATTCCCTAAGCCTTGGATTATTGTCTGAGTATTCTCCTTTGATTTGTTTGATGATAAGTTCAGAATCCCCTAAAATAGATACCTTTTGGGCTTCTAGTTTTTTAAGCAGTTGTAAGCCTAGGATAAGTGCTTCATACTCAACAATATTGTTAGTGCATGGGAAGTCTAACTTGTATGAAAAACTCTGATTTGTGTTTTGAATCCAGACACCTGCCCCTGCACTGGTTTTATGACAGGATCCATCGAAATTTATTGTCCAAAGCATATTTGACTCATTTTCATTTTCTTGTTGTTGTTGATTGTCAATGTTTTGAAGTTCATTCGAGGTAAGATTGGATTGTTCTGGTGAACTGATTGGGTCCATGTTTTCTTTACCTTGTTGAGTAATTTCATCTTCGTTACACAAGATAAAGGAATCTAAACTTGATTGAATAGAATAGATTGGAGTGTTGTTTGGTTTGTCCATGTTACTCACCATGTACTTCATGTGGGATTCTCTGTATAGTCTTATGTTTTGGTTAAAAATAGGGATGATGGCATAAGACATGTCCATTTGAAGGCTTCCCTGAAGTTTGGCTCCCCATGATCTTGATAAGAGCATGCCATACTTAGGGGGAATGTCAGCTACAACTATATCCATTACTAGATTCTTGGCAGGGATCTAAGCTAGGTTAACACATAAATCTTTGATTAAAGCCAAACATTTGACTCTGCTTGAGTCAAAAGAATACAAATATTTGTATGGTTTAGTAATTTCTAAGCCTAAGCTTTCCATTACTACCTTGGGCATTAGATTGTGTGAAGCTCCAGAATCTAACATGGCATTGTGTAAAATTTTATCGTGTATGTTCAAACTAACATAGAAGGGAGGGACTGGTCCCTCTTGATATTTTCCTTCAACCTCTGGGCCAAACAACATCTCAGGTTTGTCATTTGTCAAGTTTAAGGTGTCAGTATCACTTCCTAAGTTTAAAGCTTTCAAAACTTAGTTTTTGTACACCTCTTGAGTTACAAGTTCAGCTAGGGGGATGGTAATTTTTATCTTAGCAATCTCTCCCTCAAGGCTGAAAGGAATAATTGACTTAATAATATTTACATCTGTTTTTTCAATTGAATTATTTTCAGCAGCTTTGATTTGCTGAACCTTGTTTGGAATAGTGATAGGAATAGTTTTATTAGGACCACTAGCTGAGGTGCTAGGGGTACTCTGTTCAACATTTGGCTGGATTCCCTTGTCTTTGTTCAAGTCTGGTTTCTTGGCCAAAATTTTGGTTTTCTCTGCTATCTTTTTAGGCTGGTTTTCTGCGTTTTTCTTGACATCAGTGCTAGTATTCTTATCTTTTGAATTCTCTATACTTCCCTTACTCCTAAGATCATATTGTTTGTGTACCTCCATGATTTCATTTTCAAAACCCAATCTATAGTCATCAGAATCTTCATAGGTTTTTTTATTTTGATCATCAGAGAAGAAACCTTGTTCCTCCTTAGTGAGGAAAAAATCATCCCCACTGTCTGATCCAACCAATTTTACAAGTGATTCTTCCAACCTTTCCAACTCCCTGTCTTCCTCATATTGATCTACATAGTTCTGTTGAAAGGGAGGTCTAATTTGTTGGTCACTTTCTTTTTGCTTATCTTGATTGTTATCTCTTCTATAATTCTGATTTCTATTTCTGTTTTGATTGTTTTGAAGTGCAGTCTGGTTTTGATTTGCTTGTGCTTTCTTAATTATGCTCATCTCTTTCATCATTTCTTCCAACATTCTCTCCATTTTTGAGCTTGAAGTAGAAGGATGGGATTCCTCTTTAAAAGATACTCTCTTCTCAGTTTTCATTCTTGCTCTCTTTTCTATTAAGTTGACTTCCACAGAAAGAGCACCCCTTTGCATATCTTCAAGAGTTTCAAAATCTCTTTCTCTTAGTGAATAAGTCATATCAGAGTCAAATCCTTCGGGAAACTTGTTTAAGGCTGAGCCTTGTGGAGGTTTTAGTTCTAGGGAAAGTGCATTATATACACTGTTAAATCTAGTACAATAGGCTTGTACACTTTCCCCAGGGTTCCTACGGAGGTTGTTGTAATCAGTGAGGACTTGGAGAGGATTCTTCTTTACTTCCCATTTTTTTAGTAACGTTTGATGGAAGGCTTGGAGATCATTAACACTACAGGGAGCTAAACCTTTAAACCATTTTCTTACTTCTCCCCCTAAGCTCTCAACAAATAATCTAAGTTTGACAGAATCATCATCGATCTCATTTCTGTCAAAGTAGTCATCCATCTTATCCACATGTTGTGATGCAATTACAACATTGCTAGCATCATATAATGGAATTTTGGACTGATAGTCCTGTGGAAGGTTGACTAATGGTATAGGAAGGACTAAGGGAGCATACCATGTGGCCATGATATGTGGTGGGGGTGGATTAACAAGCGGTGGATTGACAAGAGGAGGAGTGGGCTGAAGTGAGGTGGTTTGAATAGTGGATGAAGGGTGGACAGAAGTGGATGGAATAGCAGTGGATTGCTGAGTTGATCTTGGGTGAGAGACACCTAGGTTATGAAGGAAGTGTAAATCAGGAGGTGTTGTTTCTCTACTATCAGGATGTTCACTTGTCTTAGGAGATGAAAGTGAAGACTCAGAATCTAGTTGATCTAAATCACCAAATGACCTAGTCCTAAAGGGATTAACTAAGTCAGCTTGTGATTATTGTAGAGCTAAAATATTTTCAGGGACTGAATTAGCTCTTGGGGGTGATCTGAAAATAGTTGAAGATTTTATCTTATGAGACTTCCTAAGGATTCTTTCTGGGTCATCAACTATCTCAGGTGGATCAGGGTCGGGATGGGTTCTAGTGTAGATCTTTCTAGGAGCCACTATGCTGTGTTTTTAGACCCAAACAAACAGAAAATTTTAACCAAGTATGACAATATTTGAGAGGTTAACTGATCTGTTTACACAAATTTCAATCCTACAGTCCTCTAACTAAATTTGAATGATATTATAATGATAAGGGTTCTCCCCAGTGGAGTCTTAAGGTCTGTTCAGGATTGTGGAGTCGCCAGGTGGGAAGTTTAGAATGTTTTCTAAGAGGTACACTGTCCACCACAATGTTTGTGAAATATCACTTTGCAAGGATATTCTGAAACACAACAAACTCTAACCAAAGATTGACTGGGAGGTCATTCACCAGATATTTCACCTCAAAAAGAGGATGAGATCCGGAGGCTACCTGGCCCTTCCCAGACTCTTTCTAAGAGTATAAGGTAAAACACAACAAAAGGTAAGTGACATATAAGAATGAGTGTTTTACTACAAAGTGGAAGTTTTTAGCTCGTGAGGAGGTAAAAAGGTTTTATGGTCCACTACCAATGTTTATTATGAAGCCAAACTTGAAATGTTTTTGGGTTTTTCTGAGTTATTTTGGTCTTATAGGTTAAGAGAGTGTTCTAAGTCTGATTTTGCACTTAGCTAAGGTGTTCAAACAAACAGAGTTGCTCTTATGTCTTGGTAACTGGTTCCTTCAAGGTTTGGTAAGGCTTTACGAGAATCCTAAGGGGTACTTAGATTGTTGCTTACTCATAAGGGTCCCACCGTGATCACCACTATGTTGGTGGTGATGAGGTGGCTAATAATCACTGGATATTCTTGAAAATAAGGGATTTCTGAAGTCCTAAGGGGTACTTAGATTGTTGCTTACTCAGAAGGGTCCCACCGTGATCGCCATTATGTTGGTGGCGATGAGGTGGCTAATAATCACTGGATATTCTTGAAAATAATGGATTTCTGAAGTCCTAAGGGGTACTTAGATTGTTGCTTACTCAGAAGGGTCCCACCATGATCGCCATTATGTTGGTGTCCCGTGTTTTGACAGTTTGGCAAATCAAAAGACAAGGCAACATCAGAACCAATCTTTAGAGTTCCAGGATCTAGTCCTCCTGTTCTCAGAGAGGGATCTCTCAAATATTTGTTTTGCAAAGGTTTATCTTGTGTGCTTTGAGTATGGATTTTAGACTATTTATTAAGTGCAGATGTTTGTTTGGTTGGATTGAGTTGATACAACAGAACATGAAAGTTCTAGGAAAGATAGACAGAAAGAGGAAATATCTGGTTCATTAGGCAATGGAGTCAAAATAAGGTCATGACAAACTCTTCAAGGGATATGGGATGTCAAAGGGAAAATCTAACTTGGCCACAAGATCCTTTTGTTTTTGGAATGAGATGGACATTAATGATTTGGAAAGAGAAGTTTAATTCTCAACAAAGGGAAATTGAAAACATAACTTAACAATAAAGAGATATTTGATAGACAGGGCTAACCATAAATTCTACAAACATTCTTTAAGAAAATAATGACTTCAAGACAAATTTTAAAATGAAATCTAATATTTGGGGAACACCCTATTTCCTCAAAGATTTTATTTTAAAGGACTTAGAAAACATAAAAGATTCACTGATAATTGCAGTCATAGAAGAGGGAACACCTAAATCACATCTATGCTTACAACTATAAAGACCTTCAAAACAATTGTTCAAGCAATGGCAAAGGGCAAGATCAAAACCGACCTCTTTGATTAACTTAAAGCAATGGTACTTCAAAGGGAGACTTCAATAACAACTTTCAAGTGATAGCAGACAAGCAGGGAGAACCATAAATCATGCTGAAAAAAACTATTTGAGCTATTAAGGAAATAAACAAGCATGAAGACTAAAGAGAGAGATTAAACACTCTAAAATACTTCAGCAGAAGAAAACATAAAACAGTGAAGGATGAACAGGTCTAAGGTGCTTCCAGGAGTCATTTCTTAGCCTAAAAATTTCAACCTACTGTAGTAAGAAATTATGGAACATAATGAAAATAGGAGAAAACATTAAACAGTTCAGAATACTTCACCAACAGCCAAGCTCATGGATCCAATGATAGAGCCTTCTCAGGAAAAAGCATGCAACAACATCATCAAGACATCCAAGACTTCAATTTGTTTTTCAATTTCAACAGACTTGTATATTTATTTCAAAGAGTTTGAGTGTTACAACTTGTAATCAAACAACAACCAACACTCACTCATCTTCTGCTGTAGTATATATAGAAGGATGAGGAGGTGAGATCTGATAAAATATCTCAATTACAATTAATACAGAATTAAATGGCTCATTGGCCTTCATGGAGCTCAAATGAGGAGACTTACATACATATCCTCTGTATTAAATGATTTACATAATGATTTCAAGCTTGGTAGGAGTTTTTTTGGCCTTTGGGGTACTGTGTGGCATCGAAGTAACTCTGCAGATATTCTTTGCATTGAATTTCCTGGTAGAAATAACTTCTTCGGCTGTGTCGAGGAAAAATATCTAATCATGAGCAATAAATTCAGCTCCTGATTAAATACTTTGAGGCATAGGTGGCGCTTTAGTCGCTGGGAGGAATCAATTTTCCTCCATTCGTGGCGGTGGGGGGTTTTCCTGATAAAACACTTTAGGTTTTCCTTTAAACTGTGTTTTAGATTGGGGATTAGGATTTTGATAACAGTCTTAGCCGTAATCCCCATAAAACTGTCTTCAGTCATGATTCTATTGCGCTTTGTCTTCTGCAACTGATACTCTTTCTCTGTGCTTCATTGATGTTTTTCAGGTTTAACAGGGGAATACGGCACCAAAGGCTTATGAAACCTTGCTGAAAAATGTGTATCTATACCCTGTGGACGATTTCTCTGATGTATTCGAAGGCTGGAGGATCGTCATCCTAGGCCAATGAAATTTCTTCGTTTAAGTGGAAAAACATTAAACCTTGCAAAAACAAACAAAATGTTACAAAATCCTACGTTTATAGGCCAATCTGCATCGGAGGATGTGCGGAGGAAGCAGGGTTGTTGGATGGCATCATCCAACGGTCGGGATTTAATCTCAGAATGGTCGAAAAATCATGGGGGAAGGAGGATTAGATCAAAGCCGTCGATTCACGCTGAGATCGACGGTCGGGGATGATTGTGGGGGGTCCGGGTGTACGGAGGAAAAATCTTTGGGGTATACCCCCGCAGTGAAACTGCACCATTGATCTGGATCAATTTGGACGGTCAAGATGGAATCAGGGGATGTTGAAAGTCAAACGGAGGGAATCTGGGTGATGAATTTTGGACCATCGATCTGCAGATCAGATCGACGGTGGAGATGCGATTACCACTGTACGATGGCCTGGTTATCACGCGAGCGCTTTGGTTATCCATCGGACACCTTCGAAGAGTGATAGCCGTTGGATGAGTGGGCCCAGATCGGACGATGGAGATCAATTTCGCTGGGCATCCTGGTGCGAGCTATAACGCGCAATGGACAACGGTTGCACGGCGGTTTTCAAATCGTACAAGGGACACGCGTCAACCATTGTATGGAATAGCTGGCCATCGGGGAAAAACTGTCTTCCACTAAAGAGTGGTGCAATGGAAACCACACAGTTTTGGGAAAACAGTGCACGGACAGGGGGGTCCACAGGGAGGTGCGCTCCGCATCGTCAGATCTGCGAGTTGGATGAACGGCTGTGATGCGTTTGCGTGGTGGGTCCACCCATTTTAAAATAAAAACACGTGACTTTATTTTTCACGTTAAAACTTTGGAAATGTGGGTTTTTAGACTTTAAAAAGGAAAAACAGGACCGTCAATGGATTTATTCATTGGTTTAGCGCCTGATTGGTTAGCGACTAGTTCTGGTGCCAAGACGCATGGATGGAGAAAGGGTTAGGGACTTAGCGAAAGGGGCTAAAGTCTGATGCATAGAAAATATGCATTTTTTATGGTTTTTCAACGTTTTTTCAAAGGAGATGAAGGTTCTGATAAGGCTAAGAAGGGATCTGAGACCTTATAAAATGGATTTTATGAAATGGAAAGAGGAGACAACATGAAATTATAGGATTTTCATGGGAGATGGAGGGATAGAAAAATGAGGTTAGTTTGGGAAGGAGAAAAAGGGAAAAATGGGGTTTGCAGCAGTATTTTGGCTTTGGAAATCAATAGGATTCTAAGTTATGAAGGGAAACAATAGTGAATATTACCCAAGGATAGGATTTTATCAAAAGTCTTCAAGTATCGACAATTTTATTAATGAAATTGTTTCTTAAAGGTTATCCAACATCATTTAGCCACCATCTGATATGACAGATTTTTATGGGTGGCTAACAGGAAGAATATGAGTAGAGAAATACTGGAGAATTTTCAATTGGGAGCTTGGTTTGTAAAGCTATTTTTGGAGAGATTTATGCTGTGATGAGACTTGGGAACTTTGCTGGAAGGTCACTTCAAATCAGTCACTAGGTTGTAACCTCTCCTTCTATCATCAATAAAGAGTACTTCTTATTTTTCCCTACATGCATCTATGTTAAATTTGATTTTCCATATTATAAGATCTTGGTTGATGAATGCAGTTTATGCTTTACTAATTTAGATAACTAGCTTGAATAGATATCTATATTATTGCATCTTCTGTTGTTTCAGTGTTCTTTCTTACAGGAAGCATTCAACTCACGAACTGCTTGAATTTGAAGCTGCAACAGAAACGACAGAAGGAGCCATTAAGAAGTGAATGAAAAAGTAAGCCTCCAATCCTCTCTGTGTATCTATTCTAAGTTAGGAGAAATGGTATTATAGTCTTTCACTTGTTGTTCTAGACTAGCACCTGTCTAGGGAAGCGTAATTTTTCCGTAGATTACAATTCTGGCCCAAAAAACTGGCGACTTTGCTGGGGAGAATTTCTCTTAGTTCTAGGTGTTTTAGTCTTTGATTTTCTTTGTAAATACATCTAGTAGTTGTTACACATAAATATTAGACTTTTTCAAAGCTTAATTTGCAAAGACAGTGAGTTAAACAGTAGGATTTTTCCTTGTCTACAGCGCCCAATGCACCCTTATACTGGACACAGTGCTTTGTAGAGCATTGTATCCCTTCCAAGCCTAAATTGCAGAGAAATGTCTCCCCTTGGAGACTGCGTTGACTCCTAAAAGTGACCAAATTCCATTGAATTTGACTTTGCAACTTGCTTCAGTTTTTTTTGCTGATGTGTTCTGAAAATTTTGATGCTCAATTGACCAGTGACTCTATATACTTCTTTCTCCTTTGGTTGAAAATTTGTTCAATGTTTGTTTAGAAAAGTTTTTCTTTATCATTGACAAGTTGATTTCAAAGTATTTTTTATGGTCACATTAAGAATCATTTGCTTTCGAAATAGGAAATTGTCATAAAATCTTCATTTCCTTGATAGGAGAAATTGTTGTTGAAATCCTCATTTTTCCTTCAAAAGAGAAATTGTTGTTTGTATTCTTCGTTTCTCGAAAGTAAAAAGCATTTTGATTATTGATCTAGGGCACCTAGTTTCTTTTATGCATTCATAACATTAAGGAAACTGAAAATAAAAACTTGCATTTGCATGAAGGATTGTGTGTGTTTTGCAAAAGGAACATTAGGAAATCTGCATTTAGCTTGTGATTCATTGATTTTGTTTTTTTTCATTGATTTGTTTTCTCATGAACTATTTGCTCTCTTCCCTTAGTAGCTAGGTTCTTCATTGAAAAAGCTGAAAGTGAAAGTTTTTTTATCATTCTTAGCTTGCATTTTAGGAATTTCATATACATCATCGTGGTGAACCTGAAAGGAAAATTGTTAAGAAAGATCAACATAAAATAAATCTCAATTTACTTAACAACGCATTGGAACCATAACGATAAAATTTAGAAGGTCTGGGCTAGAGACGTGCTCCGACATCGTAAAACATAGCAACTATCGTTAACTTGTCTGCGATACATTCTGAGTGTGATACCTCACTCCACGTACGTAAGTATATCGTAGCTCGTCCATGTACTCTCGGGTATATCGAGCAGTGTTATAGTATGATAAGTATAAAGGGGTGCTCTCACTGTGTGGTTTCGCATCAAACAGCGTAATACGGACTTGGGCCTCCACGTACCTTCGGGTATATTTGGGAGGATAATTTTTAGGTGCTATCCATCCATAGTGAACCAAGTCGGCCGCCCTAAAATTTTGATACACCAAACACAACATTCGAGGAGATTACTTGCCTGTACTTCTTGGTTCGCCAGGAGGTATTCTGCAGTTCACATTTTCTTGGTAAACCCTTTTTCCTAGCATTACCCTCTTTTTTTTTATTTGTTTTTTGTTTAAAATAAATCAGTAATCGTGGAAGAACAAAATCCTATCCCCCGTCATTCGCGTAGATTAGATTTAAAACCACCTTTACCACTGGAAGTTACTTTTGGTAGGCGAAGGCGATCATGATCTACTGAATCAAGTACAATTCGTACCTTTGGGGAATCATCATCTTTTAAACTGAGCTAGCTCAAATTGTTTCCACCCATCTCGGTTCGTTTACTGTTGTCGAAACGGAGTCTTCACAGCTACCTATGGTCACAATCCATTCAATCGCTGAGACCATACCTCCTGGACTCGACGTTGCTCAATCACAAATTGATCCAGATCCTGTCTCTTCTTTGCCAGCACATCTGAATCTTGAAGTCGAACAACTGGAAGTTGTTCCTACCTTGGTCATCCCACAAATTTCTGTAGCCACTGAAACTCTTATATCACACAGTCAACCTTTTGAAATATATTTTGGGCCTCATGGTGAAGTTCTTCCTCCTGGTTTAATTGCGATTGAAGAAATCCCACAACCTGATACACCTTTAAGTCCAACCCATTTTGGGGGAGACCTTTACCTGTACCAGTCTTTTCCTCAATCGTTTCCATCTGATTTTGTTGATCCTATTGCCATTCAATCTCCTGTAGATTTTGGAGAGTATACATTTGGTCATACAACCATGTATGAACCAACATCTTCGGTTGGGTCTGCTATTCCAATTATGTCAGCTCCTACCCTCGCTACTCCGTCGATGTTCACAACCTCACCAAAGTCATATTTTCACGGTGGCCCTTCGGTCCAAATAGGTTACAAATCATTATCTGGCACCTTCTCTAGTACATCTTCAAGACCATGGTCTTTACCAATGTCATCATCTGGTGTTTTAACTGGTAGTCCTATAGTTAGTACTGAATGACTTGATTCATTACATCCATCATCAAGGCAATATCAAGTTGGTCCTTATGGGTCAATTCCTTTAAGTACCATATCAACTGGACTCCCAGCATTTGGAGAACAATATTTTTCGTCTTATTATCCTCCTTATGCTGGGGGGCAACCTTTGGTCACCCATACGACAGTACTCAGTCACATTTTGATCAAACTAATGTTGACATGAATGTTTTTCAATGGCAGCCCACTCTACCTATCCAACCACAAACGATTATACACTCATATCAACCGGTTCAACCTGTTACACCCACTTCATTACCACTTGTTAATACATCTATACCCCTGTTAAAGAATCAAAATATTGTACTTCAACCTTATCAAGCAAGTTCTTCGACTCAATATCATCAAATGTTGGGTCCACAGACTCAAAATCCTTTAGTTAATTTACAAAAACCTGTATCAAGAATCATTTATTCACAAGCTGGTGTACCATTTTATGGGATGTCGCAAATGAAACCTGGTTATAAATATCAACCGAATCCAACTTACACTAATTTGGGTTATAATATTGGTGGACAGACCTCTTGGCAGCCACAAGCGCAAATTCATCAAACTTCATTTCAACAAGTATCATATCCAGGTTTTGGTCAACAACATTCTCAAGCATTTACTATGCAAAACAACCCCTATTTGGGTTACCAACATCAAATTATATATGCTGGTGCTTAAAGAACTATTTCCCAAGCAATTCCATCTTACCCTAGCTACGCTCAACCTGACCTTAACAGACAGTTGCCTTTTGTTGCAATCTTGGAATTACCAAATTTAAACCAGTTAACCAATGATCCTATCAATTATGATCCTTGGTGGCCAATGATACCTCATAAATTACCCTCCGACATTCCTAAATTCAATGGAAACCCTGGAGAAGATCCATCAACTCATGTTATGACTTATCATTTATGGTGTTCATAAAATTCCCTAAATGATGATTTTGTTTGATTACGTCTTTTCCAGCGTACGCTCACAGGTCCGACAGCTAAATGGTACATTGAATTACCTAAAGCTTCTTTTGACAATTTCACTGCCTTAGCTACTGTCTTTTTGACCCATTTCTAGTTACCGATCAGATACGAAACTGGAACAGAACTCTTGACCAACTTCAAATAGAGTAATGTTACTCACATTTCAGATCATATTCATGAGTGGCATCATTGTTGATGAATGGTTAAGAAATTTGTTCCTGATCAGCTCCTTGTTGAATGGTTCATTAAGTCACTGTTACCATCTATAAATAAGGATGTGGCTAAAGGTGGTGTCGTCACAGAAGAGCAAGTTATTTCTCGTGCCCAATATTTAGACTTGATTTATACTTAGTCCGGCATTCTCTATGAAAAAATCCCAAATGTGTCGTGATCTAATTTCAATGTTCCTCCTCAAATAAAGGACTCTCATGCCGGAGACAGCTTGATATGAACTGCAAACACATACAACACTACTACATCTGATCCTGCTCCTACTTCTGAAATTAATGCCGTGTCATTTGATGAAGGAAAAAGTGACAAGCAACCAAGAGGTAAGAAAAATGGGAAATCAAAGAAAAATAAAACTTCTAACCCGTAGGAACGATCTTCTGATCAACCGTCTAGACCACAAAAACCTCATTATCCATGCATAATCTGTAACGAGGAACACTTTGTTAGGGATTTTCCTCACCATGCTGAAGTCTCAAAAATAATTAAGACTTCTCATGCATCAGCTGTGTTGACAGACCCATTTCCAAATCCGGACACAAATTTAGTTGCTATAGATCCAGCTCCTAGTTCCCAAGTGTTAATGTTATCCACTACAAAACCTTCATAAGATATTTTGGTGTTGACGTGGAATAAAGACTATGGTAGTCCAGTCACTGATCAACCTACTACCTTGACAACGAATCCATCTAATGAATCGGTACCACCTCCTGTTATTCCTAAATTGACAATTAAGCCACCAAAGGGAGTAATTCATAAATTGACATATAACCCTCGAGCAAGAGCTGCACGAAATTATAATATAGTTGAAGTTTTGACTCAATCCCCTTCAGCTATTTCTACTCCTGAGGTATTACAAAATTGTCCCTCCCGGAAGCAGGCTTTATTGTCGGCCACTGGTGGAATTGATCTAACTGATTCTAATCTTGTTGGCTTTAATCATATGGGCTATGTGCCGCAATTACCAGCAGAATTGGCATTCTCCATACAAGTAAATTTTCTCAATCACCTTGTTCATCACACTATTATTGATGAGGGAGCATCTACGTGCATTATGTCTCTAAACTGTTGGAAGTCACTTGGCTCGCCACAATTATCACAATCATCAACGACGTTGAAGGCTTTTGATGGAAGAACATATAAACCTTGTGGTATTATTAATAACTTGCAAGTTGAATTAGGGGGAAAAACAGTAAGTATTGATGTTGAGGTTGTTGATGGACCCCTTGACTATAATATTTTACTAAAAATACCATGGGTATATGCGATGACTGCCATTGTTTCTACATACTTTAAAATGATTTCCTTTCCACATAAAGGTACTACTTTAAAATGATTTCCTTTTTTTCCTCCGCTTCGCAAGTAACTGGAAGCGTTCCGTTTGTTCACTTACCCCAACTAGAAATTCAGAACATTGGTGTAGGACTCTTAAAGGATTCCACTCTTATGGGAACCTTTGCATTGCCACCGCCCACGATGTCGACATAAATTGCAAGCATAGAGACCTGCTACATGATCTCTTCCACTCTATTTGGCTTAAGGGAGAGTACGGGTGATTCTGATATTTCTATGTTGGATGATGTTTTTCCGCCCAGCCCTATAGAGCTAGAATAGCAATCAATCTATTTGGCTTGGGTGGAAAATATGAATTCAGCATCGCCGAGTGTTTGGGTTGATCGTTCATTAGATTTTGGTACTCCATCTGATCCATTTTCCTTAAAATTTTTGACAGATGAAAATATTTTGGAAGCTATGATGTCAAAAGGAGAACCATGGGAAGATTATCATCATCGTTCCCATCTTCTAGATTATGAAGAAAAAAATCTCAGTGAAATATATCACCCATCCATTGAAACTTTATTTTCAAATTATTTTCCAATTAATGAAATTGAATATGAGCGAAATTTATCTAATATCGAAGAAACAATTTCTATCGATATTTCGACTAAACCTGGCATTGTAGAAAATATTCATGTCGGTGTATCTTGTTCTCCATCAGAACTTAATTCATATCACTCTCTTTTTCGTGAATTTTGTTAGAGTCGGCCCTTGCAGCCCTCCGTCAGTGATCATTTCGTCTTTTGCATATTCATTATTAGGTGTCTCGCTTGTTCCACTTCGTTGCATTTCACTAGGAGCATGCCATGCACTGACGAAGGGGTCTGTCGTCTTATGTTTCCTCATATTTACACCTGCAGTGCTATTTTAAAAAATTTTCTCAAAAAATCATTCATAGTCATTGTCATTACATATATGGTCATTAAAAATGTCAATAAGTGTCCTAGGTCTTGGTGTCTAGGGTTTTTGAGTCATTTATATACTAGTCATAAAGCCTGCAAAGTGAGGAAAGTTCTGCATTTGTGATTTTTATTTTATTATCATCAGCATTTTAAAAAAAATATTTCTAGTCCAAAACTCTGTTTTGGAACTAGAAATTTGTCATTATCATTTTGTAATAAAATTGTAATTATTCCGCCATGAAGACATTGTCAAAAGCAGACCCCTGGTCTCTTTCTTAGCCAAGATATCCATATCCCTGCAAGAAGACAGCAAGATCATTAGTATCGACCTCAAAAAAGCCAAAGGAAGTTTGTATTTGAAAAGCCAAAAGTGAAATTACAAAAACATTTGTAATATGGGTTTGCAATTAGATTTGAAACAAAATCTGATTGTGAAGATATTTGTATCAAGTATAAAAGCCAAACAAGTTTCATTTTCACAAATCCATAGCACCCAAATCGTGTTTTTCAAATTGGAGGGCCGATTTCAGAGTTTTAAGTTGCGTGGGCAGTGTTATTGGGCCGAGCGACCCACGCAGAGGCCGAGCGACCCACCTGGGCAGAGCGACCCACGCAGGTCAGTTCAGCAGTGTAAATTTGCAAGGGGTGCGACCCACCTGGGCAGAGCGACCCACGCAGAGGGTGAGCGACCCACGCAGACACAGGGTTTCGAAATTCATTCTGAGCGCCCAGTCTTGCTTGGAATCGATTCAACTGGCCTTCAAACAGGTTTCTATCAATTGCTTGATGTTTTTGAATGCATTGGTGGCATCATTGGTGGTTTCAAATGTTCAAATGGAGGATTTAAAACCCCACAGTCATAGCATTATTGTTTTCAGGGTTTTAAAATGAAAATGAATGGTTGAAAGAGTTTGTTTGCTATCTTATGGCAGTGATACATCCAGCTTTTCATATAATATCAAAACCATATTGCTCTCATGCCCATTTTGCCATTTTGACCATTGCTATTATTATACCATGTTAAAACCCTTTGTTCCATGGTGACTGTGGTTGTAATGAGTCTCACTGCCCAATGCAAAAACATTCTCATGACTTTGTTTCAAACTGCCTATTGAGACCTTTGTGGTTATTACTCATAAACAAACACATTCTATTGATGCCATGCCCTCCCTTTGACTAGACTTGTTCAATATTTTGAAGGTTGCCTGCTCCCTTTTGGTCAAAATTTCACTTGCATTCAAAACAGAGATTGTGCCTTTTCCAATCCATTTAAAGCTGAGATTTTATCATGATTTGATTCCTTGATGGTGCTTTGACGGTGGGAATATTGGTTGGGTGTTGAAACATACATCCTAACTTTGTTTGCACTACTTTCATATCATTATACACATTGCCAAAAGCTTGGTCAGAGCCATGTCGGAGACAGAGTCAGAATATGAGCCAGGGTCAGGCAGTGATTCGGTGACTGAAGGTAATGTGCCACGGGGGTCCCGCAGAGAACATAGAAGCGGTGATCATCGCAGAGAGGAGCCTACTTCTTTGGCTCGGTTGCAAGCATGTCCATTAGCTATGGATTGTTTCCGATATTTGTCATGTTTCAGATTTTGTGAGATGGTTGCACAAACCCGGCCTCATCGTGAATTAGCACGTCTGTTTGTTCTTCATTTACGGGGTGATCGGGTAAGCCTTGCTGGGGTTGATTTCATTGTATCACCCTTGACTATTGCTCAAGCCACTGGTATACCGAACATGGGCGAGGAATGGAACAAGGGTCAGCAGTTAGAGAAATTTCACTATGAGCCATACATTAAAACTGGATATAGGGCTTACTTGAGCAGATTTTTTCCATTCAGATTCTTGAGAGATGAGTATGCACCGCTCATGAGGCTCATCATTCAGTATTTTAGTTGTGAGGGCAGGTATGCTCGTCTTTTCTCATACCATATTCGTTTGCTGATGCACTTCACAAGGGTACGTATGATGAATATTCCGTATTTCATACACCGCAACATAGAGAGGATGGTGACATTTGTGCAGAAGAAGACGAGCCCAGTGCAGCAGTACAAGAGTATATATCATTTCGCTTTGATCAAAATCTTGGTGTCACATCAGTTGGCAGAGCAGGGCATCACTTGGGAGGATTTCATTTCTAGAGACTTTTTCAGAGTGCCACAGCAGCCTCCCGAGGCAGTTTATGATGCAGGAGAGCCCTCACACCAGCCGGACATGCTTGAGGTTGAGCATATCGTCACTCCTTTAGTTCAGACATATCAGCGAGGCCACGGGGCCTTATTTGCAGCGACACGGCGGGTACTATCTCCACGTGAGGTGGAAGGGGTCCTGCCGACTTCATCGACACGGCGAGTATTATCTCCACGTGATGTGGAAAGGGTCTCGCTTTCTTCTCCAGTGCAGGTACAGGTACAAGACAGGGGCAAGAGGCCCATGCATGATGAGGGCCCATCAGGAGGCCGGGACACCGATATGACAGTCATTGATGTTGATACGGGCTCTCCTAGCTCGAAGCTGAGGGAAGTCATCCAGGAGCAAAGGGCCGAGAATGACCAGCTGAAAGACCAATTGCAGAAAGCTCAGTGGGTGATTAACTATTTGGAGCAGCGCAACAAACAGCTCGAGGATGAGCTCACATTTTATGAGGTGCGCCAAATCCGTGAGGACAGACAGTGGAATCGAAAAAGACCCGGTGACATGACACCAGCTGACAGAGATACTGTACTCACGCGGGTGAATATACATCTGGAGAAGCTGTTGGTGAAGGCCAATCGAGACAAAGACATGCTTCGCCACATGAAAGGCCATTACTGGGCTCGCATGCATGTTTGCAAAGCGAGGATGAAGATCATGAAGAGGAGGTTGCGCAAAGCACTTCGACGGCGGAAAAGGCCTAATCCACTTCAGATTTTGGCCGAGGCTTCATTGAATGGGCGGGACACATGATGGAGGACCTCCGCTCCGAATTTGGGCAAATTCGGAGAAAATTTTGTCATTTTCAAATTTTTGGTCTAAAAAACAGGTTTTGCAGCTACGTGGGTCGCGCGCTCATGCGCTCGCATTTTTTTTGAGACACTTGCTGGAGGATATTTTTACATTTTTGGATTTTTCATGGTTAATTATGCATCCTCTGAAGTCAACTTAGCATTTCAACAAAATCTGGATGGTCAAACAGCTCAAAAACACCATGAAAACCACCTTGCTGCCACCTTTTGCACCAGCAGGGAGTACCTTTGGGAGAATGAGGTTTTGGAGGGTAAAATCAACTCCAAATTCAGAAATTCCACTTGGGTTGGAAATTATACATCCAGGGCTTTCCAACGAGCTATCATGAGCTCAATTTGGATGCCGGGAGCTACCTCAAAATCAGCTTGGAACATGAGCGACCCACGCAGTTCAGGAGCGACCCACCTAGAAATTTTTCTGAATTTTCAGCTGCCAGCTCAGTATTTCGCCTATTATGGACCAGTTTTGCTTATGGGTAGAATTTTTGGGTTTTATGATGTAAATTCATGTTTGATATGTAACTTTGGCTTGTTTTTATCTCTTCTAGAAGATTCACTCTCAAATGAGTAAAAAATCATGTAATGGATCAGTTTCCACTCTTTTAGAGGCAAGTTGTTAGTTGCCTAGATTGTAGTTCCATGATTAGAATTGGTTGAAACTGATCCCTGAAGAGGGAATTCGACCCCTAGAGGTGGGGAAAGGTGTTAGAGTGATCTATATATTGTAATTTCTGAGGCATTCTACGGGTTGGACTCTTGGGATACTTTTGATACTATTGTACATACTTTTCATATTTTGGCTAAGGAAAGATCAGGGGTTTTGCGGCACTTGTTGGGATCCTTGTGGTGTTTTGTTCTTGATGATGTTTCTCCTTTGTTTACTGTAAGTTTCTTCATGTTTAATGTATGCCATCATTTCATTATGCTTCTGAACTAAGTTGAATGAGTGATTAAGGTTGAATCCATTGTTTACAGTGCTTAGCCTTTGAATTCAGTTAGTTCTATATGTTTTCAGTTGTTTGGAGAGGATCCAAGTTCTTCTTTTCCCTCTTCAGCTCCTCGTCGGTCTAATCTATCCATAAATCCAATTTGAAGCATCAAGATCATCACCTACCTCGCCCCAGCTTGAACTCTGCAAAGGTCTGACCTTATCCCCGGACCCAAAACTTGTTTTCCCATTACTCCAGCGAAAAACCAAAAATCAAAAATCAAACATACCTATCTCTTTACTAGCCTAAAATCAGTTCTTATCGTAAGTCATCTCACATCCTATTGCTTATTTTCTCGAGATTGACGGAGAGAGCCCTCTCCTGTCCTCGTAGGGCTAGCTACGAGGCTGAGCGTGGTTTGATGTAGCCTTGAGTTTTACTTCATTTCAGCCTGAGGTAGATTTGAGTGCTAACAAATTTCATGACGTATTCACTTGGTATTACAAGGAAATTCCAGGCATAGATACTAGTATAGTTGAACACAACTCCAATTTTAATATTTATATTAATTTATTTTTAGTAATTCCTTGATTTTCTCGACATAGTTACATTAAATGATTAAAGCAACCTACCTTTATTGCTTTAGTTACAGCTTAACCCATTCAATGATTAGTTATTTTATGGTCCAATTAACATAATTGGACACGATTAAGTGCCAGAATGAGAATTTGTTTTGATCTCCTTTCACATTTAACACATTTAATTGGTAAGATCCCATCCAGCTGACGTTAGTTGGTAACTAGCCCCCTAAAGTTGGAGGGATTTATGGTAAACTGGCCATCTAATTTTGGAGGAATCTATGGCAACGTAAGGCCATGTCAACCGACTATTTCTTCCTTCTTCAAGAAGTTTCCAGTTATTTACTCCACTCTCTTACCCTACGTGTCCGGATATTGGTATTAACGCCAACTCCAGTTTTTTACCCCTCGTGTGTTTGAAAATTTTGCCCACTATCCAACAACTTACACTCATATACATGGCATGACACGTCACCCAGTGTTTTTCACCACACTTGAGGTAATCACTACAGCAACCTGCCAGCCGATATACACGACATTCCACGGAGTTCTTGAACCGTCCTGGAAGCCACCCATAGACGAATCATAATCGGACACATGTTCAAAACAAAAGTTGGAAAAATTTTGCGTGCTGGTTTCATTTACCCTATTATGCTAACTGAGTGGGTTTCCAATATCGTTCATGTTATGAAAAAATAAGGAACCATTAGAGTGTGTGTCAATTATCAGGATGTCAACCAGGCTTGTCCAAAAGACAACTATCCTACTCCCTTTATCGACCAAATTATTGACGATTGTGAATAATGAAAAAAAATTTCGTTCATGGATGGATTTTCTTGCTACAATCAAATCAATATCCGCCCAGATGACCAACATAAGACAAAATTCATTTGTCCCTGGGGCACATTTGCATATAGGAAACTTTCGTTTGGTTTAAAGAACGTTGGGGAAACTTTTCAGAGAGCAATGGATTATGCTTTCAACGACATCACGCACATTGTTCAACCATATCTAGACGATTTACCAGCGCATTTACGAAATTAGACTGATCACCCGATGCATTTGAGAGCCATTTGCTTACGCTTCCGACACTACAAGTACGCCTCAATCGGCACAAATGTGTGTTTTGTGTCGGTTCTGGTCGATTTCTCAGATTCGTAGTCTCAAAGGAAGGAATTCAAATAGACCCATTGAAGGTACAACCCATTCTTGATTTTCCTGCACCGTCAAACTTACTTCAAATACAGAAACTTCAAGGAAAGGCTAACTTCCTGAGAAGGTTCATTCCAAACTACGCTGAAATGGCTAAAGGATTTACTCAATTATTGAAAAAGGGAGTTCCCTTCCATTGGGACCAAGTTGCACAAGCTTCTTTTGATGTTGTCAAGGACCATCTTGTGTGAGCGTCATTAATGTATCCTCCTAATTATCAAAATGATTATTTCCTATATATCGTTGTGGCTGAAACGACCATCGCTATGGTTTTGGTCCAAGTAGAAGATGGAATTGAACATCCGATCTATTATTTAGGTCGTAATCTCAATGATACCGAAGTTAAATACTCATACGTGGAAAAGCTTGCCTTGGCATCTATTCAAGCGGTCCAAATATTTCGCCATTATATCCTGCTCTGAAAAAAAACAATAGTTTCGGATTGCAACCCCATGACTTACATATTATCACGTCAATTGCTGGGGGGAAAATATTAGAAATGGATTTTCATTTTGCAGGAATTTGACTTGGAATTCATCAAATCCAAGTCAAAGAAGTCTTTAGTTATGGCTGAGCTTCTCTGTGACCTTCCCTCTGATAGTACTGAAACTATGTCAGAACCATCTTTTCCAGAAGAGTTTATGTTTCTGATCAGATCATCTGATCTCTGGTATGGATATTTCATCATTTATCTCCAAACCCAAAATTTTCGACCTAATACCTCTCGCTCTGATCAGTGACGTATTTGATACCAAGCCAAATATTATCTGATCGTCGGCGATACACTTTATCGTTGTGGTGTCGATACCATTTTAAGCAGGTGCCTCACTCATGAGGAGGCTGAAAAAGTCTTAAATAATTGCCATGCTGGGGCTTGTTGTGTACATTTATCTGGATATGCTACCGCGCAGAAGATACTCTGTGCCAGTTACTCTTGGCCTACTATTTTTCGAGACTGTATCCTCGCAGTCAGAAGTTGTCATGCATGCCAGATTTATGATCGTAAAATTCACAAACCGCTAGCGGCAATGCATCTTGTTGTATTTGCTGGATCATTTAAGAAATGGGGTATTGACTTCATGACCTGTAACCCTCCTTCGTCAGGGGGGCATGGTTATATTATTGTCGCAGTCGACTATTTTACCAAATGAGCCGAAGCGATGCCTACATTCAACAACACAGGACAAACAGCTACATTGTTTTTCTTCAACCATGTTATTGCATGGTTTGGGTTCCCATAGGCTATAGTTACGAATCATGGGAAGCATTTTCGCAACCATATGATGTATGAATTGACAGCCAAGTTAGGATTTTCACATGATAATTCTACTCCTTATTATCCACAATCAAATGGACAAGTTGAGGTTATTAACAAAATTATTAAACGAATGCTTCAACGAATGATAAGAGTCCATAAAAGGAACTGGCACTTGATCCTGTACTCTGCCTTGTGGGCGTATCAAACCTCGGTGAGAAACGCAACCAGATTTACTCCTTTTCAATTGGTGTATGGTCTGGAAGCTATCTTACCAATCCAATGTGAAATATCATTGTTAAAACTCACGATAGACTTGTTACCTGACACCTCAGAAGAAGAAGCGTGTCTCCTTAACCTCATCCATCTAGATGAAACGCGTTGTGAAGCCCAACTGGCCAAAAAAGCGCATAAGAGATGTATAAAGGTGCAATGTGACAAAAATTTCTAGCCTCGCATCTTCTCAGAGGGCCACTTGGTCCTTCTTTACGATCAAGAAGCTGATGTAATAGGTACAGGAAAATTAGAGCCATTGTGGCATGGCCCCTATATTGTCAAAAGAGCTCTTGCTAAGGGTGCCTATGAGTTAGTTGATTACGATGGAATTCCATTGGCACAGCCTAGAAATGGGTTTTATTTGAGACGTTACTATGCTTAATCATGAGCATAGTAATTTTTTGTATTATATTGTTTATATGTTGTTGATTTGCATTCACTATCTTAATTTGTTTTTAGAGTTTTATTGACGTTAGTAATTCACTTTACATTTCATCGCAGATGACTGAATCTTCGAAACCATTTGTTGGATATGCTGATGGTACTAGTCGTAGTACGCGAAATCTATCCTCTGCAGCATGGGCCATTTTCGCTCCGAACGATGAGTTAGTGAGTTTTCAAGGGATTTGTATCGATAGATCGACGAATAATATCACTGAGTATAGCGCATTGATCAAACTTCTCTTTGATGCCATTTCATTTGGTATTAACCTCATAATCATAAGGTTAGACTCACAACTTGTGGTACTACAACTTACTAGTATTTATACTGTTACAAATCCAACACTTCTTAGATTGTTCCTAAGAGTTCGACTTTTGGAGAGAAATTTTGATTTCATTCAATATCAACACATTTCCAGAAATATGAACACTTTAACTGATTCATTAGCTAATCAAGTTTTAGATAGACATTTGCAACATAGGAAAAGAAAAAATTCACATCATTGAATAGGATTGTGCATTAAACATAAGAAAAACTCTGAAAACACATAGATATATAGTTATAGGTTTTTTACAAAATTTGTGCCCAAGACCATCTGACCTCAAAATGTATGCAAAAATATCACAACTAAACTAGTGGTGCTCGTGGTAACATGCTATATATCTAGCAATCCTACGGAGCAACCGCATCCAATGGTTAGGAACCCCAATAGTGTGTCGCTGCAGTCGCATGGGTAACTGTTCGAGCTGGAAATCCAGAATCTCGAAGGTTAATCCCTCTATGTGCTGCTAAAGCTTAGCTAAAGTCTCAACCATATTAAGGTCCTGAAGGGCTACTCTCCCGACAACCCTCTCTGCTGGCGCATCTGCTTCACGCTCTGGTTCCTCTACTGGTTGAACGTGACCAATATCTGCATTACATCAAACATTTAGTTTAGTCTTGGAAAGAAATAAAAACACAAAAACATTGTATAAAACTTATAAAAATAAAAAAACATGGTTGAATCATTCTTACCCATTGCACCCCACTAAGCACCTTATGGTAATACTAGATCTGGATCTCCTTGGAAGTCGACGCCTGCATATGAATCCTCATCGATGGCAACGATCTGTCATCAGAATTAGGTGAATAATGTAGTCAAGAACACAACGGTCAATTGGACTACATGTCGACCCATGAGTTCTACCCATCTCTGCATTCGAGGATCTCTAGGACTAGATATATCCAATGTTACATGTTGTGGCTGCATTAGTGGAATCCGTTCCAAAGCGAAGGAGATAAGGATGGATCCATAACTGAAAATTTTCTTCCTTCCTCCCTTTGCTTTATTTAGTTGTTCCTTTATCTGAGATAGAACAACTTCAGACCAGTTGAATATTGTTGACTCTAAACACTCTAGCACATACTGCATATATGATTTGTTCACTACATGGAGTGTAATGGTCCCAACAAGTTTAGAAATCGTGAAAAGGATGGTTCTCAAAGGCAAATCCCTGACATCCCGGATGTTTATTTTTCCATCTTTGCTAGGTTCTAACCCTAGATAGAAATACTGCATAACATAATCCCTCACTATCTCTCCTCCAACGGTAGACCCTGTGAGAGAAATGGGAAAACCTCTCCTCGACAAACCTGTGAGAAAAACACATCCTCAACTGTTATGGACAACACTTGATTTTTTATGTGAAATTCCTCTATCGCCGGATCCCATGCTTGAACTAAGAACTCCAAGAGTTCTACTAACTACCTCATTCCCGACAATTTGAAGTACTTAAGTAGCCCAAAATCTCTTAAGGCTCTTACAATACCTAGATCATTCAAGGCAATCATATATTGTTCTTAATGTTCTCTTTCTCTCCATGTAATCATCATTATAATCTAATGGAAACCTGAAAATCAACCATAAGATCCATTAGATACCATTCATTGTAAAAAACTAGGCAAATTTTGGACACAACAAGAAAATAAAAAACTTCAACTGCACCCAACGCACTCCCTGGGCTGAGACAGTGCGTTGCACATGCAGGTACCCTTCACTGTACCTGCTATGCAACGCAGGTTTTGACATTCAGGGATGCGTTGCCCTCATTTTGGGCATAATTTACCCTATGGGCCTCGAAACCCTAAAAAAATGCAAGGAATGGGAATGAAATGAATACTTAAAGAAATAGGAGGTTCATGGCACTTACCTAGATCAAATGGTGACGAAATCCGTCAACAAAAACGACCGCAATCAATGACTGAAGTTTGGGGGAAAAATCAGGTTTAGAGCTCCAAAATCAAATGGTAACTATGGAATGGTAAAAATGAATAGTGAAACTGCTTTTTATAGTCATTTAATTGTTTGCAAGTTAAATTTATTGCTATGACTATAGTTTTATTATATTTTTATTATGAAACAGGCATTTTTAATCCATTTGATGTTTTTATGAACAGGAAATACAAGTGATGAACATATTAGTCGTGAAGATTTATTAAAAGAATGACTTGACCACAAAGCATACTTCTTCTCCTTATTTTTTGAGCTTTGTTAAAAATGAAAAATGATTTGAAGCACACTTTATCTCTTTTTCGAGCTTCGATAACAATGAAAAAGGAACCCCTGGAGTCTTATTTCAGCTCTTTTCAGACTCCAATAATATGAAAATATTTCCGAGCACTTGTCATTTCGAGCTCATTAAAATAAATGAATTGATATCTACTCAGTATAAATTTAACCCTTTTCCGGACTGAGATGGATTATTTACGAAAAAGGAATACCTTGGTTAAACATGACCAAAGAGGTTCTTTTAGATATTATTTTACACTTTTTTGGATCTGAGAGATAAATTTACGAAAAATTACTTTTGGAGTTCTCTTTCGTCCTCTTTTTCAGACTCTCTAAATATGAAAAAGGATTGGGCTATCACTGTCGTTAAGCTCGTTAAAACATGAAATAGCGATGGGCTTGTCGATCATGGCAATAATTGAGTTTCATTCATCGCTAGAATTATTAAATTATTAAATAGCGATAATTTATTCACCCGAAGGGTTGAATTATAGATCAATAAAATGTTATCCTCCTCAAGCTTGTTAAAAAATAAAGAGGTACTGGTCGACAAATGACCAGGGAAAATTTTGGAAAAGTAAGTAAAGTTTCTTTTTGGTAGCAAGTCGCTCTTGAACATGACACTTCTTTCACTCCATGTCTGTGATTGTTTGAGTTGGGTAATCATCTTGATGGTTCATTCACACCTATGGTTCATCATACTTTCACTTCGGTTTTGGGTCAATGCTTCCAACTCATCACAGTGTCGCTGATATGTTCAAGAGAAGTCATCCAGTGATTAAAAACTCATCCATCTGCAATACTCATAAACCTTCATTTTCATGACCGTCATCCCTGAAAATTTCTATATCAAGTCATACCCTTGTCTTCGAAATCAGTAACTACTGTTTTGCAATAAGGTGACTTCCTGTCGACAACAAATCAATATCTAGGAAGTTCACCTAGAAACATCAGATTCCAGTACCATGAGGCTTGTTACAGCATCGACAAGATCCTCGCTTCCGGACCTTTGACCGAAAGATTTTGTTTGGCATTCGACATCAAATCATCTATTCACGCCTTACGAAATGTACTATAATACCTTGAGGGCCATTAATAATGGTGGTTCTCTCGCGTTTGTTAACAGCTCACATCATTGGCTGGTAATCAAATGATGTCTCTCCATGTTCGATGACAAATCATATATTCGCATGGCTAGACTTGTACTAGAATGATTGAGTGAACGAGATAAGAAGACCCCAGATCTAGTTTCATCCATCCGAGCTACGATTTCAGGATTGTTTTACACATCATCTGTACGGTGACCTTACATAAATATTGTCATCCAAACATGGGCCTATATCTGTAGGCATGTCTGAATTTGGGCAACATTCCAATGTGTTAGCGCTCGAATCTACCTTAGGCTGAAATAAGGTAAAACTCAAGGCAACATCAAACCACGCTCAGCCTCGTAGCTAGCCCTACGAGGACAGGAGAGGGCTCTCTCCGGGTCTATCTTGGAAAAGGATCTTCAAAGGGGATGAGATGACCTATAATAGATACTGATTTTAGGCTAGTAAATAGATAGGAAGGTTTGATTTAAATTTTTTGGGTTTTTGTTGGAAAAATGGGAAAAACAATTTTGGGTTCGGGGATGAGGCCAGATCTTTGCAGAATTCGAGTTGGGGCAAGGTAGGCAGTAGTCTTGATGCTTTTTGATTATGTGTATGGATGGATCAGAATGACAAGGAGCTGAAGATGGCAAGGGAGAACAAGGATCCTCTTGAAACTGGCGAAAACATATAAAACTAAACAAATTTAAAGGCAGAGCACTGGAATCAATGGATTCTACCTCATTTACTCATTCATTTAGTTTCAGAAGCAAAAGAAGGGAATGGCATACATTAAACATTTAAAGAACTTACAAATAACTGAGAGAACACACCATCAAAACTGAAAGCCACAAGAATCCCAATAGGTGCTGCAAAACCTCTGATCTTTCCTTAGCCAAAATGCAGAAAATATGTACAATAGTGTGCCAAACTTTTCCCAAGAGTCCAACCAGTCCAACCAGTCCAACGCTGAAAGTGTCTAAGAAAATACAATAAATAGAAAATTCTAACCCCTTCCCATGCCTCTAGGGGTCGAATTCCTCCTTCTAGGAGCAGTTTCAACCAATTCTAAACAAGGAGCAAAAATCTAGGCAGCCAAACAACTTGCCTCTAAAAGGAAGGAAACTGATTCATTTACTTGATTTTCACTTTTTTGTAAGTGAATCTTTTAGAATAGGTAAAAGTGAGTCAAAGTTACATTAAAACCACAAAATTACATCAAGATAACTCAAAAATTACATCCACAATCAAAACTGGTCCAATTGGCCGAAATTCTGATCTGGAAAATGAAAAATTGAACAAAAATCTCTATGCGCCGCGCGCCAAAGCTCTATGCGTCGCGCGCCTTTGGACCTGCTTTTGGAGAACTTCTAGGAATCAAAATCAAGCTCATGATAGCTTGTTGGAAATCCCTGGATGTCTTCTATCCAACCCAAGTGAAATTTCTCAATTTGGAGCTCATTTGCCCCTCCAAAACTTCATTCTCCCACAAGTACTTCCTGCTGGTGCAAAAGGTGGCAGAAAGGTGATTTTCATGGTGTTTTTGGCCCTTTTGATCATCCAGAACTTGATGAAATGCTTCAGCCATTTCTGAGCATGCATAAATTACCATGAAAAATCCAAAAATACAAATTTTTCCTCCAGAAAGTGTCCCAATCATAAGCGCGCGTCGTGACGCGCTACGCGTTGGGCGGAAAAACCTGTTTTGAGACCAAAATTTTCAAAAATGACAAAAACTTCTCCAAATTTGCTGAAATTTGGAGCGAAGATCCCCCATCATGCCTCATGCTCAGCCAATGAAGCCTCGGCCAAGATACGGAGTGGATCAGGCCTCTTTCGCCGTTTCAGTGCTTTGCTCAACCTTGCCTTCAGGATCTTCATTTTAGCTTTGCAAACGTGAGTACGGGCCCAATAATGATTTTTCATATGACGGAGCATGTCTTTGTCTCTATTGGCCTTCGCCAACAACTTCTCCAGATGAATGTTAACATGCGTGAGGCAGGTCTCTCGATCAACCGGTGTCATGTCACCTGGTCTCTTCCGGGCCAATGCACGGTCTTCCCAGATTTGCCGCAACTCTATGAGCGTGTGTTGATGACGAAGGTGAGACCCCTTCCACACCATGTGGAGATAGTACTCGCGCTGCTGATGAAGTTAACGAGACCCCTTCCACGCCATGTGGAGATAGTACTCGTCGTGATGCGGCAAACAAGGCTCTAACGCCTCTCTAATATGTAACGACCACTTTTATGAGATCTCCTTGACACATTTAGCTCTGTGGTTGATGAAACACTGTCCTGCTCATACCCCTGCTCATAAGGTGAATCTGTCTCTGACATGATGCTAAAGTATGACAAATATATGTTGATATAGGTATGGTAAAAGCAAGAGTTCATTATATGCCAAATGTGTCACATATGCAATACAGTGCTATGGGAAAAAACCACAGTGATAAAGTACTGTCAAGTGTGGGGACAACCACTGTTTGAGGGGTTTAGGGATATGGGCAATTTACAAGTGATATAGGAAAATAGTGATAGTGAGGATTTTTGGGAATGGGAATGGGTGAAATGACAAAATGTAAGTGAAATCTAAGGCATCATCCTTGAATGTTGTGGCAATTTAAAATTTTGTCAATGGAGGAAACGGATAACAAGTGATAAATTTAGAGTTTTACCACATGGGAGAAAAGGTAATGAGGGATTTGAAACAGTGGGATAACAATGGAACTGTGGTATAATAACAGTGTCATAGCAATGAGAAAAATGATATAGTGATAGCAGTGATAAAGCATACATAACAATGGCATAAGAGTGTTTTGGCAAATGCAAGTTTTTGACACCAATTTCAAATGACAATCATCACTCCTCAAACCCTATGGAGCGAATTTTGAAATGAATATAGGGTTTACATTTCACCATAACAAACACTTGTTTTCTCCACATTTGAAACACCATAGCATATCCATGAATCAATGAGCAGGCGTGAATAACTTACTTGAAGGCAAATGAGGCGATTTGGCACAAATTTGGGTGAGGGAGTGAAGTTTTCTGGCCTTAGGGCTCTATGCGCCGCGCGCATGCCCAACACGCCATGTGCTCTCTATGTGTTGTGCGGGTGTAAAAATAAAAAGTCAATTGATGCCCAGTGCGTCGCGAGCTCCCTATGCGCCGCGCGTTACTTGCAATTCACCTCCTCGGCTTTCAAAACAAGATTTTCGCCCTTCAACACTTCAATTTGATTTTTGCTTTGAAAAATTGTGAATATAAATTGTTTCCAATGGTTTATATAGCTTGATCAATATCTCACAAGAATTGGATTTGAAAATTTGAAGAGTTTGGGTGAATTTCTAGCTTGATGGCTCAATGCGTCGCGCGCTATTTGTATGCGCCGCGCGCTACATAGTGCATTGTGCAGGAGGATTTTGGAGGCCTTCCCGGTGTCCAAATTGGGCGTGTGATAGCTTGTTGGAAATAAATTGGAGTATAATTTCTAACCCAAATAAAATTATTTAATTTGGAGTTCATTTACCCTGTCAAAAATCAAATCTCCCAACACTACTTCCTGTAGGTGCATCAATTCTCCTAAGGCAACGGTATTCTTAACATTTCTAAAACAAAATTATACCTATGTAAGAAGTGAAGGAGGTTTTTCTTCCTTGGCTTGTTGTGTACAAAAACCTCTCTCATTTTTCCAAAATTCATCTTTTATTGCTCTGAAACATCATTTGAATGAAACCTATCCCGATGTGTGAAACAAGGGATTTGTCGAAATGAAGCGAAATGAAGGGGATAAGGGGCTTCTAAATTCTTGGGGAAATTTTGGGAAGTAGGGAGGGATGTTAGGAAGCAGGGGAAAGTGGAATATCAGAGATTGAGTGAGGGGAAGGGGTCCAAAAGGGAAAAACACAGGCCTAGCCTAGAAAATTGCCAAGTTGTGGCAAGAAACTAGTGTTTGTGCAAAAATGAGGAATTTGGGGGATATCAGTGATGGGAAGTGTTTAATAAGATACATTAATGATAGGGGAAGGTGTATGAACATCAAGATACAAGTTTTTCTAATGATTTGACCATCCAAGAGAAATTACCTCCAAAACCCTAGGAGAGGGAAATGGACCTTACCTAGGCACAACTGAAGCATGAACAAGCTGTAAAATGACCCAATGGAACTTGAAATGATGATGAAAACCCTCTGAATGATGGTACACTCAGCTGAATGGTGACATGCACCGACATTTGGACAACTTTGAAAAGAGTGAAAAGAAACCCTAGACCTAATGCCTAGTGACCAAATTTTGCTTGAAGACTCATTGAAATAACAAAATTTGACCTTGACACCTTAAAATCACTTTGTAAGAGCATGTTTGATCACTGAAGGAAAGCTGCAAAGGTTGACACTAACATTGGCTCCAATGGGGATGGTAGCTCCTTGGAGGTGCCAAGAACGACAGATCTTTGGGAGAGCAGACCAGCGCCCTCATCCATTGGGCAATGGAATCAAAACATGAAAACTGACATTATGTAGACTGACTCTGACTAAGACTGAAAAACCATAATATAACATGACTAAAACATAACTGACAAACTAGAAGGATGCTCAAAGTAGAGCTTATTCATCAACCTACTCTAATTGTTCTTTTCACCACCTGATCAAGTGAAATGGAATAGCCAATGCAACCATGTAAGCATCCTGGCTGCTATTTTATTTCCTCCCAAATGCTTTCTGATACGCAGGAAAAGGAAATAATCGAAAGGCAACTCCCATGGAAATTTGAACTCAAGCTGACTGCTGATAAACTTGCAAAGCATGAATTGACTGGATGATTTCAAGAATACTGTGAAAGGATCTTCATAAACATAGCTATTCATTTCCATTAACACCTCACTGCTCTGGTCCAAGTAATCTTCATAGCTGGATATGAAGACTTTCCTCATATCTGTGCTGTGTGTCTTTGGTGATTCAGCAAGCTATCAAAAGGATCCTGAAATTCATGAATAACCAAACTCTGTTGCTGATTCCAAACTGAACAAAAGCCTCCTTTATCAATCTCCTCATATGACTGCAAACCTTGAAATGAGCTTTGTAATGAAAAATCTGTTAGACAAGACAATGAAGGCAACTTTTGAACAAGATTATTATCAACATTCTTTTCGGGCACATGGTTAGCCAATGGAGAAGAAATTTTACAGCAAACCTCATCCAGCACACGAGCAATGGGATCATCAAAAACTTGAGAAGACTGCTGCAATGTATCCATTGAAACTGTATAACATTCTACCGGCTGTTCATCTTTTTCTCTAAAGACATTATGAAAATTCTTCTTTATAAACTGAAATGCTTCGAAACAAAAGGGTACAGAATTCTCTTGCATCATTAACTCATATATTTCAGCTACCACACCTTCATCTGTAATCTGACCTTCAATTGCATTGGATGGCTGCAAATCTGATGCTAGGGAGGGTTTTGTATCAAAAATGATTTCATTGATTATTTCAGAAGAAGATCTCTCATTAACAACCAGCTCAAGAATGTTGCTATCTATCTCACCCTCAACATTAACATTGAGAGATTGCTGATTTCTTACAGGCTGCTCATTTGAAGATTTACCATGCAATTTACCCTTCAAAAACTGAAATTATTCAAAACAGAATGGTACGGAGTCACCTTGTATCATTTGATCATATGTACCAGCTTCCATGTCCTCATCTGCAACTTGACAATCAATGGCTTTCGAGGGCTGAAAATCTGAATATGAGAAGTCTTGAACAAGGTTTTCATTGCGCTCAAGATGGTCCAGATCAAGACTTGTTGACATTTGATTTCTGATTGCATGGTAGTTGTCTCTGATGAACTGAAATGAGTCAAAACAAAAAGGCAAATATCCTTCACTTACTTCAAAATTTTCTGCACTTTCCTCATCATTGTCATAGCTGATATGCATCGGTTGATCACTGTACTCGAGCTGCTGAAAGTGAACTTCCTCCTCGCACAAACTAGCTGTTGATTTGTCTGCAAGATTAGCTTCTGTTTGGAGAACATAATCATCATCATACTGATCAAACTGAGGCAATTAATCGGTATAGAACACATCATCAAACATATATATCATATCAACAACTCTCTCTTCTTCAAGATGATCTATAAAGCAATCACTATGACAACTGGGATAAGAAACAAAATGTTTTGGATCAGCAACCTGTTCTTCTTCAATCAGCAAGTCATGGGCTTGAATATTATTCTCATTCCTTGTGGTGTTCTTTTGCATCATCTCTTCTACTGCACTTACCAACATGTCTAGCTTTACCTCTAGAGATGTCGATTTCTCCGGATCTATGTTTTTCATCTCTTCTTCCTTCAACCTTGCCCTTCGGATCAGAAAATGAGCCTCTACATTCACTGCCTTGTTCTGCATCTCGTCAAGTGTTGCAATATTCTTTTCTCTCAGCTGAAACTCCATTTCTGGATCAAAGGCACCTGGGTAGTGCAAGAGAGCAGATCTAGGAGAAGTTCTTATATCAACTGGCATCGAATAATAAACTTGGTTAAATCTAGCAGAAAATTGTTGTACTGTCTCCCCTAACATTATTTTCAGCTGATTATACTCTTCTATAATCAAGAAAATGTTCTGTCCGATCACCCACCTGTCAAGGAAAACTTTGACAAACTGCTGGAAATCTGAGATGCTCGCATCAGGCAGGGCTTTGAACCAACTCTTCACTTGGCCTTTCAAAGAAAGAGCAAAAAGCCTAATACTAACATCCTCTTCATCAACTTCAAAAAGGTCTAGAAAAGTCTCAACATTCTGCACATGTTGCTCAGCGTTGACATTGTTACATTCACCGTCAAATCTTGGTAGATATAGGTCATAATTAGCAAGGAAAGCATGAAGAACAGAAGGTAAAACAAGAGGTTTGTACCGATCTGGGACTATGAAAGGTGTAGGAGTATATACAAGAGCTGCGGGATCAGTTTTGTTTCTTTAGGCTCATCACTCTGAAGAGAGTCATCATAATATGTGGGAAAAGTAAGGAGACCAGGATCAAAGGGAAACTCAGCATTTACACTTTTTTAATGGGTCGAGTGAAGATTTTGATCACCTTTCTCATACAACAAATTCTGAAAAACCTTCAGGAAAGCTTCAAGAAGGCGAAGAAATAGTTTACAAGAAAGCAGATTAGATCCTGAATACCATTCCACTTTAGATACCTGAACTTTTTGTAAGATCCTTCCATTTTCTCAGAGAAAGAGTCAGTCCTCCAGACTTTGAATTGGAGTCACCAAGTGAATGATTTCAGCCTTCTTATGTCTGATCGTTTTCCACCATCAACCATCAGATCTGAACTTGATACATGTACTCGGGCAATTTATAAGTTAAGTGTTACGATTACAAGCTAGACCGGAGATCGACTGAAGCAGCGTTTATCTACTATGCACTCGCAGAGCAAGAGCAGATCGAAGGCTACCTGGCGTGACTTCAGACTCCGTCTGTAGCTTATAAAACAAATAACACCCACAAGCAAACCATGTTCTCCCCAGTATGGTCACCACTATGTTAGCGCTCGAATCTACCTTAGGCTGAAATAAGGTAAAACTCAAGGCAACATCAAACCACGCTCAGCCTCGTAGCTAGCCCTACGAGGACAGGAGAGGGCTATCTCCGGGTCTATCTCGGAAAAGGATCTTCAAAGGGGCTGAGATGACCTATAATAGATACTGATTTTAGGCTATTAAATAGATAGGAAGGTTTGATTTAAATTTTTTGGGTTTTTGTTGGAAAAATGGGAAAAACAATTTTGGGTTTAGGGATGAGGCCAGATCTTTGCAGAATTCGAGTTGGGGCAAGGTAGGCAGTAGTCTTGATGCTTTTTGATTATGTGTATGGATGGATCAGAATGACAAGGAGCTGAAGAGGGAAAGGGAGAACAAGGATCCTCTTGAAACTGGCGAAAACATATAAAACTAAACAAATTTAAAGGCAGAGCACTGGAATCAATGGATTCTACCTCATTTACTCATTCATTTAGTTTCAGAAGCAAAAGAAGGGAATGGAATACATTAAAAATTTAAATAAATTACAAATAACTGAGAGAACACACCATCAAAATTGAAAGCCACAAGAATCCCAACAAGTGCTGCAAAACCTCTGATCTTTCCTTAGCCAAAATGCAGAAAATATGTACAATAGTGTGCCAAACTTTTCCCAAGAGTCCAACCAGTCCAACGCTGAAAGTGTCTCAGAAAATACAATAAATAGACAAGTCTAACCCCTTCCCATGCCTCTAGGGGTTGAATTCCTCCTTCTAGGAGCAGTTTCAACCAATTCTAAACAAGGAGCTAAAATCTAGGCAGCCAAACAACTTGCCTCTAAAAGGAAGGAAACTGATTCATTTACTTGATTTTCACTTTTTTGTAAGTGAATCTTCTAGAATAGGTAAAAGTGAGTCAAAGTTACATTAAAACCACAAAATTACATCAAGATAACTCAAAAATTACATCCACAATCAAAACTGGTCCAACTGGCCGAAATTCTGAGCTGGAAAATGAAAAATTGACCAAAAATCTCTATGCGCCGCGCGCCAAAGCTCTATGCGTCGTGCGCCTTTGGACCTGCTTTTGGAGCACTTCCTGGAATCAAAATCAAGCTCATGATAGCTTGTTGGAAATCCCTGGATGTCTGCTATCCAACCCAAGTGAAATTTCTCAATTTGGAGCTCATTTTCCCCTCCAAAACTTCATTCTCCCACAAGTACTTCCTGCTGGTGCAAAAGGTGGCAGAAAGGTGATTTTCATGGTGTTTTTGGCCCTTTTGATCATCCAGAACTTGATGAAATGCTTCAGCCATTTCTGAGCATGCATAAATTACCATGAAAAATCCAAAAATACAAATTTTCCCCCCAGAAAGTGTTCCAATCATAAGCGCGCGTCGTGACGCGCTACGCGTTGGACGGAAAAACCTATTTTGAGACCAAAATTTTCCAAAATGACAAAAAATTCTCCAAATTTGCTGAAATTCGGAGCGAAGATCCCCCATCATGCCTCATGCTCAGCCAAGGAAGCCTCGGCCAAGATTCTAAGCAGATCAGGCCTTTTTTGCTGTTTCAGTGCTTTGCTCAACCTTGCATTCAGGATCTTCATTTAGCTTTGCAAATGTGAGTACGGGCCCAATAATGATTTTTCATATGATGGAGCATGTCTTTGTCTCTATTGGCCTTCACCAATAACTTCTCCAGATGAATGTTGACATGCGTGAGGCAGGTCTCTCGATCAGCCGGTGTCATGTCACCTGGTCTCTTTTGGGCCAATGCACGGTCTTCCCGGATTTGCCGCAACTCTATGAGCGTGTGTTGATGACGAAGGTGAGACCCCTTCCACACCATGTGGAGATAGTACTCGCACTGCTGATGAGGTTAACGAGACCCCTTCCACCCCAGGTGGAGATAGTACTCGTCGTGATGCTGCAAACAAGGCTCTGGCGCCTCTCTAATATGTAACGGCCACTTTTATGAGATCTCCTTGACACATTTAGCTCTGCGGTTGATGAAACACTGTCCTGCTCATAACCCTGCTCATAAGGTGAATCTGTCTCTGACATGATGCTAAAGTATGACAAATATATGCTGATATAGGTATGGTAAAAACAAGAGTTCAGTATATGCCAAAAGTGTCACATATGCAATACAGTGCTATGGGAAAAAACCACAGTGATAAAGTACTGTCAAGTGTGGGGACAACCACTGTTTGAGGGGTTTAGGGATATGGGAAATTTACAAGTGATATAGGAAAATAGTGATAGTGAGGATTTTTGGGAATGGGAATGGGTGAAATGACAAAATGTAAGTGAAATCTAAGGCATCATCCTTGAATGTTGTGGCAATTTAAAATTTTGTCAATGGAGGAAAGGGATAAGAAGTGATAAATTTAGAGTTTTACCACATGGGAACAAAGGGAATGAAGGATGTGAAACAGTGGGATAACAATGGAACTGTGGTATAATAACATTGATCACAACAGTGAGGAAAATGATATAATAATAGCAGTGATAAAGCATACATAACAATGGCATAAGAGTGTTTTGGCAAATGCAAGTTTTTGACACCAATTTCAAATGACAATCATCACTCCTCAAACCCTATGGAGCGAATTTTGAAATGAATATAGGGTTTACATTTCACCATAAAAAAACACTTGTTTTCTCCACATTTGAAACACCATAGCATATCCATGAATCAATGAGCAAGCATGAATAACTTACTTGAAGGCAAATGAGGCGATTTGGCACAAATTTGGGTGAGGGAGTGAAGTTTTCTGGCCTTAGGGCTCTATGCGCCGCGCGCATGCCCAATGTGCCGTGCGCTGTGTATGCATCGTGTGCGTGTAAAAATACACTGGCAACTAATGCCTAGTGCACTGCGCGCTCCCTATGCACCGCGCGCCACTTGTATGCGCCGCACGCACTCTCAGTTCACTCTCACGGCTTCAAAACAAGACTTTCGCCCTTCAACACTCCAATTCGACCTTGGCTTTGAAAACTTGTGAAAATAACTTGTCTCCAATGGTTTATATAGCCTGAGAAATATCTCACAAGAATTATATTTGAAAATTTGAAGAGTTTGGGTGAATTTCTAGCTTGATGGCTCAATGCGCCGCGCACTCTTTGTATGCGCCGCGCGCTACATAGTTCATTTTGCAAGAGGAGTTTGGAGGCCTTCCCAGTGTCCAAATTGGGTGTGTGATAGCTCGTTGGAAATATATTGGAGTCTAATTTCCAACCCAAGTGAAATTTTTCAATTTGGAGTTCATTTACCCTATAAAATATCAAATCTCCCAACACTACTTCCTGTAGGTGCATCAATTCTCCTGAGGCAACGGTATTCTTAACATTTCTCCAAAACCATTATACCTGTGTAAAAAGTGAAGGAGGTTTTTCTTCCTTGGAATATTTTGTACAAAAACCTCTCTCAAATTTCAAAAATGCATCTTTTATTTCTCTGAAACATCATTTGAGTGAAACCTATCCTGATGTGTGAAACAAGGGATTTGTCGAAATGAAGCGAAATGAAGGGGATAAGGGGCTTCTAAATTCTTAGGGAAATTTTGGGAAGTAGGGAGGGATGTTAGGAAGAAGGGAAAAGTGGAATATCAGCAATTTAGTGAGGGGAAGGGGTCCAAAAGGGCAAAACACAGGCCTAGCCTAGAAAATTGCCAAGTTGTGGCAAGAAACTAGGGTTTGTGCAAAAATGAGGAATTTGGGGGATCTCAGTGATGGGAAGTGTTTAATAAGCTACATTAATGATAGGGGAAGGTGTATGAACATCAAGATACAATTTTTTCTAATGATTTTACCATCCAAGAGAAATTACCTCCAAAACCCTAGGAGAGGGAAATGGACCTTACCTAGGCACAACCGAAGCATGAAAAAGCTGTAAAATGACCCAATGGAACTTGACATGATGATGAAAACCCTCTGAATGATGGTACACTCAGCTGAATGGTGACATGGACTGACATTTGGACAACTTTGAAAAGAGTGAAAAGAAACCCTAGACCTAATGCCTAGTGACCAAATTTTGCTTGAAGACTCATTGAAATAACAAAATTTGACCTTGACACCTTAAAATCACTTTGTAAGAGCATGTTTGATCACTGAAGGAAAGCTGCAAAGGTTGACACTAACACAATTTAGACGACTTTTTGAATTATGTACATGTTATTAGATTGTTTTATGTGTTGAACATGCGAATGCCTACCCTCAGCAATTATGATCAATAGAGGATATATCATGATGAAATGTAGTGTAATATTGATGCAAGTGACCACTCCGCTTCGTCTCCAGGCTCATCACAGTGTAAAGCATCTCAATCAAATGTTCTTATTATTTGGATCTCATGCTTTAGGGGGCAATTTTTATAGGTCAATTTGAGAACCATTCCCAATGACCTAGTTAACTGGGCATCATCTTCAGGACCAATGATCAAGGGTCTATCAGTCCCTATCATTTCAGTTGCTACATGCCCTAAGACAAGAAACAAGACAAATCAAGCAAGACTTTCATTAAGAAAATGTTTCCATGGTTTGAAGCTTATTATATAGGATATGAGATCTCACCAATGCAGACTCTAAGGGGCCTAAGTGCATTGCATATGCAGGTAGCCCCATGCAAGGTTGCTCTGCAAATCACTTCCTAACATTCACAAGTGCGTTGGTCACATTGGGAGCAAAATTCTCATTGTTCCGGAATCTCCACTTGGCCAGTGCCTTCTAAAAGAGTTCAAATGTGTTAATCTTTGGATCCAAGTGTCCATTTGACATCTACATGAATGGAAACATGTCTTGCCTATTTTTGGAAAGCTATTGATTGCAAAACAACCTACAGTTCATCTATAAATTGCACACATATCTAAGTGTTTGAAGAGGAAGAATTTGAGTAGAGAAATGTTGGAAAATTTTCAATTGAGAGCTTGGTTTGTAAAGCTACTGCTGGAGAGATTTATGCTATGATGAGACTTGGGAACTTTTCTGGAAGGTCACTTCAAATCAGTCACTAGGTTGTAACCTCTCCTTCTATGATCAATAAAGAGTACTTCTTATTTTTCCCTACATGCATCTATATTAATTTTGATTTTCCATATTGTAAGATCTTGGTTGATGAATGTAGTTTATGCTTTACTGATTTAGCTAACTAGATTGAATAGATATCTATATTATTGAATATTCTATTGTTTCAGTGTTCTTTCTTGCAGAAAGCATTCAACTCACAAACCGCTTGAATTTGAACCTGCAACAGAAGCGACAGAAGGAGCCATTTAGAAGTGACTGAACAAGTAAGCCTCCAATCCTCTTTGTGTATATATTCTGAGTTAGGATAAATGGTAGTATAGTCTTTCACCTATTGTTCTAGACTAGCACCTGTCTAGGGAAGCATAATTTATCTGTAGATTACAATTCTGGCCCAAATTTTTTTTTTTCTCTTTGCGAGAGCGAAATTTGGTGCAATTTCTCTTGTAATTTTGATATATCATGTTGCACTTCTTCCTCTTCATGATTCATAGTAGAGTATTTTGAGGGCTTAATGGGAATTGAATTATTTTTAGGGGGAATTTTGGAACCTAATACTGATATCTATGCTTCAATATGCCCTTGGAATCACTTCAAAATGATTTTTCAAACAAGACTTATGCAATTTGAAAAAAAAAATACACACCTTTTTCTTGATTTTAAGGAGCTCGATATTGAAACTGATGTATCTCTATAATTTCGGATCCATGAGATTTTATCTTCAGTCCAGTGCTATCAATCTGAATCTTCTTTCCAATGCCACATGTCTGACCTAATTTGGATTCTTCAAGGAAAATTTATGACCAATCTCCCACAATGACCTAATTATGGACTAGTTCAGTAGAGAAAACTTGTATGGCATGCCATGTTTCATTGTTTCCTCATTTGGATTTGAAATTGATACAAATAAAACTAAATTTTTTGTGCTTGCATCCACATTTTATAGAATTCCAATCGGATGCTCAGAGAGAGAGTTATGATTATTTTCCCAAGGTCACCTCTTTTAGATGAAATTTGGGAGCCTGAAAAAACCCTAACTTCCACATATCATATCTCTGAAAATATTGTGAACCAAGATATGAAATTTTTACATGAAGTTCCTCAGGATTTCGACTTTGTGTGGTAAACATTTCAGCATCTGAACCTTCGTAAAAAAAAATTATAGCGAAAATTCCACAATGATCCTTTTGAAGCAATGAAACCCTAGAATCCAAAGCTCTGATACCAAATGTTATGAAACCAAATCCAAAAATAGAAGAAAAGAGAGATCAACACCTTAGAAATAAGCCATCTCAAGGGGGAAACCTCCTTTAAATTACATAAATGAACAATTCTTGGATGATACAAATGACAAAACCCCCTTCTATATATAGGAGTCAATGGGGTCACAATATAATCCTAGCTGACCTAAAAATAATAATGTAAGGGCACAATAATAACAATATGGGGGTTACAGGGGTACAAAAATAACAATAAGGGGGATATACTAACAACAATAAGGGACTACACTAGTAATATAGGGACCTAACAGTTTCCTTCGCCAGGTGTTACATAATATACAATCATTATTTTAATCTTGTTTTTCCTGTTGGCTACTTGGAGTTATTACGATTTCTTTTTACTCTTTAGCTACTTTTACTGCATATATCTAGGTTTTTGCAGGATTTTTTTTCCTGTCTATTGCAGATATAAATGGTTGAACAACCACTTCTGTTTTTAGGGCTATTCATCAAGCATATCTAAATTAGGATCTTTTCGTACACCTTCGATAATATTTTACACTAACAGTATGATTTTGGTGCTAAAAACGACTCCATGGAGGACACTAGACACATGTGGCCTATTGAGAAAGCATACTTATAGTGCCTTTACTGGGTTGTGGATTATTATTTGAAATGAATTATTTCCTTTATAATATTTATTTAAAACCGAAGAGCTACAATATTCACAGGAAATTTCTTGAAATTTCTTGAAAGTAAAACATTTACTTTTTATTTTTTCTTTTTCCTTTTTTACTTTGACTAAGAAGTACTTATGTGAATAATTACTTTAGGAACCTTCCATTTAAAGGATTCCCAAGGAAATCTCCATCGAGATTCTCAAGTTGATGAGTTTTTTTTGTCTTCGACCTCTTGTATTCAGAATGGACCAATCCATAGACTGTTAAATTTCTCATGCTTTCCTTTGTATGTTTGTATTGAGTCCCATTTCAACACTAAATCTCCCATTTATAAAAAAAAATCATTTACTCTTTTTTCAAAGACAACTTTAATTTTTATAATAATTAGTGTTTTTCAGAGCTTCTTATATTTTTTTCTAAACTTCTATGAGTTGATAGATCCTTTTTTGCATTGGGTTAGTGTCTGCTTCCTCCTCTTGCAATAATTTTGTCTTTGGTAAGGTGAGATTCAAGGGAAAATAAAATTTGTACCATACAATAGTTGATAGGGAGAATTTCCAATAGCTCTCTTGTATTGACATTTATGTCTTCCTAGAATTTGTATTTTAGATTATTATCCTAACTCTTCTTATTTGTATCTAGCATCCCTTTGATGGTCCTCATTATATTTTTATTTGAAGACACAACCAATCCATTTCCTTTAGGATAGTAGGTTATTAAATGTACCAATTATATGTTGTAATCTTGGAAGAATTGCATCATTTTGGATAATTTGAAAGACTGAACATTATCTGTGGTCATCCTCATAGGATACCCAAATATTGAAAGAATGCAATCTTAAAGGAATGTGATGATGACCTTACCATCAACCTTCTGGGTTGGAATAACTTCCACCTATTTAGTGAAATAATCATTGGTATTGAGGATATACCTATGTTAACCACTTGAATTGGGATGTGTTTCTCAAATGAAGTCTAATATCCATTGTTTTAATAGATACTAAAATTTATGTAATATCCCAAAATGGGACTGCTCAGCAATACATTCTAAAATAACACATTTTTCAGAAATGTATGCAATGAAAGTTAAATTCAGCTCATGGATCCATTATATATGATATTATAATGGATAGATCTAAAAGGAAATCAGAAACAAATCACTATTGCATAGTTAAGCAGATCTCCCATGCCAAAAATGGCCCAAAATCATGCAAAAATAGGGATAGCAGCCATGTATGAAAGTTGTAATACCATGACAGCGTTATTTAATTACCTCTTCAATAGCAATAGGTTTTACAATAGATCTAGAGCAAGTATGTGGACAAAAGGTTAGATCTATAACAAATCCATGCACTATACAAGCTCTTTTATCAATACCCCTTGGGGTTCTCAGCAATACACCATATACAAAGGGTAGATCTGAGTTCTAAGACTGTAGATCTATGGAAATATTCAGATCTGGAAAGTGGAAATGATATGATATAAACAATAAACTAATCTCCTCCAATATATCTCCAAAGTGAAGGGCACATCCCTAGCACTCAGAAAATCAACTCTCCAAATGGTGCATTGAATCACCCTGCAGTAGCTCCTTCAAAAATAATTCAGATCTGGACTTATTCTGCACTGTAGGGGACAAAATATTGTTGGCCTGCAGCCAAAATATGGAAATGAAGCTCAACTCTTCCAATACTATCCTTTCAATGGAGTATAACCCTCCTCCAATGAAAAGAAGCACTGAAATGGCCTAGATTTGAAGATCTAGCCTCCACTTGCTGCAGCTTACTGAAACATGCAAATCCTCAATAGGATCTGCACTGTAAAAGGAAGATGAAGCTTGGCCTCAAGCCAGATTTTGGAGTCCGATGGTTTAGTATATTGGTAAACCAAATGACAGGGCAACATCAGACCAACTTTGGAGTCCTAGGACCTAGCCTTCCTGGACTCAGAGAGGGCTCTCTCTATTATGCAAAGGATGTGAACTTGTTCGCTTTGCATGTTTGATTTTAGGCTAGTTGTTAAGTATATTTTGGTTTGTTTTTTGGGTTTTTGTGGAAAAATGATAAAAAAAGACAAATAGAAAGAGAGTTCATTGAATCAACATGGCTATGGGGTCAGATAAAGTTAGGACTGTCTAAATGGTGGACAAGGTATTACTGCAAGGCCAATTTAGTTATGGTAAATGGATTCTTTGGGTGAAAAATGAAGTGAAATGAACATTAAGTTTGTGAAATACAAAGAGATCTTAAACATATATAGTTTTAAAGCAGGTATTCATGAGGTAGGGCAAACCATAAATCTCTATGAATAAAACTCAAACTGATACATATGAAAGATAAACAATTCAGTGATACATAGAAGCATAAGAACCTATAACTTTGGAAAATTGCCTTCAGCTATTGGGAAAACAAATAAGATAAACAAACAACACAATCTATGAAGAGGGAACTCCTAAATAGCATATCTTGATCTATCGGGAACCCTGAAATAAGTTTGCAAGCATGGACAAAGGGCAAGATCGAACGAGACCTCTTTGAATTAACTAAAACAACCAATATTTCATAGAAAGATTTCAGAAATGGAGTTTTGAGAAGCTATAAGTAAGTAGGGAATACCTTAAATCATAAAAGATAGCAAAACATATTGACCATAAATGAAACAAATAACAATTTCTTGATGGACCTAAAGGGTAGTTAAGAATCCCTTAGAAATGATCAAGAAGAGGAAAACATTAAAGCTGTAACATGCAGGATGTTTGAGGTGCTTCTATGAGCATGTCTCAACAGATACTTTTCTGATCTATATAAAATGAGAAATATGGAACATTTATGAAAACAAGGAAACATAAACAAAATCAGAGAAACATCACCGTTCACCAAGCCATGGAATCCTACACACAATACTCCTCCACCATCAGGCCAAGCAAGACATCATCCACTTCATAAAACAAGTATTTATTCCAAGCTCATAATGCTATGTATTGCTCTCAATATATCAATTTATTCCTTTGTATTACAATGAATCCTCTTGGTTATATAAGACAAAGAGGAGGAAAACCACCTAGAGCAACTAGAAGGCCATTGGCCAAAAATAAATATCTAAAACTGTCCTTGAGGCTTAACAAATTCCAAGGCACAAAATATCCTTCAAAAATATCTTTTGGGACCAAAATAGAAAAAAAGGATCACTTTCAAGGCTTGACACACAAGATAAACTTGCTTAACGCACATTTGGCCCAGTCATCACTCAGAAAACTGCTTTTCAGCAAAATCTACAGGAACGTAGCGCCAGAAAAAGGTCTGTTTTGTAGTGAATTTTTGGCTGACCTCCCGATATCGAAATGAGTCCCTTGATCGTTCGTTGGAAAGCTACGAATGTTTACTTTCCAAAAATAATTTATTTTTTCCAATATGATGCCTAGAAGTTATTCAAAAGGTAGAAATAGTGAAAAAACCTAGGAGTGTAGCACCTGCTAATATTAGGGGCAGAAAGGTGAAAAATGGTTGTTTTTGGCCTTTTTGAGAGAGAAAAATAGCTTCATTTGATCTGAAAATTTATGAGCATGTTCCTTTGATGTCAAGGAATCCAAAAATATATTTTTCTTCATCTGAGGATGCTCCGAGAAAAATTTAAGGCACCCATGATTTTATGCTTTCAGGCCTAAAATTCACAAAAAACAAGAATGTGTCCAAAAATGCCTGAATTTGGTGAGTAAACCATTTAAGGGTTTTTAGAAACATGCAATGAAGCTTGAGCAAGAATTCCAAGCTGGGATAGGTCTTTTCCATTTTTTTCTGCCGGACGCCTCCTTTGGGCAGATTTGAGCTTCCTTCAGCCAGATTGATTTAACTTATTGTAGTGCTCAGTCATTCTTCTTTGTAGGCCCAAATCCTTGTTAGCTTTCTCCAATTTGGTTTATAAATGTTGATTTTCCCTCTCAAGCCAAGGCTCTCTATTATTCTCAATTTCTTTGGCAAGGAGCTCTATAAGAGGGTACTGTTGTTCAAGAGCTGATTCTTCTTCTTTCTGCTTTTTTAATGCTTTTCTAAGACCCATGGTCCTAGGTCTCTTCCTTGCTGGTCCTTCTTCTTTATCATCTTCTGCATACTCACCCATGTATTCTTCTAGCCTCACTTGTGACTTTTGTGCTTCTCTTTTATATTTGATTGCCTGGGCTTCATAAATAGCCATTTGTCCACTCATTTGTCTGTTTTCCATTTGAAAAAAGTGGATAAGGTCTTTTGTCCTTTCTAGGTCATTTTCCAAGTCTTTAACTTGGGCATCTCGATATTACAAGAGGGATCTAAGAATCCTGGCCTCGTCTTCTTCAGCATCACTGTCTAGTTGTATTAGCTCAAACTCCCTCTCATGTTCATGACTGATTTCTTGTTCTTCAATCTTCTCCTTGCCCTTTCCTTTGATGGGCTTATTTCCTCTGGTTTTCTTAGGAAATTCAACCTGGCTCTGCTTTGGCAATTTACCTCTGCTCCTTAGTGCCCTAGTGACATTGCTAGTCACTATTTGAGTGGTTTTCTTCCTTGATGTTTTGGTGTTTTTAGCCATTGCTACTTTTGATGAAGGAAGCATGGCTCCTTGCCTTGGAGAGGCAGTAAACACATGTTCTTGACCTTGCTGATGATGAGTGAGAGGAGGAGTTAATACGTGGGCTTGTTTAGTTTGTTCTCCTGCAGCCTCAGGGCCATCCTCTTCTCCAAAAACCTTCTCTTCTTGCAATTCTTGGTTACTTTGCTGTGGGGAATTTCCTTGACCATTAAATTTTATACTTGTAATGAACTCATCACCAGGAAAAAACTCAGAAAGATCATGCTCCTTTTCTGTTTGGTGGGAGATGTCTAGGTCTACTATTTTTTCCTTTTCAAAACTATCTCTACCCTCATCTATCTTCTTGTTGTCATGACTGTTTTTATTACTTTCATTGTTTTCAATGTTTTACTGATGTGGAATACCTTCATCATGATTATTGTTTTCATTTTCTTGTTGTGGGCTGCCTTCTCCTCTAGTATCTTCAATGTCTCTCTGTGCGATGCCTATTTTTTCATCATTGTCTTCATTTTCTTGTTGTAGGCTGCCTCTTTCTTCATCAATGTCTTCATTTTCTCACTGTAGGTTGCCTCTTTCTTCATCACTATCTTCATTTTCTCCTTGTAGGCTGCCTCTTTCTTCATCACTGTCTTCATTTTCTCGCTGTAGGCTACCTCTTTCTTCATCACTGTCTTCATTTTCTCCTTGTAGGTTACCTCTTTATTCATCAATGTCTTCATTTTCTCCTTGTGGGCTGACAACTTAATGATTACTATTTTCATTCTCTCCTTGTGTGTTGCCTACCTCATCATGCTTTCCTTTCCCTCTACTACTGCTTTCATCACTGTATTGATTTTTGTCACCATCCCTTCCCTACTCTTTGTCATCATCACTTTCTTGATTTTTGTCTTCATCACTTCCTTGCTCTTTGTCATCATCACTTCCTTTCTCTTTGCTTTTACTACACTCTTCTTTCTCACAGCTATCTGTGGAGGATGATTTTTTTGGGGGAGTAGACTCGTGAGAAGAAGAGGAAACATAAGGTGTGTAGGGCAAGGAATGAGCATGAGGAGGGATTTGGGAGGCAAATGGCCTGATATGTAGTGGCATAGAAGATGCAGAAGTGAAATCAGGGTGAGATATGAAAGTTTCCCAAGGGATGCCCTTTTGTTTCAGCTCGTGAAGGATAATGATATTAATGAGAGAGTGATGGAATAAACTTTCTTTCTGCTGAGCTGGAGGCTTTTTTCTAGCAATGGAAGACATCTTGTCTATACTCTTGCACAGGAAGAAAGGTAGGTGTTGGAAATATTGTCATTGATGGAAAAGGCATTGGCAACAAAGGAGCATCTGAAAAAGTACCTAGGAAAAGAGAAAAGCAAGTTGCAGAGAACAAAGGTCAGCAGAGAGGAACAGAGGAAGAGTGCATTTACAGAGAGCAGTATCGGTCACGGAGCAGAGACAAGCAGTGAATTGAAGGAGAATTGTCCAAAGATAGGGTTGAATTGAATTGACGGATTTTAGAGTCCCTGTGGATTTAATTCATGTATAAACATAATATATGCATCCTGATAAAGGAGAAAGGAAAATCTGTGTATGTTTGAGTTCTGATGATACTCTCTGTTGAATGGAGAATATCGAGCGTATTTTGACAGTTGATTGGTTCAATTCTCTTACAGTCTTGGACGGGTTCTATATGTACAGGGCACATTATATATATATATATATATATAACATTAACATAATCACGGAGGAAGAATTTTTAAATCAAAGTTATACGGAACTTGGGGTACGGAGCGATTGGACGATTGATCACTGTTAAAAAAACTGCGAGTGGATTTGTGAAAGCAGATTTTCCATATCGCACCGCTTTTGCGGGATAAGCGGTATTCAAGAGATTGGCTCCGATTTCATAGAACGAGTGACACACGTCCTGAAAAACCGCCGTTGCTGCACGCCATCGTATGTTAACAATCGACCATCGTGCGTTAAAGTTCGACCAAGGATGCCCAGCGATATTGATATATGTCGTTGATCTTGGAGGCTCACGATCTAACAGTGATCGGGCGATGGCCTTGCGCGAAGTTTATTTTGGTACGGTGGGGCGCATATGTGGGCCAGGGGTCAAAGGTTTATTGAAATATTAAACTATTTGAAAGTGTTGGATATTGTTTATAAAATCCGAAGGGTTAAACATAAGCGATTAAATCGTTGTAAATATATTTATTTATCAATTGATAAATAAATTAAAAAGAAATAAAAACCCCGTGGACCAAACTAATGGAAATTTTGTCAAAGGAATACCATTAGTGGTTAAATGGTTTTTGACTCATGGTTTTGATAAAGGCGAAAAATATATAAAGGGAAAAAGATTATTATTCGAGGTGTGCATATGTGAGGGTTGAAAAAGAAAAATTCCTCTAAGGAATATCTGCATGAGCGAGCTACGTGCTTAAATGATAGATCTAAATCGATAATGCACCCATGAACGTATTGATCGAAAGATGATGAGCCTTAAGTCTATTCAACAGAAGAAATGACGAAGAACTGGTGCAAGTCTGCTGAAGAACATATATGAATCCGGTTAATGTTTCAGAAGATTAAATTACACAGAAGTATACACGGGTTGGTGAATGCCCATCTTCTTTGAAGTCTGGGTTATTCCTAATATTCTGGTTACAGTGGTCTCACTGTTCCATTTGAAGTTTTGGGAAAAATGTGTTAGTTGATGATTAATTGAAGGGTTGCGTTGAAGTTGCTTGATCCAGTATGAAAATTTATGAAACGTGGTCCGCAGTGGTGCTGAGGGTCGAAGCCTTCAGACAAGGGGTCGTAGCTCCCTTCCGGTAGGAACTGGTAAACGAGAGCAGGGGGTAGTTTCTCCCTTCCAGGAGAGGCTGGTAAACGAGAGAAGGTTGTAGCCTTTTGCAGGTGGGTGCCTGTGTGCTGGTATAAGTCTGCACCAGCATATATTGTAAGAAGTTTTCTCTATAATAAATATTGACGACTGAAATTACAGCAGCAGTGGTTTTCTCCGAAATTGGGTTTCCACCTTAAATCCTGGTGTTCATATGTGTTGTTTATGTTTGATGGTTTGTTCTGTTATTTCTGTTCATGCTTAATGCTTATCTGATGCAATGCTCTAAGTAATGACATAATAAGATATCTGGACATACATGTTGGATGTTGTACTGTAACATATGGTTTTAAGGGAAGAAAAGAAGAAATTGTTCAGCCCTAAATACTGATTCACCCCTCCCCTCTCAGTATTTTTCTCAACAGTAAGTTTAACAACTTAGCTTTTGTGAAATGCATAAGGAGTCTGATGTAATAGACATATACTTGGGAATATCTACCTTCACAAGTGAAAAACTTCATGACTATTTTCATGAGGGCTACGTAGTCATCCAGCAAGTGTGAGAAAGGGAAAATGGAGTTGCATGTATCTTGAGGATTTGGCTTGAGAAAAGGCTGATAGTGGATGAGGTCAAGGTATGATTGTTTGAACCACTCTTCTCCTATGTTAGGGATTTTTGTTGCCTTAGAAACAGCTCTAGGAGTGGGTTCAAAATCTACACCTGCTATGTGAACTTGATTTCCATTCAACCTCAGGGAAAACAACTTTGTTAGATGAGGGTGGCTAGTGACCTCTGGTATTTTTCTACAAAATTCAAAACAACCTACCTCTTGAAAACAGGACAAGATTGAGGGAGAGGCAGTGATTTCTTGAATAGTGGTGGGCTCAAATCTATTGTGTTGACCTCCCTTTTTAAACCTTTTCCTTGGAGGAATTTTTACCTGTCTGTTCTTTTCCAAAATCAACTAGATTACTCTTAAATAAAAATAGGCTTTCTCTTCCTTTAACACTTCTTTCTCCTTTAATTCAGTTTTCAAAATATCCCTTATGTTTTATGAGCAATTTGAGGGGTAAAAGAAGTGATAAATACCTCCAAAACGATTTTTCAGTGATGAACACTAACCTTTGAGGAAAACTGGAAAATTTGGCCCTTTGAAAGAAATGAGCACGTGCTATGCCCTTACACCTAGGCACGTATCGTCTGAATGGAGGCTGAACGAAGAAAATGCACTGTGCTAGTTCAAAAACTATGTTTCTAAACGATGTTTGAACGATAAGCGGTTGTGGGTGCCAGGTGGAGATTGAATGGAGGCTGCACAAGGAAAAAACACCAGCCAGTTCAAAAACCTGTGTTTCTGAACGACGTTTGAACGACGGGCGGTGACTGAATGAAAGCTCGAGCGGAGACTTGAACAAAATCTCGGGTGGAGACTGAACGAGGGTCGAGCGGAGACTAAACGAGGAAACACATCATGCCAGTGCATAAACACGTCACGTCCTTTGTAAAATCCTGCAGTGATCTGCTACAGGCGCGTAGCGCTCGGCTACAGGCACGTCGCGACCAATAAAAATTGCACCGAGCTTGCTGAGGAACTAGAGAAACCCTCCTTTTTTTTTAATCAGTAATATGAAATGAAATATTCCCTTTGAGGCCCTTTGTGCCTTGTGAAATGCTTTTAAAACATGTAGCCTTCCTTTTTACCTTTTTCAAAAATAGTTTTATTAAACCCCTGCCTTTTTGCCCATTTGTCCTATTTCCATAAAACAGTTTTTTAAACATGTGTATCAGTGTTTTATTTGAATAGTGCTTTGCAAACAGCAAAACAAGTTCTCATTTTTTGTGCAAAGAAAACATTCCCCGTTTTAACTTGTAAAATGGTGCCCTCCACTTTTTATGAAAAAGGATCTTTTGCCAACTGTAGTTACCCTCTGCTTATAAATTGAAGGAGGTCCTTTAAAACAGTTTTTTGTCCTCTGCTTATATTTGAAGGAGGTTTTCTAAAATAGTCTTTGCCCTTTGCTCATAATTGATGGAGGTCTTCTAAAACAATCTTTGCCCTTTTCTTTGTATTTGAAAGAGGCATTTAAAGTAGTCTTTTCCCTTTGCTTATCAATTGAAGGAGGCATTTCATAAAACAGTCTTTAGGCCTAGCCTATGTTTTCCAAATGATCTTTTAGTCTTCAAAACAAATTGTTTGTGTCATGTCCTTTTCTCATCATCATTGAAGGGGGAACCTCATTAAAACAAGTGATTTTCATCTAATTATCCTTGAAGGAGGCAACTCAAATTTTTTATCAGTCATCAATCTGCATGAGACAGGTTCCTTTGTATAATTTTACTATGAAGATAGTGAGTAGGTAAGATATTTCAAACTCCGACATATCTGCTTTGTGTCTCTTAGGTTAACTCTCTTTTGTAGTAGCTTTAGCTTCCTTTGTGATGCCAATATCTTTGATGGTCTAGAGTCTAGGCTATAGGGATATAAAAAAGGCATATGTTCCCTTTTTATATTCTTTCACTTTGATGCCTAAAACTACTGGAAATATTTTTCCAAAGAACTAATACACCTAGTCTCATAAGTCTATTTTTCAGAGCTGTGCCCATATGTTTGGGAAGCATGTGCGAATGCCATTGTGAGTTGATATGAAGTGCTAGATGCAGAAAACTCCCAACCTTTGTACCCATTTTTCCACGATGTATGATTTTTTACTTTCTTGGTGCTTTGAATTTGTAGGTATGAATCATATAGGTTCCTTTCTCTCTGAAATATGAATTTCTTTTCTTTCCCAACAGTCAACTGTTCTAGCTTTGAAAACTTTCCTTGAAGTGTCCCTTTGTTTCAAAACTGCTTAATGCCATCTATCCTAGCACCCCTGCAGAGATGCACTGATAAAATGACTTTGATCATTGGAGGCCTTTTCTGATGTATCATGATGATAATGCTTGAAAATTTCACTTGATTAATTTCTTCTAACATAGGACCTTCTTACTCTGTTTCTTCCTGAATTTGAAACTTACAAGCTTTGCTAAGACAAAATACAGTGATCATTTTGATGGTGTATGACCTAGGGGTAAACAAAGTTTTGTTTTGCCAGATAAGACAGAGGATGGCTGACTGATATTTGAAACCAGGTTTTTAACTAAAGACATTTTTCTTAAGATACCTATTTTAAACACCATCACCTAAATCTAGACACTTTTTCATGACTTTTGAAGGGTTTCCTAGACATAGTCAAGTCATCAAATGGACATTCAAACAATGAGAGGAGAAAAAATACAACTTGTCTTATGCTTTGACAGAGAGCTGTGTGAAAATAGAGAATTTTGGATATCAGATATACAAGGCTTATGACAGTTATGGAAAAGGGAGTTTTATCAAGATTGAAAACTTGATGACCACCTCTAACACAGTTTGTAAGAGAGGAAAAAGATAAAAATTTCTCTGAGGGGTTTTCTGGAGGACAAATTGATTGTTTGAAATTGGTTTCTATAAAACTTAGGTGAGGCATATAGTCATCACAACAGTAAAAAATAATGATGACTAACACCAGATAGTGGAAAATATGGTGCAAGGCTCCTCTGAGAGCTACTCAATGGAAGAGAATGAATTCCTAAAAAGGAAGACCTTGTGCTAAAAAACACTCTATCTCAGCTAAACAGGCAGAGAAATAAAATATGTCTAAACAAACCATATAATCATAAAATAATAATCATAAGCTAACCCCATATGGCTTCCATCCTCCTCATTATAAACAATGTGAGCCTTCTCACCTTGGGTCCCACTCATTACGGTTTCCATCTTCATGCAGTGAATCTCCCTCCAAAATTACGTTGTCTCCATTAGTCTTACTCTTCTTTTTACAACACTATTTGATTTAGTCAATCTTGACTGGATCAACCTTGACTGGATCTCCATGCAAAGTCTTCTTCCACACTCAATGTGGCTTTATTCTATCTATCTAAATAGATCTATATTCCCACTGAGTTATCTTCATTAATGTTCCACATCCTCCATCTTAACTTAGTTGACTTGGTCAAACTTTACTTTGTCTACATGCATTAAGCCTTGTTCACACATGAAGGTGTTTTTATCCAGTTGTGAATATGATCCTTTCCCCATTAAGAGGGTTTTAATTGCTGCTAGAAATATTTATGGGTCTCCCTACCCATTTATTCATCTAACTATGTGTTTAGACAAAAATTAATATTCCAATTAGCTGCATGATAATGTAGGAATATTACAGTCCTCCCCTCCCAAATGTTGCTTATCCTCAAGAAATTGCAAGGACAGAACTAAAGAGCCTCCCCTCTTCCTTCTGCAACATCCTCAAGTGCCAAGTTCCTCCAAAGAAAAATATTTTTTCTTAATAATATGCCCTTAAGTTATTCCTCCCATGTGTAAAGGTATGCCTTTGGTGAAAATTCCAAATGGCTCTCAACATGAAAAAGTGGTACATACATGGAAACAACAATAGGTGGTCTAGAGGCCTTCTTGAGGCATGGAATCAGAAATATGTTGGGAATCATCATCCCCATGTGAAGCCTCCATCCCCAAGCTATCATCCACAAAATGTGAGTCACCCTCCAACATGGCAACTCATGAAACATCTCCTCCACCTTAGGCTCCTGCAAAGAAGGTAGGTTGCATAGCTGAATATGCGGGGCTAAAATTTCCATCCCACACTACTTCTCTCTCCACTGATGATATCTATGGAGCTACTACTGATCTTGGGCTGAAATATCATGGCCTCCAAGAATGATCCAAGTCACCCCATCAATCAAAACATCCATGAAGTGCCTCTCCCATGAACTCAAGTTCTCCAAATGGCTCCTCCTGCATGAAGACAAGAGGTGTAGTGTGGAAATCATGGTTTGCCCATTATTTCCCTTGAAACATGTGATATATGAAGTATGGAGAATCATAATCCCAATGGGAACCTCAAAATCTTGTGCCACTCTCCCAACAAGGCTTCCCATAAACATAAGAACATCATAAATATATGGAAGCATAAACAAATGAAAGAAAGTTGCCATATGAAAACCAGGAGGTGGATCATAGTTCCATTCATGGAACTAGCACAGTGCATTCCTTGCCTGCCTCAAAAAAAAGTGTAACAAGTGTCTTTTCAGCCACTTGTTTGCTGCCACAATCATCCTACAAGATGAAATCATGAAAGTAAAACTTGGTGCCAAAGGTGCACACCAAAAATCATGTGGCATCCTCCACAAACCACAAATAGAATGGCCTACATCAATGCTACAAATGGCCTCAAGTACATCACAATACAAAATACAAGAATTAAATACCCTCCTTGGTGCAATATGCATCTCATAAAAAAAAAGGAGTACAAATCATGAATCATAAATATACATCCTCTATCATGTACTTTGGTCATTGAGTTGAAATGTCTCAATTGAAAGTTCTCCCTCACTTCAAATGAGTAGGGAAGTGGTTGTGACAACCTCTCCATCATCATCCAAGCTATGCATCTCTCCATATGCTAATATACATCCTGTTGGATGCCCTCCCAAGTGAACTCCTCCATCAAGGAATGATGTGCATAAAGGTGCATGGAAAGGAAGCCCACAAGTGCTGCATGTAGATCTCTATTATTATGCTTGAAAATTCAAGTCAAGAATATCATATCAAGGTAATAGATGTCTCCATCCACCACTCCATCACTCTCATCTCCTACATGCCCATCAAGTGCATCATATATGAAGTGATCCTAGGAACGCTCCATCAAAAGACCCAAACTCCCAAGTGACAGCGTTGTTGGCCTTTGTAATAAGGCTCTTGTCATCTCATAGCTCCACCCTTTGACATTCCACATGTCAAAGTCATCATCAAACATAATGATGCTATATGTGAGAGATCCTTCCCAAAGTGGAAGCACCTCCTCATCTTCCAAGGTTAAAGAGTAGCCCCTTTACATCATGATAGTGCCATCTCCTACTCTTGCAACATCATGCAAAGTATGGGATAAGATCAACCCATACTCTCTCAATAACAACCAAAGAAATAATAGCTCTAGTTGCCTCCCCGCACCATCATCATATAATTCATGGAGAAAAAACATGAGAGTTGATATGAATATATCACATCATTACAATACACTCAAACTCCTTGCCTCCATATGATGTAAGTGCCATGCCAAGTTCCATCCATCCACATACCCTTTGAAATAGAATGTGTCATAGGATGACCAATCTCTTTCAAGAGTAGCTAACGCAATATTGCATCCTACTGTCCAGTGTCATAAATCTACAAGTGGTTTCTCAACCTCTTGCTCATCAACATCACCCATCCAACCCATGGTGAGTGTCTATCATCATGTCCATAAGTGGCATTCCTCCAATGGAGAATACCATCCTCACAAATTAGATTTCTGTCTTTGCATTTCATGGGATGTTGAAATGCAATATTCTGAAGATCTCCAAATGAGGACCACTCATCAATGACCAAGTTGACCCCATAAGGATCCAAATAGCTGGTAGGCAAAAACCTCCCATCATGATGTGTAGGACTCATCAAGGAGTATTCAACACAAACATGAGAGATGTTATCCATCCTAAGATGTCCTCCATCATCTATCTGCTCTCCCTTTGTTATAGATATGGGAAGGTCATTGGAATGTTCCAACAATGGTTGGGCCCCCAACTCATCACTGCTGCTAAATGACAGCACTGTTGATCTCCATGATGGTGCAACTGCTGCCTCAAGATCAGATCCAATGATGAACGCATAATTTTTCAATGTATTGTTTAATACAATACTCATCCCATCCTCCAAGAAACTACATTCCAACCTCAAGGGTTGTGTGCAGCTCATCAATGATATATTAGGATTACTGTTTTTCTCTTCCTTGAATAAATCAAGGCTGCTCAGCGCAGTGAAATTTTTCTCCTTCAAATCAGCAATATCATTTGACCCTTGGTCATGCAATGGTACATTCCCATCATCCTCCATATGTTGCATTGAAATAATAGGAAATGAAAACGCGTGCATACCTTGGTACAACTTGGGAACATCTTGTACTGCTACAAGGGTTCCTCCTTCTGGTGTGATGGCTTCCCCAACTACTGATGATGATGGCGGTGCTTCTATAGCTTCATCAGTGCTAGTACAAGTCTCTTCTTCTTCATGCATCTCCATAATGGTGCATGGGACTCTAGATATCAAGAGATCAAGTTCACTTTGCAAAGGTGCAAGTGTCCTTCCCCTTGAAGTAAGTGCTCCTGCAGTAAGTGGTGGTGAAGGCTTCTCCTTCTTCTTATCAAACTTCTTGATCAACCTTTGAGTAAAATATGAATATGCAGTCACTTTTGCATGAGTCAAATGGATGAACCATGAACTGTTTGCTTCACCTTGAAGGTGCAGTGCTGCAATCTCAACAGCTTCCTTTTCTACTACTGGATGTAGTAGAAAGAATGCATCCAAATTCTTTCCCCAAGCCTTTGTTGTGCATGAGGATGACCCATCAAAGGTAGACAATAGAAATCTATTGCCCTTAATTCTTCTATTGTTGCAAGGTCTCCTTTCTTCTTTGATCTGAATGAACTGTGGGAGAGTTAGATTCTCCTTGATAACTCTAGGTTGAGACTTATATTCTGCAAGATATTCACTTAAAATCTCATGTTCCAAGTGCCCTCCATCTCCATGCCTTTTGTTTTCTTCCTCAAAAGGAAAAGGAAAGGTGCAATGCTTTGGAGCTTCTTGCAACATTGGTTCTTTCCTTTGAGAATAGGAAGTACATGGCCCTTCCCCTTCTTGAAACCCTCTAGAAGTTTCACTGCTTCTTTTTTCTTCTTTCTGTTTGAGCTCCTTGGAGAGGTTCTTCATAGATCTCAAAAATGATGAGACAAAGCTCATTTTCTCCATCATTCTTATCTTTCCTTATTATTATAGCATTTTGGCTTGAAGCCCACAGGCTGAGCCAAATATCTTGCTCTGATACCACTGTAATATCCCGAAATGGGACTGCTCAGCAATACATGCTAAAATAACGCATTTTTCAGAAATTTATGCAATGAAAGTTAAATGCAACTCATGGATCCCTTATATATGATATTATAATGGCTAGATATGAAAGGAAATAATAAACAAATCACTATTTCATAGTTAAACAAATCTCCCACGCCAAAAATAGCCCAAAATCATGCAAAAATAGCGACAGTAGCCATGTGTGAAAGCTGGAATACCATCACAATGTTATTTTATTACCTCTGCAATAGCAGTAGGTTGTACAACAGATCCAGAGAAAGTATGTGGACAAAAGGTTAGATCTATAACAAATCCATGCACTATACAAGCTCTTTTATCAATACCCCTTGGGGTTCTTAGAAATACACCATATAAAAAGTGTAGATATGAGTTCTAAGAATGTAGATATATGGAAATATTCAGATCTGGAAAGTGGATATGATCTGATATAAACAATAAACTAATCTCCTCCAACAGATCTCGAAAGTGAAGGGTAGATCCCCTACACTCAGAAAATTAGCACTCCAAATGGTGCGTTGAATCACCCTGCAGCAGCTCCTTCAGAAATAACGTAAATCTGGACTTCTTCTACACTTTAGGGGACAAAATATTGTTGGCATGTAGCCAAGATATGGAAATGAAGCTCAAATCTTCCAATATTGTTCTCTCAATGGAGTAGAACCCTCCTCCAATGAAAAGAATCACTAAAATGGCCTAGATCTGAAGATCTAGCCTCCACTTGTTGCAGCTTACTAAAACATGAAAATGCTAAACAGGATATGTGCTATCAAAGGAAGATGAATCTTGGCCTCAAGCCATATAGTGGAAAATATGGTGCAAGTATCCTCCAAGAGCTACTCAATGGAAGAGAAGGAATTCCTAAATAGGAAGACCTTGTGCTAAACAACACTCTATCTCAGTTAAACAGCCAGAGAAAGAAAATATGTCTAAACAGACCATATAATCATAAAATCATAATCATAAGCTCACCCCATATGGCTGCCATCCTCCTCCTTATAAAAATTGTGAGCCTTCTCACCTTGAGTCCCACTGATTAGGGTTTCCATCTTCATGCAATGAATCTCCCTCCAAAATTACGTTGTCTCCATTAGTCTTACTCATCTTTTTATAGCGTTGTTTGATTTAGTCAATCTTGACTAGATCAATCTTGACCAGATCAACCTTGACTGGGTCTCCATGCAAAGTCTTCTTCCACACTCAATGTGGCTTTATTCTATCTATCTAAATAGATCTATATTCCCACTGACTTATCTTCACTAATGTTCCACATACTCCATCTTAGCTTAGTTGACTTGGTCAAAATTGACTTTGTCTACATGCATTAAGCCTTGTTCACACATGAAGGTGTTTTTATCCAGCTGTGAATATGATCATTTCCCCATGAAGAGGGTTTTTATTTCTGCTAGAAATATTTATGGGTCTCCCTACCCATTTATTCATCTAACTATATGTTTAAAACAAAATTAATATTCCAATTAGTTGCATGCTAATGTAGGAATATTACAATTTAATAGGATTCAATGGTAGCGATTTTAGTGTCCTCTTTCCTACAAAAAATGTACATTATGGACAAGTAGAATATGTATACTTGAAAAAAGAAGGCCAGTAATATCCAACTCACAAAATATTGTATCTTGTGATATTCCATGCTTGATTACCACTCAATATTCCATGGTGATATTCCGATAAAGATTCTTGTTTTTTATCCTCAATGACACAAGTAAGTAGGATGTCGATGGCGTCCTTCCAGTATAAGCCTTCATCTATAATGAAATACTTGATTGCTCCCAATTTCAGGGATCTGGATTTGGCTTTGGGCATCTTAGAAGGACATTATAAATTCTGCAAGAAGAATATTATGTCCTAATACCATATGGAATTCAAAAAAATTGAAAGACCCTTCAACAAGGGTTCTTGTGTATTCCTTCCTAATGGAATGAGGTTTTTGTGGATTCTATCCTCTAATATGAAGAGGTTCTTGCAGATTCTCTTTTTCTTAAGAAGGATATTCTTATGGATTCTCCTCTCTCTAGAAATTGCAAATATCTTCATTAGTGCACATCTCGAGTGCTATATGGTTTGACTCGGTAAGAAACTTATCTAACCCTTAACCTTTCACAATATTTGTAGGTTTGATCTCCATGTCATACTTCTGGAGATTGGATACCAAATTTCCTCATATATCATCACTATCATGTTGCGTGAGAATTTCATTCACTACTGTCGATGGAAAATATGATATCACTTTTGAATGTAACACATATTCTTTAAAATATTTGAGTTCCTTCACCATAGCAAAAGCCTATTTCTCTAGAATGATGTATTTTGTTTTTTCATCTCTCAATGTATGACTAAAAAATGATATGGGTTTCTCATGCCCTTATTTATTCCTTTGTATTAGTATTGTTGTTATTATGTTTTCTAATGCAAAAGAGAAAATCTAGAAATCCTTTGGAAAATATGGACTTACCAAGAACCAGTGCCTTCATAATAGCCCTCTTGATTTTCTCAAAATATATGTGGCCTTCAGTTTTCCATCTCACATCACTATTCTTCTAGAGCATGATTTTTATTTACTTGAGGAGTTCTGCGCAATTTGTGATGAATCTACGCAGAAAATTTATCTTCCCCAAGAATGACTAAACTTACTTTTTATTCTAGGGTAAAATGATCTTTGATATAGCCTCTACCCTTTCCGTATAAATATTGACACCATATTTAGAAACTATATTTCCCAACAATTTTCCTTCCTGTAAAGAAAAGAATGATTTTTGTGGATTCAAGGGAAGGCCAAGCTTTCTACACTTTGGGAATGTTTGTCTCAAATGTTTTAGGTGATTTTCATCTGTCTTGGAGAATACCCTCATAGCGTCCAAATAGATAACTATGAACTTATCTCTTTCTTTGACAAAATTAATTTCCATAGCCCTTTGAAATGTCGCTCCTGTGTTAATCAATCCAAAGGGAATTTTGTCATACATGAATGTACCCCATGGTGTTGTGAATGCAGTATTTCATTTATCTATTGAATTCATAGATATTTTATTATATCTTGAGAGCCCATCCATAATTGATATTCTCAAAGCTCCTATTACCTTCTCTAACAAATTATCAATCTTGTGAAATGGGTAATTTTCCCTCCATGAGCACCTATTTAAATTTCTGAAATCCACACATAACTTGATATCATTGTTCTTCTTTATAACAGGAACTAGTTTTTCTACCCATTCAGAATATCGCCATGGTATAATGATATTCGCATCCAGTATCTTCACGTTTTCATTTTCTATCCTTGACAACAAAATAGGGTTAAATCTCCTAAGTTTTTTCACAAAAGGCTTAGCATTTTATTTCAATGGTATTCTATGTTGTATCAAGGATGTATCATATGTTTTCAAATATTCATAAATCCATGCAAAAGAATATTTAAATTTCTTAAACAACTCAACATAACTTGATTTGAAATTGGGTTTCAAATACTTGGTGATTTTTACATTTTTCAGATTCTCCTCAGTACCTAAATTTTTTTCCTCGACGTTCTCAGACACTAGCTAAAAAATGGGTCTGGTGGACACATCATTTAGATAAAAATATTTGTTCCAATGGAACTAGCCCCTTCAAGATGAAATTTTTATTTAGTTTTTTTTGTAGCTACTAAAACACCCTCCAAATTTTACCTAATTTCAAACTTTGTAGCTTCCTATTACCCATGTGAACTATCATATCAAGTTATTTAAGATGTTCCATGATTGTTGTTTGAGTTTTTCTAGGCGTTCAAGTTTATTTTCGAAGAAACTTGATGTGTCGTATTTTGTTAGAGGTAGTCCTAAGGCACCTTTAAGAGGAAGATCTAGCCCAATCTCTTGCATTAGCTTATCTAATCTATCATAAGAACTTGCACTGGACACACTTCCATGGCATAGTGCACTTTCTAATTTCATTTCACACTTGTGTTGTAAAGGAATGTTTGATAACTATCGCCCTTGGAGATAAGTGTTGTTTTATTATTGTTTCAATGAATACATGTTAATTTTGAGTATTTTGCATATTCTTGTCATGTTTTTTATGGAATATGCATGTGTGATCATGTTGAGGACTTATTGTATGCTCTTACTCTTATTGTTTTGTCTCAATAATCTCACACTTAGTCAAATTTTGGAGCTTTTCCTTGTCCTCTAGTCTTGCATAAGTCATGAGCACTTTCAAATTTTAGCTAAGTGATGAGCACATTGCATACTCTTAAGCCTCAGTGATGAGTTACTTTCCTCCTAAACCTGCTCATTGTGCACATCTAGAGGACAGTACCTTCACTCCACATTGTGCATTCCTATGACACTGTCACTCAAGCCTTGCTACCTACACCTACCCATTGTGCAACCCTGGATGAAATCTATCTTGTATTGCACCCTCAACATTCTTAATGGAAAATAGGGTTATATATGCACCCTTGCAATGGAAACCTCCAAAATCTCTGGAGCCTTCTTCTTAGCCACTACACATTGTGCAATTATAGTGCCCAAGCTTGTCACTCTTGTTTCCTACACTTTCCCTCCATGCAATACCTTGACCAGCCTTTTCTTCACTACGCACTGTGCACTTTTTGTGGATAGCAAGGCCATACTTTAGCCCTTGCAATTCTCAACTGCACAATACCTAGACCCTCCTCCTCAAGAATTGTGCATTCCCAGTGAACAAGACTATCATCCCTTCATCCTAAAACTACACATTGTTCCCAAGCATGCCTCTTCCTTCCCTGCCACTATGCATTATAAAATCCTAGTGCCTATTCCTTCACTTCTTGCCTCTTGAACATACACATTTCACACTATAAAGCCTCCTTCTCTCAAACCTTGCACATTTTCCCATCATAGTCAATATCTTTCATGAGCATAAGGTAGAATAGGTGATTTTGGAACTAATATTCTATTTCCATGAGTGAGCTCCATTTGTAAGTACTTTAATCCTAACATGGATGATAATTTTCAAGGATGTCATCAAGGAAAGATGTCAATATGGCACTTGTGGATCTGAAACAAAAATATTTCATCATACAAAATATAAAGAAACTCTGAACTATGATAGGTGGATATTGAATCATGATGATTTAGAAGGCCTCTGTTACACCATTTTTTGCTCATCTAACCTACTATCATTAGATGGACCCAAGTACACCACGTAAGACCAATTTTACCCTAAGTAAAATTGCTTTCACTATGTAAAATAACTTAATAAAACACATTTATTAGGTTGTTTATGGTCTAAACAGGAAACCCCAAAAGGAAATAATAAACAAACCTATATTTGTTCGATTTTCCTGGTCATGTTTAACCCAAAACAAAGAAATTAATTAGATAAATCTTTATTTATCCTATTATTTTCTAGGAATAATTATTTAAATCTTATTTAAATAATATTCCTTGTTAAATATGACTAAATCACCCATAAATAATTAGATAAATCACTATTTATTTGATTATCCTTCAACCACTTCCTTAAAATGATAAATAAATCATTTATTTATTTATTATTCACAAATAAATGGATTTTACCCAAGTCAAATACCTTTTCCCTCCAACAAATATAATAAAATATTCCATAAATGGTGGATCTAGATTTGGTTAATGTTATTTTAATCAGGCACCAAGATCTAGAATGACCCAATATTTTGTTATAAATAGGAGGGTTTTTCCTATCATTCTTGACCTTTTGTTGCCTATTAGATCACTCTGGATCTATACACTTGGTCACATTCTTCATTATTTGTTGTGTGATCTCCCTTTGAGTTCTATCTTTGTCTGGGTTTTCTACACCAACAAGAGAGAGAAATACTAGATCTGAAGTGCTGAGGACTTCCAAGAACCCATCCCATTGAGGAGAATTGGAAACACCTTCTTGTTTTCCTCCTGGTGCCCTTAATACAAAAATTCTTTCAAAAATATTGTTCTTGTCTTGTCTATTGGATGTATGGAGCAAAACCCTATTTTTACTGCTTAATGTCTCTCTGTGCATAGATCTAGTTTTTTGTAGCACTTGTCTTGATCAACTAACTGTAGATCTGAAGATATTGGCAGCCACATTTGATGTTAGGGCTATAAGTTATGCGTAGCTAAAGTGGTCTTTTTTCGTACACTTCGACAAAAGATTCATACTAACAATTGGCGAATCCACACGGGTTTTCAATTACGACCGCTGTCGTTTTTCATATTCCTGCATATCCAGCTACTTCAGACCCTAGGGTTTCTTTTCATATTTTTTTTTTCCTATTTTTATGTTGTTTTTCACCTATAAAACCCTAAAACATTAAAATTTCTAACTTCTGCGTGTTTCTGGACCTATTGCGCAGGTGACAAACATCAGCCGCAACTGAGACGACAAATTTTTCGGAAATCTGCCGCCGGGACACCCGGAGCTCTAGGTCGCACTTTTCAGCCCAAAAACTGCGACCTAGCCTCCAGGTCACACTTTTCAGCCCATTATCTGCGACCTGCACAGAAAACAGGTCTGAACCTGCGACCTGCCTATTTTTCTGCTATTTTTCTGCAATTTTCCTGGGTTTTTCTGAAGCTTCTGTAAGGGTTCTCCAGCCTCTGTCTGAGCCCATTTAGACCTGTTTCTAATCTGTTTTACTCATATAAATTGGAACCTAGCCCCCTAGGGCTTTAGTACCCTCCACTTTTTGTGGAAGAGTTTTAACTGTTTCAGGAGTCTGTTTTTTCAGAGTTTCAGCCCCCCATTTTTTCAGATCTGATACCTCCTTTTCAGATCGCTTTTAATCAGCTCTTCTCCCTTTCAAATCAGCTCTTGAAGTTTTTTTTGGATCTACCTTTAGGGCCTCCTCCTTTTCCCTTCTTCTTTTTGCTGATTTCCTCCCTTTTTCCAACCACCTTGCCTCTACCTCTTGGCTGTGTTCTGCACCTCTTTACAGCAGGTTTCTCCTTTAGATCTGTTAGGGTCCCGTGATTTGGCCGATTGGCTAGCCAAATGACGATGTAACATCAAACCAAGCTTTGGAGCCCAAGGACCTAGCCTTCCTGGACTCAGAGAGGGCTCTCTCTATATGTGCAAAAGATGTCGGTGTGTTTACTTGCGGTGTTATGATATTAGGCTAGTTATGAAGTATGTTTTTAGTTTTTTGATTTTTTAAGTTTGTGAGGGATGAAACTGATCAAATACATAAACTGGATAACAAGATGTAGATAAATTGGGCTATGGGGTCAAACAGGTCAAGGAAGCTATGAGGTGATGATGTAAAGTTGTTGTAGGGCCGATTTGATTCACGGTAGAAGGGATCTTTGGGAAAAATGGGTTAAATGGACAACAAGTTGGTGAAAGACAAGGGATTTCAAGTGTAACTAGTTAATAGTAGACATAAACATGTAATAGCAAGCCATTAATCATGCTTAGTATAACTGTAAGCTAATTAATACATAGAAATCAAACATTCCAGCCATACATAGAGGTATAAGACCCTCTAACTTCGGGAAATGGCTATCAGATTTTGGGGAAAACACATAAGACAAACTAACAACTCATAAACTACGCCGGAACGCCTAAACATAGTCTCTAAGTCATTGGGCACTTTGACAAACAAGTTTTCATAGTTTTAGGCAAAGGGCTAGATCGGGACTAGGCCTCCTTGGTTCAACAAGATGATCAACAAATCAGTCAAAGAGAAAATTTCATGGACAGAACTATGGGCAGCTTAATAGGTAGGTAGGGCAAACCATACATCCTACTCAACATACATAGAACTTATAAATAAAACTTAGCAACAAAACCTTAGGTTACTAAAGAGCAGCTAAGAATTCTTTAGCATAACTAAGGGAGAAGAAAACATCAAGCTATGAAGATTCAGCGATTTTGAGGTGCCTCCATGGGAATATCTCAAAATCAATCTTTACTGATCTATAGCAGCAAGAAAATATGTATTATGAATGAAAACTAGAAGACAAAACATATCAAGAGACACTATACCATTCTACCATGTCAAGGAATCCATCAACAATCCTTCATCATTCCTCAAAAGCATCCAAGAGGCAGTCCAAAAATCATAACTCAAGTGTATTCATCAAAGCTCATATGACCAATGTATTAATTCTTCTCTCAAGTTCAGCCTCTTTGTTTACAATGAAATCCATGGAATAAATAGGCTTGAGGAAGGAAAACCTCATGGAGCAACTAGCTATCCCATTGGCCAAGTCAAAATATCTAAATTTGTCCTTGAGGCTTTGCAAAGCCAAGGCACAAAATATCCCATAAAATATCTAAAAAACTGCTAAAAACGGAAATTATATTGACTTTACATGATTTCCCAATGATAAAAATAGCTTAACGCACATTTGGGAAAAGCAGATTTTTGGAGTTCAAAAATTACAAAAATACTTCATATTTATGCCTGAAAAAGGTCCCCTGACTTGCTGGATGCAAATGGCAGCCTTCCCAATGTTGAAATGGGGCTCATGAGGGCTTGTTGGAAAGCTCTCTGTGTCTACTTTCCGGCACAACTGAAACCAACTCAATCTGAGGTCCAGAAGTCATCCAAAACTGTACCTGTGTGCAAAAACCCAGAAAATAGCAGACTGCTGATATGGCGGGCAGAATGTGCAAAATGAGGCTGTTTTTCGCCAATTTGAGGGGGCGAATGATCTTCAAATGCCCTGAAAATCGCTGGAGACCTGCTCATGGAATTATGGCATCCATCGATATCATCCTCCTCCCTTGACAACTCATCAAACTGACATGGCGAATTTATGAGTTTTTGGCCAAAAGCCCAAAAATGCCAAAAAAAAAAAAGTTGCCGAAACAGGCCCAAAATTGGCATGCATGACCCTCAAGGGTCCATAGAAACATGCTCCGAAGCTGAAGCCAAAATATCGAGGGCGGATATGCTTTTCCCTTCCTTCCGTGCTAGGCGCCTCTCCTTCAACTTCTTCAATTTCTCTTGTGCTACCTTTAATTTTCGCCTGGAAAACTGATTTAGCTTTTGAAAATGAAGAGTCCTCTTTCTCTGTAGCTCAAGATCCCTATTCGCCCTCTCAAGATTTGTCTCCAAATGCTGGTTAGCTCTCTCAAGCCATGCTTCTTTGTTTTCCTCAATTTCTTGCTCAAGGAGGGCAGTGAGAGGAAAGGCTTCGAAATGAGCTTGTTCTTCTGCTCTCTGTTTCTCCAAGGCTCTTCTAAGCCCGATGGTCCTAGGCCTCTTCCGCCTAGGCTGGTCTTCCTCCTCTTCATCATCAAACTCGCTAATGAGCTCTTGAATTCTTACTTGCGCCTTTTCTACCTCTTTTTTATACTTGATCGCCCTTGCCTCATGAATGGCTGCATGATACTTCATTTGTTTGTTTTCAACCTCCAAGAAGTGGTTGAAATTCCTCGCCCTTTGAAGGTCTTCTTGTAACACCTCAATTTTCCCTTCTTTGTGAATGAGGAGGTTTTCAAGGAGGCGGGCCTCATTGTCACTATCATCACTTTGGATAGGGATAATAGCTAATTCACCTCCATGCTTTGCACTTTCTCCAATTTTACTTTTGCCTTTGAAAGCCAATCTGGCGCTTTTCCTCCTTGGCAAACTAGAAAGTGTCTTTTTGGGCAATTTCCTCTTACTAGGAACAGTTTTGGTTACTGTTAAGGTGGCAGCTTCAGCTTGCTGTGCTTCATCAACTGTCTGCTGCTGTCCTTCACTTTCTATATGCTGCTGTCCTTCACTTTCTATATGCTGCTGTCCCTAAATATCTACCTGCTGCTGTCCTTCAATATCTGCATGCTGCCCTTCATCACCTATCTGCTGCTGGTGTTCACTGCCCTCTATCTCTTCCTGTTGACTTGGCTGTCCCTCAACATCCAACAGCTGCTGTTCATCAACCTCTAGCTGCTGCTGTTCACTGCCTTCTTTTTTCCCTGTGGTTCACTGCCTTCTCCTTCTCCTTGTAGACTTGGCTGCCCAGTAGTCATTTTGAGTTTTTTAGGTGTAGGCCTACTAGACAGAGGCACTGGGTGATGGACAGGCTGAGTAGGAGACACATGAACAGGAGGGACAGTGGCAAAGTCTGAATGGCTAATGAATGAATCCCATGAAACCCCTTTTTTCTCCAGCTGGTGTAAGAAGATAATCTTGATCAAGGAATGATGAAAGAGAGAAGGGATTTGCTGAGGTGGAGCCTTCTTTTGGACAATAGCTGCCATTTTCTCTATGCTTTTGGACAAAAAGTACGGAAGGTTTAGTTGCATGCTTCTGGTAAAATGCATCAACAAGCGGACATGGTAGGCATAAATTTGATTAAACCTCCCTTCACAAGTGAAATATCTCATTATGGCTTTCATCAGCGGAGCATAACTGTCAAGAAGATAGGAAAAAGGGAAAATAGCAGTGATGGTTTCCCTATGTTCATGCTTGATGGAAGGTTTATAATCCTCCAGATCAAGATGTGCTTGTTTAAACCACCTTTCACCATGATACGGGATCTTGGTAGCCTTGGATACATACCTTGGGGAGATTTTGAAATCAAGACCCGCCAACTGGTAGTGTTTGTCCTTGAATCTCAAAGCGCACAAATGTGTAAGTGGCGAAAAACTCTTGACTTCTTCTATTCTCTGGCAGAAATCAAGACAGCCTACTTCATGGAAATTGAAAAGCACTGATGGGTGAGCATTGATTTCTTCTATGGAGATAGGCTCATATCTCTTATGTGGACCGCTCCTGTGATCTTGCTTTGGAGGCATTCTGACTTGAACAAGCTTTGGAAGAGGCAAACTGCCTTCACTGTATGAAAAATGCTCTGCTGGATTGAAACTAGTCACTAGACTGTTTGGACAGTTTAGACAATGTGGTTTGGATGAAATGCAACAATTTTCTTTGAATAAACCACCTCTGCACTCTTTAAAAAAAACAGCCCTTCACCTCTGGATGCACTTCAGCCAGGCAAACTTTCTAATATGGTACCCTGTGTGAAGATGGGACAAACTCCTGTGTCAATTTCCTGTATAGAGTGTTAAGCAATCATAGCTACATCTCTGTCTTCAATGTAAAACTGCAATCATCAACCACTTGTCCTTTAGAAGTGGCCCTATTCACCTTTAGAGTACCTCTGTCAACAATTTCTCTGCCTGATAAAATATGGTTTCTAGAAAAGGCAGACCCAAGTTAGGTGTAAAATCAATGCACAGTGCTTTAGGAAACACACCCTTTCACTTGTGAAGTTTAAGAAATCAAACACCACTTTTGTACCTCTGCCTCCAAAGTTAAATTCCCATCAACGAACTCTGCCCTTCAGTGTACTGTTCATCCTTAGAATCTCTTTGTCAATCAACTTTTCAAAATGATACAATATGGTGAAAAAGAGGGCAGACCTAGGTTAGATGAAAAATCAATACACAGTGCTTTATGAAGGACACTTTTTCTTGTGAAGTTAAAAGATCAACCATCACTTGTGTACCTCTACCTCCAATGTTTAAATTTAACCACCAACAACTCTGTCCTTCAATATGCTGTTCACCTTTGGAAACTCTTTGCCAACAAACTTACAGTAGTGAAAAATACAGTGAAATAGGGGCAGATTGCTAGAAGGGGCTTGTTGTGATAAGTGTTTTGATAACCCTGTTCTTCAGAAATGACCTTCCTCTTGAAAAATATCACAAACAACAGCTCTTCAAAATGACATCATATAGTGAAAGAAAGGCAGAACTAGGTTAGGTGACATATCAGTGCACCATGCTTTTTAGGAAACACACCCTTTGCTTGTGAGTTCAAGAGATCTACCAATACATCTATACCTCTGTCTCCAATGTTAGAGTTCAACCATCAACAACCTCTGCCCCTCAGTATGCTGTTCACCTTTGAAAATCTCTGTCAACAACTCTTCACAGTAGTGACAAAATACAGTGAAAAAGGGGGGCAGTTTGCTAAAGGTGTGCTTGTGAGAAAATGCCAACAATCACTCTGTTCTTAAAATCTTTGATGTCAACCAACACACCTAGCTCCTAGGAGGCTTATAATCATTTAACAATTCTGTCCTGTACAGGTGTGCCCACTTTCCACTGTTTTGCATCTCAAGTAAACTACTCCACATATGATTAGACTGTCAATACCCAGTATTGGAGCAAAAACTGACAGAGTTTTTAGAAGACTGTAGAGCTTTTAGATAGGGGTTATATGAGTTTTCTCTTTTTAAAACAATAAATGGTCCCTTATAAGTGCAGCCCTCTGGTGATATTGTGAAAACCTCTGCTAGGATGAATAACACTTGCCAAATAGGTTTTAAACAACATAAAACAGTCGATCAATAGTTTTCCCTTGTAGCCTCGAGGTGGCTTTGAATAGCACGGCAAAATGTATGAGAAATACTTCTTAAGATTGATGAAAAACCCTTGTGCAGGGCCGGAGTAGCATTACAAACCTTTAAAACCTGCGCGGCACTCCTTTGACACCAGCACGTCGCTCATACAATGCTTGTCGGGTCGGCCTGTCGGGTGGTCTGGCGGCCTTGTACAGGCGCGTCGCGCCAACGTACAGGCACGTCGCGCCGACAAAGGGCCCTGTGTAAATTTCCGCCCAGGCACGTCGCGCAAAAACCCAGGCACGTCACTCGGTGCAAAAACGTGCAGACTGTGTTATTTCGACCAGAATCCTTCTTGTTTGATGCTATGGAGGCGCGGGCTCTATTTCAACTTTTGAAAATGACGTTCTTACTTTGATGCTTCAAACTGATATCATTTTCAAAAAACACCCCAACGATCATTCCATTTTAAAAGGTAAAAAGGAACTTTGGTTTGGTATTTTGCAGAGTTTTTTTTTTGAAAAACCTTTGATTCTCTTAACTTCGGTATGTTCAAAATTTACTTTGGAGAGCTGCCATACCTTTGAACACGTGTATATCACGGACTTTAGCACAGGTGTTAGAAGGGGGACCTTCAACTTTGTCTTTTGAATGATGAGAGAGATGCATTTGTTCCAAACTCAAAAACTAAAAATTTAACAAACTACTTCTTTGTCCACTTATAGCATTGTATACATATTCATCATGCATTCTATAGCTCAACTTTGGCCACTGTTTTACTTTCTCAGTGATAATCCAAAGAAAATTAATCAGAATGTGTCAAAGAGCACTTTGACCAACCTTGGCGATTGTTGTGTTATTCAACATGAGATGGCCTATGTTCTTCCGATGGATTTGATAATTGCTGCTTCCAGGTGATTCACAAGCTTCTCTCTGGACTGTAAGTGCACTCTTTTGATGGCATGTTTTCATACTACACTTCTCTGTTTACTCAAAAGGAGTTTCTTTAGGCTTCTGGGCAGGTGATAGTGAAATGCCTTTACCCATTTTTTTAAAAGCAACTGCTCCTTTTGGTATCAATAGCATACATTACTCATAACATTTCCTCCTTTCTACTATAGGTACAGTCTGACAGACAGCTCTTTTGAATAGAAAAACCAATACCTTTGCATCATAAACACTATCACTTACCTGTGTAATGGCTTCTGTTTAATTACTTGGTGTCCTTTCTCTGCACTTTTTAGACCAATCAGTTTTCAGCAACCTGCAATGGCTTTGGCCATCTGCTCATATATGGAGGAGGCTCTTCATCAGGTAAGTTATCTGAAGGTTTTTTGACAACTCTGTTTGACACAGCTTTTCTCTGGATGTGATGGTAAGTGAACCTCTTGAAAAACATCAATATTAGCATCTCTTCTTGCAAGCATCACTGTGTTTCAGCAAAAACCCTAGCCAAAGTAACACTGTCTCCCTGCACTGTTCTAGGGGTGACTGAGATATTTATCATTTGGCTTGGTCATCTCATGACAGATTACTTGTCAAATCATCTTTGTGACTTATGGAGGTTAGTGCATTTTGAGAAACCAAGAACTTTCTTTCTGCCTGGGTAATGGCATTTGTTGTCAGCATCTGTTCTATTTGATCTTGTGGATAAGCAGGGTACTTATGATTGGAATTTTCACCAATGACATGCCTTTCTTCATTTCAACAATTCATATGATTTGAAAGCTTCAGATGACCTCCTTTATCAGACCAGACTCTTTTTCCTAGCATATTCCAAACTCTGTTCCTGTTATGACCATCACTCAAATTCATAGAACCTGGACACATGTTTCACTGTTCAATACAAAGCAAACCTGGACCTTTGCAATCTTCCAAGTCAATATTGGCCAGCGCCCTCTGCTTGTGGATGAAGGAGGCGCCCTAACCCTCTGCTTGTAAATGAAGGAGGTTCTGGGCCTTGGCAATTTACCAGTTTGCTGAGACAGTGATGACCCTTTCTTACTGTGATTTTCATACTGGAAAGAGCTGTAAGGTCCTGATGAGTGACTTTTGTTTTGCAGCTTCATCTCAGGCTCATAATACATTTAGAAGAAGTTGTTCCTCTAACTGTAGATCAAGCATTTAATCCTGAGATGAAGTTATATTTCCTGCCTTTGTAGAAACCATAGAACACTGTGAAAAACCTAATAGTCAGCTTGAGATTGGGGTTTATGCAGTGCTGAGATCTAGGGGATATGAGTGGCGCGACTTAGGGTTGTTTGTCAATTTCTTTTGCAAAGTAAGAGGTCAGTCATGGTAGGTCTGTTGCAGATGAAGGCTTTTTGGCTTTTTTATGATTGCCAAGGGTGAAATGTCTTAAAGCGCCACTTCCTAACATAGGGGAGACTTTTGAAACAGATGTGGATTTGCCTTTTAAAGCTAATGGTCAGACCAATAAGGCTGAAGCTAGATAGGATTGTGATAATGAGGTTTTGATTTCGACATGGGCGAACCGAAAAGGTAGAAGGGCGAAAAAAGTTTTAGGAGGGTTTTCTGGATGACATATTGACATGAGGAAATCAGTTTCTAGAAAACTCAGCTGTAGATATAGTCATCACTAACATGTAAAAAATACTGATGGCTAACAGTGGCTCCATTTGGGGAGGGCAGCTCCTCGTCAGGAGGTGTCCAAAATTCAGATTTTTGGCTTATGAAGACCAGTGCCTTATCCATTGGCGCAAAATTTCACCCTTCTTTGATGTTATTTCTGAAAAGTGACAGCATGGTTAACATCAATGATACTTCTACCTACCCCACTATCTTTCCTAACATTTTTTCTTCACTTTGGCGCATTTGAACTAGCTGCCTTTTGACAATGCATATTTTTTCTTTTGCAAAATGAACCTATCTATTTCTACTCTTATATCTGCCGGGAGTTCAGATTAAGCTGATGAACTCCTTCATTTCTCTACCTAAAACTAGATCGACTGTCAAGATTAAGCAGTTTGACAGGATTTCATTCTCTAATCTACAACATGAAATTTAAAAATGATCAAGTCAGGATTAGGCAGTCTGATTTGTCATGCATTTGCGGCATAAAAGACAAGCTACACACAAATGTTATTTTGCAACAAAAAAGGAAACTAGACAAGTGGGGCTAAGATGTACAATGTGTTTTTTATCTCTCGCTTCTCTCTTTGGTTCTGTTTTAGGCATGTGGAACCAGAATCTCTCCCTAATCTAAGCTCTGTGATAAGTCAATCTTACACAATGTTGACTATCTTGCACTCACTAACTTATCAGCAAATAAATTTAAACATGCTCAGCTATGATTAGGCTAGATAGTTGAACAAGACATTGGAGCACTAGTAGTGGCATTTAGACTTGCTCGCTTTCTGAAAGACTATTTTTTGGAACATGGGGCCTTTGTTCTATCTTCACTTGCCCTCTTTTCTAATGTTTTTGACTTTTCTATTTTTTTCAATATTTCAAACAATGGTATGTACAATGACTGAAAGTGTTTCAAACTCAAAAATATTGGAAATGACGTAATTTAAGCATCTTATCCTCGTAAGGATCTCCTCTCACCCTTGGCCCACTCAACTCCTGAAAAGAAAAATTTGGGAAATTTTCTCTCTCTAACATGACATAGGGATTCATGCAAGAATCTCTAAACAGCCCAGTCGGTATCCTCCCTCTGTACCTCTCTGAATATCTGATTTCCACTCCTTTCCTTGCTGTATGCTTTCTTCAGGTAATGTATGTACTCTTGATAATTCTTAAAATAGATAGTGACATCATCAAGGTATGTAACAACACAAAAATTTAACATTGGGAACATGGCTTTCATGAACAGATTTCTGATATTGGGTGGTTTGGCAATTTTGAACTTGAAATCAGATTTACCTCCCGCAAACTGGAAAAAATCTTTAAGTTGTCTACTTTGTAAAGGAATTTGATGATTATGATCTGAAAGATGATCTTGCAAGAATACATCATTAGAAACATTTTCAATTGGTGAATCACGATCTTGAGTATAACAAACATGATTTTTGTTATATGGAGATGCAGTATTATTTCTAAAATCAAAGCAGATTCTATGGCCATTATTTTTCTCCTTGATCATTTCAGTTTGTTTCAGTTTGATGTGTTTGTTTCTTTTAAAGTTGTTCTTTGGGGAAAAGGTAGTGATACAATGTTTTCCCTTGTTTTTCCTGTAGAAACTAGTATTTTGCATGAGATTCCTGATTTTAGCCTTTCTAAGTTCTTCATGAAAAGAAAAAATATGAGCCAATTTCAGTAGTTCAGGTATGTCGGGATTATAACTGTCATCCTTGCTCATAAAAAGTTTATTTGGCATTTTCTCAAGATGTTGAGCTACTGAGGTTATAGTCAAAGTTTTATTTGCAGTAGGAGGGTCACATGATGGTAAATCTTTGAGGTATGGTAGAAACATTAAACTCCCTTTCTCCCGGGTGCCAAATAGGTTTATGATGTGAAGGTCTTCTAAAGCTTTTACCCGGAAGAAATTTCCACAAGTTACTGCTGGTGTTTGATTAAAGCCAGAGCAATTTGCTTGATAGTACATGAGAGTTTGTCCTTCTTGCTCTAACCCCACTTTGGAGAGGGGAAACTTACTTTCCTCAAGACACAGTTGTTCATGATCATGGTAGTTTTGAGCGTCCAGCTCATCATAAGGTACCAAGGATAACTGATGTGGTGGATCTAAGTCTATATCAGCTTCCTCTGATTCTTCCTCCAAGTTTACATCAATATGCATGATGAAAGAGTTTAAGTCGGAGCGCAAGGAACACATTGGAATGTTATCTGGCCTATCTTGGCTGATAATCATGTATTTCATGTGGGATTCACGGTAGAGTATCCTATTCTGACCAAACACAGGAATGGTGGCATATGACATGTCCAGTTGAATATTCCCTTGGAGTTTGGCTCCCCAAGATCTAGATAGAAGCATCCCATACTTGGGAGGAATGTCTTCCACTACTATATCCATGATTAGATGTTTCGCGGGTATTTGGGCCAGACTAAAGCAAAGGTCTTTGATCAAACCCAGGCATTGGACTCTGCTTGAATCAAATGAATACAAGTCTTTGTATGGTCTTGTGATTTCCAAGCCTAATCTTTCCATTACTACCTTCGGCATAAGATTATGAGATGCGCCGAAGTCTAGCATGGCATTGTGGAGGATTTGGTCGTGAATGTTTAAGCTAATGTAAAATGGAAGAGTAGCTCCTTCTTGAAATTTTCCCTCTACCTTTGGACCAAACAATACTTCAGGAATGTCATCAGTGAGATTAACAGTGTTTGCATCATTTCCTAGATTTAATACCTTTAGTACTTGGGATTTATAAGAGTTTTCGGCAATGAGTTCAGTAAGAGGCATGGTGATTTTGATTTTAGCGATTTCGCCTTCAAAGCTAAAAGGCACTTGAAGTTTAGATATGTTTGTTTCAGCTCTTTCAGCTGAGACCTTGTCTATGTTCTGAGCTTGTTGGCCTTGTTTAGGGATTTTGTTTGCCATAGTTGTTTTGGTGACCTTTGTAGAAGTATCAGGAGTATATGTGATAGGACTAGTTTGGGTAACTTTAGCTTGGCTTTGATCAACCTTTTCAACCTTGATTTTGTCACTGCTTGGTGCTTTTTTGAGGATGGTATCTGAAGCTTTAGCAGTATCAGAGTTACCTCTCTTGACATTATCTTGGTTTCTTTTGCTTCTAAGGTCATATTTCCTGTGGGCTTCTTCAATAGCATTTTGAAACTCTATGGCAGGGTCATCAAGATCCTCATAATTGGTCTCATCTTGATCAGGCGAAAAGAAGGCTTGTTCCTCTTCGGTGAGATACACCTCACCTTCATTATCAGACCCTATGAGGTTTAAATGATGTTCATCAAGAGGTTCTGAGTCCCTATCATCTTCTTCCACATAGTTTTCATTGAATGGTGGCCTGATCTGTTGGTCATTGTCCCTTGGTCTGTTTTGGGGCTGTTCCCTCCTAAAGTTTTGGTTTCGGTTTCTGATTGGAGGGTTTGGTTGATTGTCCCTAACAGGAGCTTTTTCATTGATCTTTTCCCACATTTTAGCCATGGATTTGACTAAGTCATCTATTCTGGGATCTAGGGAAGGTGACGAAGTGGAGACTTCATCTCTATATGTGACCTTTCTTTCTGATCTAGTTATGGCTCTTTTTTCAGCTAAGTTGGCATCTGCTTTTATAGCTATTTGTTGCATTTCTTCCAAGGTAGGGGGATCCTTATCTCTTAAGTGATATGTCATGTCCGGATCAAACCCCTCAGGGAATTTTGCCAAAGCTAAACCAAGTGGAGGTTTAAAAAGAGGTGGGAGGGAGTTATATACACTGTTGAACCTAGTACAGTAAGCTTGGACACTTTCCCCATTTTCCCGTTTTAGGCTGTTATATTCTGACAGGATTTGAATGGGATTTCTTCGGATTTCCCACCGGTTTCTGAAAATTTGATGTAGTTCGGGGATATCATGGATACTGTTTGGAGCTAAGCTTTTGAACCATGCTTTGGGTTCACCACCAAGACTTTGGGCAAATATTCTCATTCGGACAGTCTCGTCTTGAACCTCTAGGTATTCATAAGCATCAGTCATTCTACTAATATGCTGTTGAGGTGTGGTGGTGTCTTCTCCAGTAAAGTGTGGGATTTTGTCTTGATATTTGTTTGGGAGAGGAGCTAAAGGTGGTGGTAACACCAAAGGTGCGTACCAGGCCGCCATGATTGGAGGTAATGGATGATGCACAAGATGAGGACTAGTAGGCTGAAATGAAGTGGTTTGAATAGTGGTGGTTTGACCAGGTGTGGCGGATGAACTTGGACTAGTGATCTGGTTTTGAGCAGATCTGGGGTGATAAGAGCCAAACTGATAGAGAAGCTGGAAATCAGGAGGAGTGGTGGGTGAAGCTTCTCTAATAGGACTCTGTGGTGGGTTTAGGGGTTCAAGATCGTCGAAGTTTATCCTACTATATGATTTGCTTCGGGGAAGAGCTTGTGATGACTCTAGTTCCGAAGGTGAATCTAGAAGGATATTGCGAGTTTTAGGTACAGATCTTGTTCTACGGATGGATCTATCGGTAGCTAGATGATCAGTTTCAGAAGCTTGCCACATAATCTTTTCTGGGTCATCTACTATGATAGGGGGATTTGGGTCTGGGTGGGATCTGGTATTGATTCTTCGTGAAGCCAGATTTTAGATTCAGAGCTTGGAGAGAGTGATATTGGTGAATGTTTTGGATGAGTGATTTTCTAAAGTTACGCTAAGGCGAAGGATGGTCAAAGTAAAAGGATGGATTAGTGGAGTCGCCAGGTGGAAATGGGTTGCTGTTGTGAAGATAGCTATGGTCCACCACCAAGACTAATCTGAGAATGTTTTTGAATTTTCTGAGTTTATGAGCAGCCTATGGTTTGTTAAAGTATCTTAGACTTGTTTCAACACTTTTCTAGGGTGATGAGAACAAAAAGAGTTTACTCTAAAAAATGAGTTTATGGACTGCTTGCTTGTTTATGGTACCTAAAGGCCCAAAGAGTCTATAAGAGTTTGCTGGACTATTATGTATTCAATGTCTTACCATCTCCCGCTATGTTAGTGAGTGATGGGATAGGTCTATCGGATAGTAGCCTAGAGTTTAGTGAAATAGTAAGGCTTACTAGAAGTTAGTGGAGTCGCCAGGTGGAAAATCAGTTGTTTTGAGGTATACTTGTATGGCCCACCACCAGTACTTGACAAAAACCAATCTAAAGGAGTGTTTTTTGGGGTTTTTTGAGTTTTATGCGCCTATAAGGTTTGGAAAGGTTTTCTATAACTGACTCATCATTTTGCTAAGATGGTGAAGGAGCTATTTTCTACCTTTCAAACAATCTCTAAGTTTACTAAGCTTGATTGAGACTTCGGGAGTTACTAAGTTGTATTTAGATTGTCACTAACTCGGAAGGTCCTACTGTGAGTGTCACTATGTTAGTGAGCAGTGGGATAAGTCAATCAGATAGTATTCTCAAAGGTTTCTAAAGATGAGGGAAACTAAGCTTTTAATCACTCAGAGTCCCACCGTGATCGCCATTATGTTAGAGTGGCGATGAGGTGGCTAAATCGGATGGTATTCTAAAATTTAGCAAAGTAGTAAGGCCTACTGGAGGCTAGTGGAGTCGCCAAGTGGATTTTTAGTTGTTTTGAGGTATATGTGTATGGTCCACCACCAATACTAACAAAAACCAATCTAAGGGAGTTTTTTGTGGTTTTTTCTGAGTTTTATGTGCAGCCTAGGATGTAAGAGTGTTATAAACCTGATTCATCACTTTGCTAAGATGGTGAAACAAAGAGTTTACACTAAATGATTCTAGAGGCTGATGGTTTAAGTTAAAATTTGAAGGACTAAGGAGCCTATAAAAGTTTGCTAGACTGTCATGTACTCAATAGGTCCCACCGTGATCGCCATTATGTTAGGGTCCCGTGATTTGGCCGATTGGCTAGCCAAATGATGATGTAACATCAAACCAAGCTTTGGAGCCCAAGGACCTAGCCTTCCTGGACTCAGAGAGGGCTCTCTCTATATGTGTAAAAGATGTCGGTGTGTTTACTTGCGATGTTCTGATATTAGGCTAGTTATGAAGTATGTTTTTGGTTTTTTAGTTTTTAAGTTTGTGAGGGATGAAACTGATCAAATACATAAACTGGATGACAAGATGTAGATAAATTGGGCTATGGGGTCAAACAGATCAAGGAAGCTAATGAAGTGATGATGTAAAGTTGTTGTAGGGCCGATTTGATTCACAGTAGAAGGGATCTCTGGGCAAAATGGATTAAATGAACAATAAGTTGGTGAAAGACAAGGGATTTCAAGTGAAAACTAGTTAATAGCAGACATAAACATGTAATAGCAAGCCATTAATCATGCTAGGAATACTATAAGCTAATCAATACATAGAAATCAAACATTCCAGCCATACATAGAGGTATATGACCCTCTAACTTCGGGAAAATGCTATCAGACTTTGGGGAAAACACATGAGACAAATAACAACTCATAAACTATGCCGGAACGCCTAAACATAGTCTCTAAGTCATTGGGCACTTGGACAAATAAGTTTTCATAGTTTTAGGCAAAGGGCTAGATCGGGACTAGGCCTCCTTGGTTCAACAAAATGATCAACAAATCAGTCAAAGAGAAAGTTTTATGGACAAAACTATGGGCAGCTGATAGGTAGGTAGGGAAAACCATACATCCTACTCAACATACATGGAACTGATGAATAAAACTTAGCAACAATACCTTAGGTTACTAAAGAGCAGCTAAGAATTCTTTAGCATAACTAAGGGAGAAGAAAACATCAAGCTATGAAGATTCAGTGATTTTGAGGTGCCTCCATGGGCATGTCTCAAAATCAATCTTTACTGATCTATAGCAGCAAGAAAAATGAAATATGAGGGAAAACTAGAAGACAAAACACATTAAGAAGCACTATACCATTCTAGCATGTCAAGGAATCCATCAACAAGCCTTCAACATTCCTCAAAAGCATCCAAGAGGCAATCCAAACATCATAACTCAAGTGTATTCTTCAAAGCTCATATGACCAATGCATTAATTCTTCTCTCAAGTTCAGCCTCTTGATTTACAATGAGAATCATGAGATAAATAGGCTAGAAGGAGGAAAACCTCATGGAGCAACTAGCTATCCCATTGGCCAAGTCAAAATATCTAAACTTGTCCTTGAGGCTTTGCAAAGCCCAAGGCACAAAATATCTAATAAAATATCTAAAAAACTGCTAAAAACGGAAATTATATTGACTTTACATGATTTTCCCATGATAAAAATAGCTTAACGCACATTTGGGAAACGCAGATTTTTGGAGTTCAAAAATTGCAAAAATACTTCATATTTATGCCTGAAAAAGGTCCCCTGACTTGCTGGATGCAAATGGAAGCCTTCCCGATGTCGAAATGAGGCTCATGATGGCTCGTTGGAAATCTCTCTATGTCTGCTTTCCAATGCAAGTGGAATCATCTCAATCTGATCTCTGAAAGTCCCTCAAAACTGTACCTGTGTGCAAAAACCCAGAAAATAGCAGGCTGCTGATAGGGCGGGCAGAATGTGCAAAATGAGGCTGTTTTTCGCCAATTTGGAGGGGTGAATGATCTTCAAATGCCCTGAAAATCGCTGGAGAGCTTCTCATGAAATTATGGAATCCATTGGTATCACCCTCCTCCCTTGACGACTCTTCAAACTGAAATGGCGCATTTATGAGTTTTTGGCGAAAACCCCAAAAATGCCAAAAAACAAAAAGTTTTCGAAACAGGCCCAAAATTGGCATGTATGACCCTCAAGGGTCCATAGAAACATGTTCCGAAGCTGAAGCTAAAATATCGAGGGCTGATATGCTTTTTTCCTCTTTCCGTGCTAGGCGCCTCTCCTTCAATTTCTTCAATTTTTCTTGTGCCACCTTCAATTTGCGCCTGGCGAATTGGTTTAGCTTCTGAAAGTGAAGTGTTCTCTTTCTCTGTAGCTCGAGATCCCTATTTGCCTTCTCAAGCTTGGTCTCCAAATGCTGGTTAGCCCTCTCAAGCCAAGCTTCCTTGTTTTCCTCAATTTCCCGCTCAAAGAGGGTAGTGAGAGGAAAAGCTTCGAATTGAGCTTGTTCTTCAGCCTTCTGTTTCTCCAAGGCTATCCTAAGCCCGATGGTTCTAGGCCTCTTTCGCCTAGGCTGGTCCTCCTCTTCTTCATCATCAAATTCGCCAATAAGCTCTTCAATTCTTACTTGCGCCTTTTCTGCCTCCTTTTTGTACTTGATGGCCCTTGCCTCATGAATGGCCGCATGAAATTTCATTTGTTTGTTCTCAACCTCCAAGAAATGATTGAAATTCCTTGCCCTTTGGAGATCTTCTTGTAACACCTCAATTTGCCCTTCTTTGTGAATGAGGAGATTTTCAAGGATGCGTGCCTCATTGTCGCTGTCATCGCTTGGGATAGGGATGACAGCTGATTTACCTCCATGCTTGGCGCTTTCTCCAATTGTACTTTTGCCTTTGAAGGCCAATCTAGCGCTCTTTCTCCTTGGCAAGCTAGGAGTTGTCCTTTTGGGCAATTTCCCCTTCTTAGGGACAGTTTTGGTCACCATTAAGGAGGTAGCTTCAGCTTGCTGTCCTTCCTCAATATCCTGCCCAGCTTGTGGCTCGAAAGGTGTTTCAATTGCTTGCTCAACCTGCTGCTCTTCAACCTCTGTCTGCTGCTGTTCCTCTTCCTGAAATTGATGCTGTTCATCAACCTCTAGCTGCTGTCCAATGATATCTAACTGCTGCTGTCCCTCTAAATCTGGCTGCTGCTGCTCATCATCCTCCTTTTCTCTCTGTGTCTCACTGCCCTCTCCTTCTCCTTGTGTACTTGGCTGCCCAGTGATCATCTTGAGTTTTTTAGGGGTAGGCCTACTAGATAAAGGCACTGGGCGATGGACAGGCTGAGTAGGAGACACATGAAAAGGAGGGACAGTGGCGAAATCGGCATGGCTAATGAATGACTCCCATGAAACTCCTTTCTTCTCCAGCTGGTGCAAGAAAATGATTTTGATCAAGGAATGGTGAAAGAGAGAAGGGATTTGCTGAGGCGGAGCTTTCTTTTGGACAGTAGCTGCCATTTTCTCTATGCTCTTGGACAAAAAGTATGGGAGGTTTAATTGTCTGCTCCTGGTAAAATGCATCAACAAGCGAACATGATAGGCAAAGATTTGGCTAAACCTCCCTTCACAAGTGAAGTATCTAATTATGGCCTTCATCAGTGGAGCATAACTGTCAAGAAGATAAGAGAAAGGAAAAATAGCAGTGATGGTCTCCCTATGTTCCGGCTTGATGAAAGGTTTATAATCCTCCAGATCAAGATGTGCTTGCTTAAACCACTTTTCACCATGATACAGGATCTTAGTAGCCTTGGATACATACCTTGGGGAGATTTTGAAGTCAAGACCTGCAAGCTGGATGTGTTTTTTCTTGAATCTCAAAGCGCACAAATGTGTAAGTGGTGAGAAAATCTTGACTTCCTCTATCCTCTGACAGAAATCAAGACAGCCTACTTCATGGAAATTGAAAAGTACTGAGGGATGAGCATTGATTTCTTCTATGGAGATAGGCTCATATCTCTTATGTTGTCCGCCTTTTTGATCTCGTTTTGGAGGCATCCTGACTTTGAAACAAGCTTTGGAAAAGGCAAATTGCCTTCACTATATGAGAAATGCTCGGCTGGTTTGAAACAGGCCACCAGACTGTTTGGATAGATATGGTCACTGTGGTTTTGAATAGAATGCAACAAGGCTTCCTTGAATAAACCCCCTTTACACTTATTAACAATAGTTCTTCAAATCTGGATACACTTCAGCTATGTAACCTTCTTATCAATGGCACTATGTGTGAGAAACTACTTTGTAGATCTTCTGTGCACAGTCTTGAATAATCCCCCTTCTTGTGATTTTGTTAGAGGCCAGCTTTTACCTGTATTTGTGTCTTCAATACCAAACTTCAAAAATAATAACCCTGTTCTTCAGATCATTTATCTTGAAAATTACCTCTGTTAGCAGATTTCTGTAGAGACCACACAATGGAAGAGGGAGGAGACTTTTTGGCTAGGTGACAAATTAGCCCACAGTGTTAAGGAAAACACCTTCCACTCATGCAATTTAAGAAGTCAATCATCATCTTTGTACATCTGGCCTCAATGTAAACTTGATCATCAACAAATGCCCAATCACCAACAACCTTGCCTTCTAGAAAATAGCCCTGTTTCACCTTCAGAAAACTCTGTCCAACAATTTTCAGAATGATACAATGTAGTGTAATGAACAAGCAGACTTGGATTAGGTGTAAAATAGGTGCAACAGTGCTTGTGAAGGACACCTCTTCTGCTTGTGAGTTTAAGAGATCCACCCACTGTACCTCTGTTTTCAGTATTAACTTCAAATACTAACAATTCTGTTCTTCAGAAAAAGGCTCTGTTTCACCCTCAGAATTCTTCTGTCAACAAGGCTTCAGAGTGATACAATGTAGTGCAATGACAAAAGGCAGACTTAAGTTAGATTGTAAAATCAGCGCACAGTGCTTAGTGAAGGACACCTTTGTTTGTGGGTTCACAATATCTATCAATACATTTCTGCTCCTGTCTCTGATGTTGGATTTCAACCACCAAAAGCCTCTGCCCTCAGAAAAACGGTTCCCTTTACTCTCAGAATTTCTTTGTCAACAAATCTTCGGAATGATGAAATATAGTGTAAAGAGAAAACAGACCTAGCTTGGGCGAAAAAATTATTTCACACAGTAGTTTAGACAATACATTCTTTGTTTGTGAGTTTTGAGATATACACCACTACACTCTATACCCCTGCCTCCAAGGTTTCAACTTCTTATCAACAAACTCTGTCTTTTCAATATGTTGTCATCTTTGAAAAATATTGGTAACAAATTCACAGTGGGAGAAAATGGTGAATAAAAGGCAATCTGCTCAGGTAGTGTGCTGCTGTGGGGGACTGTGAGGACAGTTTCTCCTTTTCAAAAACGGTCAAAAACCCCTTTTACCATGCACAGCTTCAAACCAAGGCACACAGGTTTTTAAACTTGATTTTCTGAGTTTTTCAAGTTAGGAGATGAAGTACCTTGTGAGTTCTTGAAAGGAAATCTCTTGGAAGGAGTTTGAAAGCACCGGAACGCTCCAACAATGGCGCGGCAACCTTTGGAACAAACCCGTCGCACAGGAGAAAAGGCCATCGGGTGGACTTGTCGTGCGGTCGGGCGGGCACCTACAGGCACGTCGCGCCCGCCTACAGGCATGTCGCGCCGACGTTGAAAGCCTGTGTTAAACGATGCCCAGGCACGTCGCGCCAAGTTCCAGGCACGTCGCGCCGACTGTTGAATGCAAATTTCGGAAATTTCGCCCAATTTTCTCGCTTGTTTGATGCTGGATGCGAATGGACTCCCCTTCAGATTTTTGAAAATGAAAATTTACACCATAATTACCTTCGCTACTATATCACCACAACTCTCCAACGGTTACTTACCCATTCGGATTTGACATTACCTTTAAACTCTGTTTTTTTTTTAAACAGTGGGTTTTCAAATCTCTGTTTGCAGGAGTAGTATACAGTGCTCTTTTCCCTCAAAATAAAGGTGGTGCTTTCTTCCTTTTAAACGATCCAACAAAGATCACGAGCTAAAAAACTTTGGAACACAGTGAAAAATGACTTTTAAAGGGGGAATCTTCTTGGTGACAAAGTTTTTAGAAGGTCTTGTCTGCAGGTCCCTTTTCCACACAGTCCTGTGCTACACCTGCTCTTTGGAATGGTAACAAGTGGTTTTTCATAAGACATATAAACAGTGATAATTCATCACAACCAACTTCCTCTGCCTGTTTATTAGATTAAATACCACTCGCCTCCTCCATCTGAAAAGACAAGCTTGGGCAATATGAAAACAAGACTTTTTGATATATAGTCATTATTCTGCTCTGAACATTGTGTTACCTCTTTTTTCCCACAGAACCATTTCATAACTGAAATATGTTCACTTTATGCACCAAAACATTTGAAAGCTGTGATTTGGTATTTGACATTGTCTTGTTGCTTGATCTTTTCTTCAAGGAGACAGTTTTCTTTTTTGGTATCAGTGGTACACACAAGTTCAAAATTGTCTCTTTGTCTATTCATAGCATTGCATACCTGTCATCCTGCATTTTATGACTCAACCTTGGTCACTGTTTCACTTTCCTAGTGATAAATTTCTACTTCTGAGTGTTTCACAAGTTTTTCTCTGGACTGTAAATACACTTTTTAGGTTGCATCCTTTCACCCTAGACTTCTTTGTTTGCTCAGAAGGATTTCCTTTGATTTCTGTATAGGTGATCATGAAAGGTCTTTAACCCCTTTTTAAGTCAACTGCTCTTTTGGCATTAATAGCATACAATATGTTCAATATTTTCTCCTCTCTACTGGATGGACTGTTGACAGATAGCTTTTTTGAAGAGGGAGATCAATACATTTATATCATAGACAATAACACTTTCCTTCATTCAATTTCTTTGTTTCTTTTCCCTGCACTTTTGGACTTACCAGTTTTCAACAGCCTGCAATGATTTTGGCTCTCTGCTCATATATGGAGGAGGCTCTTCATCAGGTAAAGTATCAGAAGCCCCCTTTTACCACTATGTCAGACACAGCCTTTCTTTGAATGTGATGGTAAGTAAATCATTTGAACAACATCAATCCAGTCATCACTATTTGCAAGCATCACTGTGCTTTTTGAAGGAAACCTAGCCACAGTGACACTGTTCTAAGGTTGCTGAGATATTTGTCACTTGGCTTGTTCATCTCATGACCTGTTATATTGACAAAGCTCTTTGTGACTATGAAGGTCATTGCTTTCTTGAAAAACCAAGATCTTTCTCCTGCCTGTGTAATGGCATTGTTTATCATCTGTTCTGTTTGATCTTGTGGATAGACAGGGTCCTTATGCTTTGGAAAGTTCACTGATGACAGGCCTTCTAGAGTTTCAACCATTCACCTGACTTGAAAGTTTCAGATGATCTCTTTTCTCAGGCCAAACTCCCTTTCCTTTGAGCTTATCATATCTCCACTATAATCCTGTTATGGTCAGCAATTACATTCATGAAACCTGAAGATATTGTTTCATTGTTTCAGTAAGGGAAAACCTGGACTTTTGCAGCCTTCTGAATCAACTCTGGCCTGCGCCCTCTGCTTATGTATGAAGGAGGCGCCCTAACCCTCTGCTTGTAAATGAAGGAGGTTCTGGGCCTTGACAATTTACCATTTAGCTTAGACAGTGGCGACCCTTTCTTACTGTGATTTTCATGCTGGAAAGAGCTGTAAGGTCCTGATGAGTGACCTTTGTTTTGCAGCTTCATCTCAGGCTCATAATACACTTAGAAGTAGCTGTTCCTCTAACTGTAAACTCAAACATTTACTCCATGATATGAAATATATTTCCTGTCTTTGTAGAACCATAGAACACAGTGAAAAACCTACTAGTCAGCTTGAGAATGGGCTTCATGCAGTGCTGAGACCTAGGGAATATGAGTGGCGCGACTTAAGGCTGTTTGTCAACTTCATTTGCAAATTAAGGGATCAGTTATGATAGGTCTGCTGCAGATGGGGGCTTTTTTGGCTTTTTGATGATTGCCAAAGGTGAAATGTCCTAAAACGCCACTTCCTAACATAGGGGAGACCTTTGAAACAGATGTGGATTTACTTTTTAAGGCTGATGGGCAGACCAATAAGGCTGAGGTTAGATAGGATTGTGACAAGGAGGTTTTGGTTTTGCCAGGGGTGGACTGAATAGGTAGAAAGGCGAAAAAAGTTTTGGGAGGGTTTTCTGGATGACATATTGACATAAGGAAATCAGTTTCTAGAAAACTCAGCTGAAGATATAGTCATCACTAACATGCAAAAAATACTGATGGCTAACAGTGGCTCCATGTGGGGAGGGCAGCTCCTCGTCAGGAGGTGTCCAGAATTCAGATTTTTGGATTTATGAAGACCAGTGCCTTATCCATTGGCGCAAAATTTACCCTTCTCTTGATGTTATTTCTGAAAAGTGTCAGCATGTTTAACATTAATGATACTTCTACCTACCCCACTATCTTTCCTAGCATTTTTTCTTCTGTTTGGCGCATTTGAACTAGCAGTCTTTTGACAATGCATATTTTTCTTTTTGCAAAATGAAACTATCTACTTCTACTCTTATATCTGCCGGGAGTTCAGATTAAGCTGATGAACTCCTTCATTTCTCTACCTAAAACTAGATCGACTGTCAAGATTAAGCAGTTTGACAGGATTTCGTTCTCTAATCTACAACATGAAATTTAAAAATGATCAAATCAGGATTAAGCAGTCTGATTTGTCATGCATTTGCGGCATAAAAGACAAGCTGCACACAACTGTTATTCTGCAATAAAAGGAAACTAGACAAGCGGGGCTAAGATGTACAATGTGTTTTTCATCCCTCGCTTCTCTCTTTGGTTCTGTTTTAGGCATGTGGAACCAGAATCTCTCCCTAATCTAAGCTCCGTGATAAGTCAATCTTACACAATGTTGACTATCTTGACACTCACTAACTTATCAGCAATTAAATTTAAACATGCTCAGCTATGATTAGGCTAGATAGCTGAACAAGACATTGAAGTACTAGTAGCGGCATTTAGACTTGCTCGCTTTCTGAAGACTATTTTTTGGAACATGGGGCCTTTGTTCTATCTTCATTTGCCCTCTTTTCTGCCTTTTACTGTTTTTGACTTTCCTATTTTTTACTGTTTTTGATTTTTCTATTTTTTGAATATTTCAAACAATGGTATGTACAGTGACTGAAAGTGTCTCAAACTCAAAAATCTTGGAAATGACGGAATTTCAACATCTTATCCTCGTAAGGATCTCCTCTCACCCTAGGCCCACTTAACTCTTGAAAAGAAAAATTTGGGAAATTTTCTCTCTCTAACATGACATAGGGATTCATGCAAGAATCTCTAAACAACCCGGTATCCTCCCTCTGTACCTCTCTGAATATCTGATTTCCACTCCTTTCCTTGTTGTATGCTTTCTTCAGGTAATGTATGTACTCTTGATAATTCTTGAAATAGATAGTGACATCATCAAGGTATGTAACAACACAGAAATTTAACACTGGGAACATGGCTTTCATGAACAGACTTCTGATATTGAGTGGTTTGACAATTTTGAACTTGAAATCAGATTTACCTCCTGCAAACTGGAAAAAATCTCTAAGTTGTCTACTTTGTAAAGGAATTTGATGATTATGATCTGAAAGATGATCTTGCAAGAATACATCATTAGAAACATTTTCAATTGGTGAATCACGATCTTGAGTATAACAAACATGATTTTTGTTATATGGAGATGCAGTATTATTTCTAAAATATAAGCAGATTCTATGGCCATTATTTTTCTCCTTGATCATTTCAGTTTGTTTCAGTTTGCTGTGTTTGTTTGTTTTAAAGTTGTTCTTTGGGGAAAAGGTAGTGATACAATGTTTTCCCTTGTTTTTCCTGTAGAAACTAGTATTTTGCATGAGATTCCTGATTTTAGCCTTTCTAAGTTCTTCATGAAAAGACAAAATATGAGCCAATTTCAGTAGTTCAGGTATGCCGGGATTATGACTGTCATCCTTGCTCATAAAAAGTTTATTTGGCATTTTCTCAAGATGTTGAGCTACCGAGGTTATAGTCAAAGTTTTATTTGCAGTAGGAGGGTCACATGATGGTAAATCTTTGAGGTATGGTAGAAACATCAAACTACCTTTTTCCCGGGTGCCAAATAGGTTTATGATGTGAAGGTCTTCTAAAGCTTTTACTCGGAAGAAATTTCCACAAGTTACTGCTGGTGTTTGATTAAAGCTAGAGCAATTTACTTGATAGTACATGAGAGTTTGTGCTTCTTGCTCTAACCCCACTTTGGAGAGGGGAAACTTACTTTCCTCAAGACACAGTTGTTCATGATCATGGTAGTTTTGAGCGTCCAGCTCATCATAAGGCACCAAGGATAACTGATGTGGTGGATCTAAGTATATATCAGCTTCCTCTGATTCTTCCTCCAAGTTTACATCAATATGCATAATGAAAGAGTTTAAGTCGGAGCGCAAAGAACACATTGGAATGTTATCGGGCCTATCTTGACTGCTAATCATGTATTTCATGTGTGATTCGCGGTAGAGTATCCTGGTCTGACCAAACACAGGAATGGTGGCATATGACATGTCCAGTTGGATATTCCCTTGAATTTTGGCTCCCCAAGATCTGGATAGAAGCATCCCGTACTTGGGAGGAATGTCCGCCACTACTATATCCATGATTAGATGTTTAGCGGGTATTTGGGCCAGACTAAAACAAAGGTCTTTGATCAAACCCAGGCATTGGACTCTGCTTGAATCAAATGAATACAAGTCTTTGTATGGTCTTATGATTTCCAAGCCTAATATTTCCATTACTACCTTCGGCATAAGATTATGCGAGGCGCCGGAGTCTAGCATGGCATTGTGGAGGATTTGGTCGTGGATGTTTAGGCTAATGTAAAATGGAAGAGTAGCTCCCTCTTGGAATTTTCCCTCTATCTTTGGACCAAACAATATTTCAGGAATGTCATCAGTGAGATTAACAGTGTTTGCATCATTCCCTAGATTTAAGACCTTTAGTACTTGGGATTTATAAGAGTTTTGGGCAATGAGTTCGGTAAGAGGCATGGTAATTTTGATTTTAGTGATTTCGCCTTCAAAGCTAAAAGGCACTTGAAGTTTAGATATGTTTGTTTCAGCTTTTTCAGCTGAGACCTTGTCTATGTTCTGAGCTTGTTGGCCTTGTTTAGGGATTTTGTTTGCCATAGTTGTTTTGGTGACCTTTGTAGAAGTATCGGGAGTATATGAGAGAGGACTAGTTTGGGTAACTTTAGCTTAGCTTTGATCAGCCTTTTCAACCTTGATTTTGTGACTGCTTGATGCTTTTTTAAGGATGGTATATGGAGCTTTAGCAGTATCAGAGTTACCTCTCTTGACATTATCTTGGTTTCTTTTGCTTCTAAGGTCATATTGCCTGTGGGATTCTTCAATAGCATTTTGAAATTCTATGGCAGGGTCATCAAGATCCTCATAATTGGTCTCATCTTGATCAGGCGAAAAGAAGGCTTGTTCTTCTTCGGTGAGGTACACCTCACCTTCATTGTCAGACCCTATGAGGTTTAAATGATGTTCATCAAGAGGTTCTGAGTCCCTATCATCTTCTTCCACATAGTTTTCATTGAATGGTTGCCTGATCTGTTGGTCATTGTCCCTTGGTCTGTTTTGGGGCTGTTCCCTCCTAAAGTTTTGGTTTCGGTTTCTGATTGGAGGGTTTGGCTGGTTGTCCCTAACAGGAGCTTTTTCATTGATATTTTCCCACATTTTAGCCATGAATTTGACTAAGTCATCTATTCTGGGATCTAGGGAAGGTGACGAAGTGGAGACTTCATCTCTATATGTGACCTTTCTTTCTGATCTAGTTCTGGCTCTTTTTTCAGCTAAGTTGGCATCTGCTTTTATAGCTATTTGTTGCATTTCCTCCAAGGTAGGGGGATCCTTATCTCTTAAGTGATATGTCATGTCCGGATCAAACCCCTCAGGAAATTTTGCCAAAGCTAAACCAAGTGGAGGTTTGAAAAGAGGTGGGAGGGAGTTATATACACTATTGAACCTAGTACAGTAAGCTTGGACACTTTCCCCATTTTCCCGTTTTAGGCTGTTATATTCTGACAGGATTTGAATGGGATTTCTTCGGATTTCCCACCGGTTTCTGAAAACTTGATGTAGTTCTGGGATATCATGGATACTGTTTGGAGTTAAGCTTTTGAACCATGCTTTCGGTTCACCACCAAGACTTTGGGCAAATATTCTCATTCTGACAGTCTCGTCTTGTACCTCTAGGTATTCATAAGCATCAGTCATTCTACTTATATGCTGTTGAGGTGTGGTGGTGTCTTCTCCATTAAAGTGTGGGATTTTGTCTTGATATTTTTTTGGGAGAGGAGCCAAGGGTGGTGGCAACACCAAAGGTGCATACCAGGCTGCCATGACTGGAGCTAATGGATGATGTACAAGATGAGGACTAGTAGGCTGAAATGAAGTGGTTTGAACAGTGGTGGTTTGACCAGGTGTGGCGGATGAACTTGGACTAGTGATCTGGTTTTGAGCAGATCTAGGATGATAGGAGCCAAATTGATAAAGAAGCTGGAAATCAGGAGGAGTGGTGGGTGAAGTTTCTCTAATAGGACTCTGTGGTGGGTTTAGGGGTTCAAGATCGTCGAAGTTTATCCTACTATATGATTTTCTTCGGGGAAGAGCTTGTGATGACTCTAGTTCCGAAGGTAGATCTAGAAGGATATTGCGAGTTTTAGGTACAGATCTTGTTCTACGGATGGATCTATCGGTAGCTAGATGATCAGTTTCATAAGCTTGCCACAGAATCTTTTCTGGGTCATCTACTATGATAGGGGGATTTGGGTCTGGGTGGGATCTGGTATTGATTCTTCGTGAAGCCAGATTTTAGATCCAGAGCTTGGAGAGAGTGATATTGGTGAATGTTTTGGATGAGTGATTTCTCTAAAGTTATACTAAGGCGAAGGATGGTCAAAAATAGAAGGGATGGATTAGTGGAGTCGCCAGGTGGAAATGGATTGTTTTTGTGAAGATAGCTATGGTCCACCACCAAGACTGATCTGAGAATGTTTTGGATTTTCTGAATTTATGTGCAGCCTATGGTTTGTTAAAGTATCCTAGACTTGTTTCAACACTTTGCTAGGGTGATGAGAACAAAAAGAGTTTACTCTAAAAAATGAGTTTATGGACTGCTTGCTTGTTTATGGTACCTAAAGGCCCAAAGAGTCTATAAGAGTTTGCTGGACTATTATGTACTCAATGTCTTACCATCTCCCGCTATGTTAGTGAGTGATGGGATAGGTCTATCGGATAGTAGCCTAGAGTTTAGTGAAATAGTAAGGCTTACTAGAAGTTAGTGGAGTCGCCAGGTGGAAAATCAGTTGTTTTGAGGTATACTTGTATGGTCCACCACCAGTACTTGACAAAACCAATCTAAAGGAGTGTTTTTTGGGGTTTTTTGAGTTTTATGCGCCTATAAGGTTTGGAAAGGTTTTCTATAACTGACTCATCATTTTGCTAAGATGGTGAAGGAGCTATTTTCTACCTTTCAAACAAACTCTAAGTTTACTAAGCTTGATTGAGACTTCAGGAGTTACTAAGTTGTACTTAGATTGTCACTAACTCGGAAGGTCCTACTGTGAGTGTCACTATGTTAGTGAGCAGTGGGATAAGTCAATCAGATAGTATTCTCAAAGGTTTCTAAAGATGAGGGAAACTAATCTTTTAATCACTCAGAGTCCCACCGTGATCGCCATTATGTTAGTGTGGCGATGAGGTGGAAAAATCAGATGGTATTCTAAAATTTAGCAAGGTAGTAAGGCCTACTGGAGGCTAGTGGAGTCGCCAGGTGGATTTTTAGTTGTTTTGAGGTATATTTGTATGGTCCACCACCAATACTATCAAAAACCAATCTAAGGGAGTTTTTGTGGTTTTTTCTAAGTTTTATGTGCAGCCTAGGATGTAAGAGTGTTATAAACCTGATTCATCACTTTGCTAAGATGGTGAAACAGAGAGTTTACACTAAATGATTCTAGAGGCTGATGGTTTAAGTTAAAAGTTGAAGGACTAAGGAGTCTATAAAAGTTTGCTAGACTGTCATGTACTCAATAGGTCCCACCGTGATCGCCATTATGTTAGGGTCCCGTGATTTGGCCGATTGGCTAGCCAAATGACGATGTAACATCAAACCAAGCTTTGGAGCCCAAGGACCTAGCCTTCCTGGACTCAGAGAGGGCTCTCTCTATAAGTGTAAAAGATGTCGGTGTGTTTACTTGCAATGTTCTGATATTAGGCTAGTTATGAAGTATGTTTTTGGTTTTTTTGGTTTTTTAAGTTTGTGAGGGATGAAACTGATCAAATACATAAACTGGATAACAAGATGTAGATAAATTGGGCTATGGGGTCAATCAGGTCAAGGAAGCTAATGAAGTGATGATGTAAAGCTGCTGTAGGGCCGATTTGATTCACAGTAGAAGGGATCTCTGGGAAAAATGGATTAAATGAACAATAAGTTGATGAAAGACAAGGGATTTCAAGTGCAAACTAGTTAATAGCAGACATAAACATGTAATAGCAAGTCATTAATCATGCTAGGAATAACTATAAGCTAATCAATACATAGAAATCAAACATTCAAGCCATACATAGAGGTATATGACCCTCTAACTTCGGGAAAAGGCTATCAGACTTTGGGGAAAACACATGAGACAAACTAACAACTCATAAACTATGCCGGAACGCCCAAACATAGTCTCTAAGTCATTGGGCACTTGGACAAATAAGTTTTCATAGTTTTAGGCAAAGGGCTAGATCGGGACTAGGCCTCCTTGGTTCAACAAAATGATCAACAAATCAGTCAAAGAGAAAGTTTTATGGACAGAACTATGGGCAGATGATAGGTAGGTAGGGCAAACCATACATCCTACTCAACATACATGGAACTGATGAATAAAACTTAGCAACAACACCTTAGGTTACTAAAGAGCAGCTAAGAATTCTTTAGCATAACTAAGGGAGAAGAAAACATCAAGCTATGAAGATTCAGGAATTTTGAGGTGCCTCCATGGGCATGTCTCAAAATCAATCTTTACGGATCTATAGCAGCAAGAAAAATGAAATATGAGTGAAAACTAGAAGACAAAACAACATTAAGAAGCACTATACCATTCTACCATGTCAAGGAATCCATCAACAAGCCTTCAACATTCCTCAAAAGCATCCAAGAGGCAATCCAAACATCATAACTCAAGTGTATTCTTCAAAGCTCATATGACCAATGCATTAATTCTTCTCTCAAGTTCAGCCCCTTCATTTACAATGAGAATCATGGGATAAATAGGCTAGAAGGAGGAAAACCTCATGGAGCAACTAGCTATCCCATTGGCCAAGTCAAAATATCTAAACTTGTCCTTGAGGCTTTGCAAAGCCCAAGGCACAAAATATCTAATAAAATATCTAAAAACTGCTAAAAACGGAAATTATATTGACTTTACATGATTTTCCCATGATAAAAATAGCTTAACGCACATTTGGGAAAAGCAGATTTTTTGAGTTCAAAAATTACAAAAATACTTCATATTTATGCCTGAAAAAGGTCCCCTGACTTGCTGGATGCAAATGGCAGCCTTCCCGATGTCGAAATGAGGCTCATGATGGCTCGTTGGAAATCTCTCTGTGTCTGATTTCCAATGCAAGTGGAATCACCTCAATCTGATCTCTGAAAGTCCCTCAAAACTGTACCTGTGTGCAAAAACCCAGAAAATAGCAGGCTGCTGATAGGGCGGGCAGAATGTGCAAAATGAGGCTGTTTTTCGCCAATTTGGAGGGGCGAATGATCTTCAAATGCCCTGAAAATCGCTGGAGAGCTTCTCATGAAATTATGGAATCCATTGGTATCACCCTCCTCCCTTGACGCCCTATCAAACTGAAATGGCGCATTTATGAGTTTTTGGCGAAAAACCCCAAAAATGCCAAAAAACAAAAAGTTTTCGAAACAGGCCCAAAATTGGCGTGTATGACCCTCAAGGGTCCATAGAAACATGTTCCGAAGCTGAAGCTAAAATATCGAGGGCTGATATGCTTTTTGCCTCTTTCCGTGCTAGGCGCCTCTCCTTCAATTTCTTCAATTTTTCTTGTGCCACCTTCAATTTGCGCCTGGCGAATTGGTTTAGCTTCCGAAAGTGAAGTGTTCTCTTTCTCTGTAGCTCGAGATCCCTGTTTGCCTTCTCAAGCTTGGTCTCCAAATGCTGGTTAGCCCTCTCAAGCCAAGCTTCCTTGTTTTCCTCAATTTCCCGCTCAAAGAGGGTCGTGAGAGGAAAAGCTTCGAATTGAGCTTGTTCTTCAGCCTTCTGTTTCTCCAAGGCTCTCCTAAGCCCGATGGTTCTAGGCCTCTTTCGCCTAGGCTGGTCCTCCTCTTCTTCATCATCGAATTCGCCAATAAGCTCTTCAATTCTTACTTGCGCCCTTTCTGCCTCCCTTTTGTACTTGATGGCCCTTGCCTCATGAATGGCTGCATGAAATTTCATTTGTTTGTTCTCAACCTCCAAGAAATGATTGAAGTTCCTTGCCCTTTGGAGATCTTCTTGTAACACCTCAATTTTCCCTTCTTTGTGAATGAGGAGATTTTCAAGGATGTGTGCCTCATTGTCGCTGTCATTGCTTGGGATAGGGATGACAGCTGATTTACCTCCATGCTTGGCGCTTTCTCCAATTGTACTTTTGCCTTTGAAGGCCAATCTAGTGCTCTTTCTCCTTGGCAAGCTAGGAGTTGTCCTTTTGGGCAATTTCCCCTTCTTAAGGACAGTTTTGGTCACCATTAAGGAGGCAGCTTCAGCTTGCTGTCCTTCCTCAATATCCTGCCCAGCTTGTGGCTCGAAAGGTGTTTCAATTGCTTGCTCAACCTGCTGCTCTTCAACCTCTGTCTGCTGCTGTTCCTCTTCCTGAAATTGATGCTGTTCATCAACCTCTAGCTGCTATCCAATGATATCTAACTGCTGCTGTCCCTCTAAATCTGGCTGCTGCTGCTCATCATCCTCCCTTTCTCCCTGTGTCTCACTGCCCTCTCCTTCTCCTTGTGTATTCGGCTGCCCAGTGATCATCTTGAGTTTTTTAGGGGTAGGCCTACTAGATAAAGGCACTGGGCGATGGACAGGCTGAGTAGGAGACACATGAAAAGGAGGGACAGTGGCGAAATCGGCATGGCTAATGAATGACTCCCATGAAACTCCTTTCTTCTCCAGTTGGTGCAAGAAAATGATTTTGATCAAGGAATGGTGAAAGAGAGAAGGGATTTGCTGAGGTGGAGCTTTCTTTTGGACAGTAGCTGCCATTTTCTCTATGCTCTTGGACAAAAAGTATGGGAGGTTTAATTGTCTGCTCCTGGTAAAATGCATCAACAAGCGAACATGATAGGCAAAGATTTGGCTAAACCTCCCTTCACAAGTGAAGTATCTCATTATGGCCTTCATCAGTGGAGCATAACTGTCAAGAAGATAAGAGAAAGGAAAAATAGCAATGATGGTCTCCCTATGTTCCGGCTTGATGAAAGGTTTATAATCCTCCAGATTAAGATGTGCTTGCTTAAACCACTTTTCACCATGATACGGGATCTTAGTAGCCTTGGATACATACCTTGGGGAGATTTTGAAGTCAAGACCTGCAAGCTGGAAGTGTTTGTTCTTGAATCTCAAAGCACACAAATGTGTAAGTGGTGAGAAACTCTTGACTTCCTCTATCCTCTGACAGAAATCAAGACAGCCTACTTCATGGAAATTGAAAAGTACTGAGGGATGAGCATTGATTTCTTCTATGGAGATAGGCTCATATCTCTTATGTTGTCCGCCTTTGTGATCTCGTTTTGGAGGCATCCTGACTTTGAAACAAGCTTTGGAAGAGGCAAATTGCCTTCACTATATGAAGAATATTCTGCTGGATTGAAACTGGCCAATACACTGCTTGGATAGATATGGTCACTGTGGTTTGGATGAAATGCAACAATGCTTCCTTGAATAAGCTCTTCTGCACTTATTAACCACAATCTTTCAAATTTGGTTACACTTCAGCTATGTAACCTTCTTAACAATGGTACTATGTGTGAGAAACTGCTTTGTAGATCTTCTATGCACAGTCTTGAATAATCCCCCTTCTTGTGATTTTGTTAGAGGCCAGCTTTTACCTGTATTTGTGTCTTCAATACCAAACTTCAAAAATAATAACCCTGTTCTTCAGATCATTTATCTTGAAAATTACCTCTGTTAGCAGATTTCCGTAGAGACCACACAGTGGAAGAGGGAGGAGACCTTTTGGCTAGGTGACAAATTAGCCCACAGTGTTAAGGAAAACACCTTCCACTCATGCAATTTAAGAAGTCAATCATCATCTTTGTACATCTGGCCTCAATGTAAACTTGATCATCAACAAATGCCCAATCACCAACAACCCTGCCTTCTAGAAAATAGCCCTGTTTCACCTTCAGAAAACTCTGTCCAACAATTTTCAGAATGATATAATGTAGTGTAATGAACAAGCAGACTTGGATTAGGTGTAAAATAGGTGCAACAGTGCTTTGTGAAGGACACCTCTTCTGCTTGTGAGTTTAAGAGATCCACCCACTGTACCTCTGTTTTCAGTATTAACTTCAAATACTAACAATTCTGTTCTTCAGAAAAAGGCTCTGTTTCACCCTCAGAATTCTTCTGTCAACAAGGCTTCAGAGTGATACAATGTAGTGCAATGACAAAAGGCATACTTAAGTTAGATTGTAAAATCAGTGCACAGTGCTTAGTGAAGGACACCTTTGTTTGTGGGTTCACAATATCTATCAATACATTTCTGCTCCTGTCTCTGATGTTGGATTTCAACCACCAAAAGCCTCTGCCCTCAGAAAAACGGTCCCCTTTACTCTCAGAATTTCTTTGTCAACAAATCTTCGGAATGATGAAATATAGTGTAAAGAGAAAACAGACCTAGCTTGGGCGAAAAATCATTTCACACAGTATTTTAGACAATACATTCTTCGTTTGTGAGTTTTGAGATATACACCACTACACTCTATACCCCTGCCTCCAAGGTTTCAACTTCTTATCAACAAACTCTGTCTTTTCAATATGTTGTCATCTTTGAAAAATATTGGTAACAAATTCACAGTGGGAGAAAATGGTGAATAAAAGGCAATCTGCTCAGGTAGTGTGCTGCTGTGGGGGACTGTGAGGATAGTTTCTCCTTTTCAAAAACGGTCAAAAACCCCTTTAACCATGCACAGCTTCAAACCAAGGCACACAGGTTTTTAAACTTGATTTTCCGAGTTTTTCAAGTTAGGAGATGAAGTACCTTGTGAGTTCTTGAAAGGAAATTTCTTGGAAGGAGTTTGAAAGCATCGGAACGCTCCAACAATGGCGCGGCAACCTTTGGAACAAACCCGTCGCACAGGAGAAAAGGCCATCGGGTGGACTTGTCGTGCGGTCGGGCGGGCACCTACAGGCACGTCGCGCCCGCCTACAGGCACGTCGCGCCGACGTTGAAAGCCTGTGTTAAACGATGCCCAGGCACGTCGCGCCACTTCTCAAGTCTTGCCGTTACCGACCGGTTGAATGCAAATTTCGGAAATTTCGCCCAATTTTCTCGCTTGTTTGATGCTGGATGCGAATGGACTCCCCTTCAGATTTTTGAAAATGAAAATTTACACCATAATTACCTTCGCTACTATATCACCACAACTCTCCAACGGTTACTTACCCATTCAGATTTGACATTACCTTTAAACTCTGTTGTTTTTTTAAATAGTGGGTTTTCAAATCTCTGTTTGCAGGAGTAGTATACAGTGCTCTTTTCCCTCAAAATAAAGGTGGTGCTTTCTTCCTTTTAAACGATCCAACAAAGATCACGGGCTAAAAAACTTTGGAACACAGTGAAAAATGACTTTTAAAGGGGGAATCTTCTTGGTGACAAAGTTTTTAGAAGGTCTTGTCTCCAGGTCCCTTTTCCACACAGTCCTGTGCTACACCTGCTCTTTGGAATGGTAACAAGTGGTTTGTCATAAGACATATAAACAGTGATAATTCATCACAACCAACTTCCTCTGCCTGTTTATTAGATTAAATACCACTCGCCTCCTCCATCTGAAAAGACAAGCTTGGGCAATATGAAAACATGACTTTTTGATATATAGTCATTATTCTGCTCTGAACATTGTGTTACCTCTTTTTTCCCACAGAACCATTTCATAACTGAAATATGTTCACTTTATACACCAAAACATTTGAAAGCTGTGATTTGGTATTTGACATTGTCTTGTTGCTTGATCTTTCCTTCAAGGAGACAGTTTTCTTTTTGGTATCAGTGGTACACACAAGTTCAAAATTGTCTCTTTGTCTATTCATAGCATTGCATACCTGTCATCCTGCATTTTATGACTCAACCTTGGTCACTGTTTCACTTTCCCAGTGATAAATTTCTACTTCTGAGTGTTTCACAATTTTTTCTCTGGACTGTAAATACACTTTTTAGGTTGCATCCTTTCACCCTAGACTTCTATGTTTGCTCAGAAGGATTTCCTTTGATTTCTGTATAGGTGATCATGAAAGGTCTTTAACCCCTTTTTCAGTCAACTGCTCCTTTGGCATTAATAGCATACAATATGTTCAATATTTTCTCCTCTCTACTGGATGGACTGTTGACAGATAACTTTTTTGAAGAGGGAGATCAATACATTTATATCATAGACAGTAACACTTTCCTTCATTCAATTTCTTTGTGTCTTTTCCCTGCACTTTTGGACTTACCAGTTTTCAACAGCCTGCAATGATTTTGGCTCTCTGCTCATATATGGAGGAGGCTCTTAATCAGGTAAAGTATCAGAAGCCCCCTTTTACCACTATGTCAGACACAGCCTTTCTCTGAATGTGGTGGTAAGTAAATCATTTGAACAACATCAATCCAGGCATCACTATTTGCAAGCATCATTGTGATTTTTGAAGGAAACCTAGCCACAGTGACACTGTTCTAAGGTTGTTGAGATATTTGTCACTTGGCTTGTTCATCTCATGACCTGTTATATTGACAAAACTCTTTGTGACTATGAAGGTCAGTGCTTTCTTAAAAAACCAAGAACTTTCTCCTGCCTGTGTAATGGCATTGTTTATCATCTGTTCTGTTTGATCTTGTGGATAGACAGGGTCCTTATGCTTTGGAAAGTTCACCGATGACAGGCCTTCTAGAGTTTCAACCATTCACCTGACTTGAAAGTTTCAGATGATATCTTTTATCAGGCCAAAATCCCCTTTCCTTTGAGCTTATCATATTTCCACTATAATCCTGTTATGGTCAGCAATTACATTCATGAAACCTGAAGATATTGTGTCATTGTTTCAGTCAGGGCAAACCTGGACTTTTGCAGCCTTCTGAGTCAACTCTGGCCCGCGCCCTCTGCTTATGTATGAAGGAGGCGCCCTAACCCTCTGCTTGTAAATGAAGGAGGTTCTGGGCCTTGACAATTTACCATTTAGCTGAGACAGTGGCGACCCTTTCTTACCGTGATTTTCATGCTGGAAAGAGCTGTAAGGTCCTGATGAGTGACCTTTGTTTTGCAGCTTCATCTCAGGCTCATAATACATTTAGAAGCAGCTGTTCTTCTAACTGTGAACTCAAACATTTACTCCATGAGATGAAATATATTTCCTGTCTTTGTAGAACCATAGAACACAGTGAAAAACCTACTAGTCAGCTTGAGAATGGGCTTCATGCAGTGCTGAGACCTAGGGAATATGAGTGGCGTGACTTAAGGATGTTTGTCAACTTCATTTGCAAATTAAGGGATCAGTCATGGTAGGTCTGCTGCAGATGAGGGCTTTTTTGGCTTTTTGATGATTGCCAAAGGTGAAATGTCCTAAACGCCACTTCCTAACATAGGGGAGACCTTTGAAACAGATGTGGATTTGCCTTTTAAAGCTGATGGGCAGACTAATAAGGCTGAGGTTAGATAGGATTGTTGATAAGGAGGTTGTGGTTTTGCCAGGGGTGGACTGAATAGGTAGAAAGGCGAAAAAAGTTTTGGGAGGGTTTTCTGGATGACATATTGACATAAGGAAATCAGTTTCTAGAAAACTCAGCTGAAGATATAGTCATCACTAACATGCAAAAAATACTGATGGCTAACACTATGGAATCAACCCATATTGGTTGTTACACTGCTTCCTCGAATGAACATGGCTCAGTCTCCACGCTCTAGCTCATGACCTCCTCTGCTTATGCTATGATGTGAGTGCTCCCACATTCTATCTAGAATCATGCATCAATCGTCGGCACATAGCGCACTTCCTTCCATCTGCATGTCTATGCATGAGTGGGTGCTTCCACTCTTTGATCCTTTGCTTGTGGTTATTCCACAGCATCACGAGTTCTTCTTTTTGGAGCTAAAATCTCCTCATATACATGCAAATGAAGCTCCTTATCAAAGGAAAATTTCATGGCCATCTCTTCATTGAAATTCACCTCACATGAACAAATTTCATCTGTGAGATGGTAGGTACAACGGATAGTTGTGAGGTGCATTAGTGTAAGCCACAAATATGCCCAAATCTACTTTGTCGAGTTCTATATTTTTCCTTGCATCTTTGGAAACATGACAATAAACTAATGAACCAAATATCCAAAAGTGTGCTAGATCTAGTTTCTTACCCCAAAAATATTCTTACGGTGTACTCATCTCGATAGTGCATTTAGTGTCGAGTCTATTCTTCTTGCCATCGGTGATCAAAACTATTCTTTTTTCATTTGCATATTAAGAGTCTCATACGAATAAATTTCATCGTGCTAGGTCATGGATTCATTCATGGTAGTAAATTTTCATCGGTCTTCCCTCATAAGGTACTTGCTTGGTTTCTCCTCTCTATGGTCTTAGGTCATTAGTCACTTTTATTCACAAGATCATGTTAGTGGATCATAGGATAGTTCTCATTAGTTTCTAGGGTCTCACCATGGTCAAATTAATGAGTCAATGTCAATAAAAATCAGCGAGGTCATGAGGAAGTCAAATAAATTCAAAGTCACGGCCTTTGGAAGATCAAAGAGACATTTTATTTAGCTTGATGTAATTTTCACCTCAAAACCGTATTTGAGGTGAAAATGTAGATATTTTCCTTTATTATTATTCATTATGTAATTACATGTCATCATGTGTAATAAGTCACAACTGGCTTGCCATCTCCACAAAGTCATCATCATGCCTTGGAGAGAAGTTTTCCATAGCATGTTCATTGCCAAATCATCTTCGAGAAGATCCATTAGAAAGGGAGCTCGGAGAGAGCTTTCCAACGATGTCACACTCCTAAAGGCGACGTCTAGATTGAAATCTATGCTTAAAGTGAAGTAAAAGTCCCCTATATCTGAAAGCTTCCCCTATTTCCCATGTTTCCTTAAATTTTATATTTAAGTTTAATATTTTACTTATAAAATTCCTTTTCCCCCTTCAGGTGGTAAAAATCACAATAATACATTAAAATCCGATCCAAAAACCACTTCCCCACCATGCTTTATAATAAACTTTGTATTATGATTTATATTATAAATCTACTTCAACTCTTCATCGCAATCGCAACATCTTTATTGCACGCCTTGATTAGCCCTTTTGCCAGACCTTCGATGCAATTACCCACGGAATGAATTAAGTCGCCGATTGAATAACCACGACACGATTAACTCATTTCGATTGCATATTTAAAATGTGTCTTACGATTAAACTCCTCGATCATTCTTTCCATTCAAATCCTGCTAAGATTGACCTTGGAATTACACCATAATTGTTGATGATCGATGATCCAATGGCTTATACTCCATTGCTCCCGTCCAACATCGATGTGATTTGTATTGCCCCCCTCGATGCACATCCGTAGTCGATCTCCTCCTTTAATCGGACGGCCCATATCTGATACGGCCCATTGCCATCGGCGCTTTCATAAGGCTTTCCATGATTGATGTCCCCCGCCGTCGATCGCCCAACCCCATCCCAGACAACCCATGACTATCACGCCCCAATCGCATCGGCGATTTCTTATGCATCACTCTGTTCAGCTCCCCTCAGGCCTCACGACGTCGATTGACCTCGGGCCCACCATATGTCTGCTGCCCACACGCATTGTAAAGGCCTTCCCCTTTGTAAATTTTAATTTTTGTTATATTTCATTTTGACAAAGGTTTCCTTGTTCCACATTCCCAAAATCACATCGAGAAGATTTTGTCATCCTCCCTATTCCCAGTGCGGGTGCGTTACCTTTATTGTAAATATGTGTTTTCAACTATTTATTATATTATATGCCCTATCCTTTCCCTCGGATTAGATTTTTCATGTGGATCTCATTTCCCTTCGCTTCCCCCATCAGAGCATAGATTTTCCCTTCACCAAAGGCAAAAGTTTCATTCCCAAGGTATTTTTTTAGTAAAAAGTCAATTTTATTCCAACGGAAAGCGAAAGCGATAGTCGAAGGTCGAGAACTTAAAATAAGAAAAAGATTATTCTATGACGTGAAGTGGGAAATGCGCGGATTGCCTATTTTTCCTTCATACGGCATAATAGCGAAATATCCAAGTGGTCAAATGTAATGTTGTCCCTTATTTTTAGGGGCGAGATTGTTGTATCTATTTTCTATGATTGTACTTCGAGTTTTTGATAGGAACAACTCCCTTTTATGACTGGATCCATGTTCCCACATTTTCGGCTTATTTATTGTAATTGTAAATTATGAAATTTTGGGTTAACGAATTCGGAAGTAGGGGGAATGGCGTGGAAGAAACATTTTGCGTTCCATTGTACGGTTTGGATAGGGATTAATAAGAGAGATGCATCTGCGATTTGTGGGATCCATGTGAGTATGAGATTTAGAATTTGTTTCTCTCCTTTGTTCATATGTAAATTGTTATGTGTTCCATTCATCCATAAACATTTCCTTTTGAATGCTTTCAAGATAGAAAGGTAAGTCCATTTTCATGCCACCATGGCCAGGAAATCATTTATACTTTGTGTTTTCTTACGTTTGAAAAGGATCATTTATTTTTCCCTCTTAACTCACCAATATTTCCATCCCATCCTTATTTAACTTTTTTAATTTGCATAAGTTTTCACACTGTCTTGCCCCCATGAAAAACCACATTGTCTGATTTAATTTGGTTCCAATTGTTCCATTTTATTCCACACATCCCTGAAATTTCATTCATTTATTAAATCTTTTCCCATCATTTTACCTAGCCTAATATCATATCATTATTGTGTTTATTTGAATATCCTATTAACACTTTGAGAGAGCTCTCTTGTCCTTGTAGGGTTAGCTACGAGGGGCGGCGTGGTTTAGTTGTTACTGTTTTTGCCCTTTCAGCACAGGGTCCAATTCGGTGCTAACATTCTCTGGCGACCATGCGGGAACAAAAATTTGTTTAGTATAGAAGATTCATCACCCCGATAACATTTTTCCTTGTAAATTCTGCCCTCTGGATGATGATGTTTAGAGTTTACTAGGTTGGAAATAAAATTTTGTAAAATAGAAATTCAACCACAGCGCTTCGAAGATACACCGGGGCGAATCCGGATCCAAATCCTCCCCACTGTGTTTGAAAATCCGAACCTTATCCCAATAATTGTCGAGAAGACAAGAAGGATCATTAAGCCCCGGACCCATCACCGGATCCTATACTTGGCCCGAGTGAGTGGTTTTTTGTAGAATATCTTTTCCTTTTGGCAGATAATTTTGAGCTTTCTTTGTTAGGAATAAGTACGAAACCGAAATTGATGATACCATTTTAGATTCTAAGTTCCTTGTAGATATTGAAGTCAGGTGCAAATTCCTCCATTAATGATTACATTTGAATTCCCCTCAATCCATCAACGTAACTAATATTCACGAGCTTTCGAGTCATCGGGATACGCATTGCCTCCTCCCCCAATTCATCGGCATTCCCATCGGTCAATTCCCAATTGTCATCTCCTCCATCAACACCTCCCTTAAATCCTACAAATCTTGTTGTAAATCCTCCCCGAGCCATGGGCACTTGGGTAATACCCCTAGTTTTACCCTGGGTCCTGATGATATGCTGTTGTTATCAGAAAAATCCCCATTTTTGATGTCACTCGAGCATTCTGACCTAGCAACAGTTGATAAAATGAATGAATTTTTTGATTTACATGAGGTAGAAGCAAAGAATGTAACAACGAAATTTTGTTTTCAAAGCTTAGGAGGTGAAGTCGAAGAAAGTGGTTTAGAGCCTTACCACCGGGCTCGAATTCGCACCCTGCGGAGTTGCACACACGAGTTTTAAGGCTGGTGGGAGGTAAAAAAAGAGAACCCACTCCAAATCATGTACGAACACGAGAATATTAAAATAAATGTGGGTGAAACTATCCAAAGACTATTATTTAAGATTCAATCTTTATACTATAATGCCTATCTCGGCTAACTTTGAAGCCTCATAAGCAGGATTAGCATTGTTGAAATTTCCGATAGTTTGATGTCGACATGGCATATCGGTACAACGTGAAAGAGACCCATTTTCACTTGAGAACATGCGAAGATAGTAGTATGCGTTGAAGCTAATCTGTTACATTTAAGGCATGAACCGGAGAAATTTGAGAAAGAGTCATCGTAAGAGGAAGCCTCTCCTTCGGACGACAAAATGGACACTACGATCAGAACAATAGAAAAAATGGTTGATGGGTTAACCATTGCGGACATACTGACCTCCAAATAAGAAATCTGAATTTGAGGACGACAACCACAATTCGAGAATTAAACGAGAGAGATCAAAGAACACAAAGACCAGTACGCCACCACAACGTGATTAAACTCCATTGCGAGAAGAACTACGTGCAAGGGATAGATTCGAATGATGAAAATCTTGTGATTGAGGCTAATCACTTTTCCACAGTCGATGGTGTGACTCAATTTTCCTCACATAAGACGAAGAATACACGGTGGCAACTCCGGACATTCGAGAAAAACCAAAATTTTGTTTTGGCCAATGACACGACATTGGAAGAAGAGTCAGATGACTACTTACCGAGAGAGGGTATATGGATACTCTATCGGCTCGGTAAAGGTAGTACTCTTTAAAGGAGCAGAGAGGTTACAATCGGTCCATTCAAAAAGAGAAAATAACTCCCGAATGAAGAAGGATGCACAAAAAATCAAAAGAGCCGGCCGACCCTTCTTCTATGAAAGCACACAAGTTACTAATACAACAAATGAAAAGAAACAACGAGCTAAAAAAGGAGCAAAACGAGAGAAGAAATACCCGCCCATTAAAGAGGTAGAAAAAGCTCCCTCCTTTAATTTATAAAAATGAAATTTCTAAGTTAAAGATGTCTTTGCCCCTCACGAGAGTTGGTGAAGAATAGTGTATATAAAACTTAGGTGTCCAAAGTCTTGCAAAATGAACTCACATCCTGCGATATGTTTAATGTAGAATATGACTACCATTTTGAACTTATTTTCGGTCCAGCCACGAGAAGAATCCTAAAGAAAATGAAGTCCCTCCTTTTTACCGGAGTCTTGGGGTACATGGAGTTTATCAATACACCCAACACTATGTTAGACTACGGGAGCCTCCACAATTTGATGCCCAAAGGCATCGAGAGCTAGGCCTTGATATCCACTGAAAATATCATGGATTTGTATTCCTTTGACTAAAGTAGGGTCCATTGTATTGGTCTAATCAAAGATTTGGTAGTGTCTTTAGATCGAGATTCCGGCAAAGAATGTCTTGATGGATGTGGTTATTCTTTGATGTCCCACGAGGTTTAAAATGATTCTATACAGGTCTTGGGGTGAAAAAATTAGAGGAACCATGTAGCTTGACTTCTCTTATGTCATTGTCCACAGCTGTTGACGGTTGAGAAAGTTATATAGAGAAAATAAAATGAAATATATGATTACTAGCAAGACAAACTTGCAACATAAATCATCCCGTTAATGTTGTCAATACAGATTTAGAGTCTTTTGTCTTGTATTCGGATAGTGGTTTAAATGACGAGAATGTTCGGTTAGTGCAAGTGGATGAAATACTGAATTTTAGAGAATTTCAAAGAAGTCCTTAAACGGAAAAGGATAAAGCCACAAACACTTGAGCCTCCTTGCTGCCCGGCGGCAAAAGGACAATGAACATCTAGAAATCGGCTTGATATGAAAGAGAAAGAAAACGGAAATTTCTAGCATCTTCAAGAAGAAGAAGAAGGCTGTGGAGTATGGATTTTTGGAGTTGTTGGTAAGGATGGAGCTGGTATTGGAATATGGATTGGGGAGTCTGTTTTCCGGCTGTGAGAAGGTTAAGTAATGTTAGAGTTTGTGCTTATAATTTAGATTTTGATTTCTCTAACAATGAAAGCGAGAATATGAGGCCTTGATTGCGGGTCTCAAAATTATGAAGAAGTTGAATGCAAAAGGATTTTTGTGTATGGTGACTCAGGAGCTGATAATAAAACGGTGAAAGGAGAATACCAAGCTAAACATTCGAGATTGAGGGCATACGAAATGCGATCTGGACATTTTGACAACATGCCCCGGAGTATACTTTACAGCAATGATGCGCGGGATGCGAGAACCTCATTGCGGATTCACTTTCCACTACTACAAGAAACTTAAAGATTAGATGAACTCCGGCAATAAGTTTGAGATCTATGTGAAACATAGGCACCCTTTATTCAGAAAATTTAAGGTATTGGCAAGTATTTTGGGATGATAATGAGATTAATGCATTTTTGCATGGTGATGGAAAAATTTAAAGATACTCAGTACGGGGTGAGTATGAGGTTGATGATCGGGGAGTTAGAAGCAAACCAGATGGAAATATTGCAGCTAAAGGATAATGTAATTCCTAGAGGTCTCATACCTCTAGAGGAGCTTTGATCGGGATGATGTCGCGAAAGAAACCAAGCTTGGTGCCCACGGAAGAAAGGAGTTGAAGATGTGAATATTGGAACGGTGACCAACCCAAGTTTGTCAAATTGTCAAAGGCATTATCCCTGAGGTAAAGGAGAAGTATGTTAAATTTCTTTCTAAATTTTCTGATGTATTTGCGGGGGATTATTGATTTGAAAGTGTATGATAAGAACATAATCTGACATACAATTCCTATCGAGCCGGATCGAAGCCTTTGGACGGGCGAGAAGAATCGTACGAAGGCTGCTTGTCATCAATTGAAAAGAAGGTAAACGAGGTTGTACAAAGCGGGTATCATAGTTCCCATTATATTTTCTAAGCGGATTTCAAATTTGGTTCAGGTGTGTAAAAAAGACTAGAGAAATAAGATTATTATTATAGATTTTCGAACTTGAATAAGGCATCCTTAAAGGATAATTACCCACTTCCGAAAATAGACCATATTCTGCGAGAGAGTAGTTGGAGCATCTAGGATGTCACTATGATGGCTACTTAGGGTACAACCGGATCTTGGTGCATGAGAAGGACAAAGATAAAAGCGCCTTCACAACACCTTGGGGAACCTTCGATGTGCTAAGAAGCCATTTGAGCTGAAGAACGTTGGAGCTACTTTCCGGCCGTCATGATGGACATTGCTTTTGCAAATGAAAAAGATGTTTTTCTTGTTGTTTATTTGGATGATTTGACGGTATTTCGGGTTCGGATGATGAGCATTTTCACCATTTAAGAGTGGCCTTTCGGCGTTGCGAAAATTTGGGATTTCTCTCCAATCTGACCTTTTTTCCATGGATGAGGGGAAAATTTCTAGGGCATATCATCTCTAAATATGGCATCGCATTGATCTATCTAGAGTGGAGGAAATTCAACTCTTAGATCTTCCACGGAACAAGAAAAGGAATTCGGGCCTTGATAGTAGGATGAAATTTTTGTGCATATTTATACCTAATCTGGATGAACATTTGAGATAAATGACCAGTATATTTGAAGAAAGAAAACACTATTAAGTGGAGTGAAGAAGCTATCAAGTCATTCAATTTGGTAAAGTTTCCTTTTGTCTAATGCCCCGATTTTGATCGATACCATTATACTCAAGATTTTATCATATTTTCATTTGCATGCGAGCATACTATGGCTACTTGTTTTAATGCAAAAGAGATGAAGTAGAAAAGCGGGTGCCTTTTTCGGTAGGACTATTAGAGATGCTACTTTAAGATATAATATTATTGAAAAACGAGCCGGTAGCCCTAATCGAGGCATTGAAGGATTTTACGGTCTATATTACGCATTCATACTATAGCATATGTCCCTAACGCGAGCGATCGAGGATGTCTTTGATGCAAAATGATCAAAAAGGTCGAAGAGGCAAATGGATAGCGGTATGTTGGAGTACAACTTGGAGATCAAGCCCACAAAGTTGATCAAAGGCAAAGGTTTGGCGAAAATTGATGGCCCAATCAAATACGCGTGCTTTAGATATAAACCTCATTACAGCAATATCGAAGAGGAAGATGAAGGTTTTCGATTCCTATTTTAGATATTTTTGCGATTTACATTGGTATTCGGATATCGTGTATGTTCTTAAGCATCTGTCACCTCCTCCCGGGCATGTCTAAGAGTAGAGATAGGTCTTTGAAACTCAAATATGAAAAGTATTGTATTTTGAACGGTTCTACGTATTGGAAAGACCCGGGGGGTGTTTTTCTAAATTTTACGGTTGAAGAAGAAGCTTAGAAAATAATGCGTGATTTTCATAAAGGTATTTATGGCGGTCATTTGTTTTGGAAGACTCTGACAACAAGGTTTTGAGGAGAAATTTTGGGTATTATTGGCCCACATTATTTTTCTAATTTATATAAAATAGTGATGAATTGTCATGAATGTTAAATCTTTCAAGGGAAGAAGAAGTTGCTTCCGCTTCCCTTGAAACCGATTTTATTGAACGTGCCCTTTCGGGAGTGGGGCTTGATTTTATAGGAGAAATACATCCTGGCGTCCTCGGCCTGGCAAGATGGATACCGACGAGAATAGATTACTTCACGAAATGGATCGAGGCCGTCCCTCTCGGGCCAAGCAACGAGACACTTAGGTAATTATTCAATTCCTTGAATCGAACATTTTATCCCATTTTGGCTACCCATGTAAAATTGTGATAGATAATGCGGCGACATTCGGATCAAAGAAATGCTCGATTTATGTGACAAATACAACATCGTGCTAGGCCATTCAATAGCATATTATCCCGCAATTAACGGCCTGGTAGAATCATCGAACAAATGGTTAGTGAATATAATTAAGAAAATACTGAAAGGGCAAACAAAAGAAATTGGCACGAAGAAAGCTCATCGATACCTTGTGGGGGACGGAGTTAGCATTAAAAAATCAATAGGTATGTCACCTTTCAAATTGGTTTATGGAGCTGATGTTGTATTTCCTACTTCTCTTACGAGTTCCGGTTATGAGATTGTTACAAGAAGTTGGCGGCGAAGATGATGACAACAGGCGAAGTATCAACTGATCCACCTTCGGCAAACGAAGAAGAGGTGTCACAAAAAGCGGAAGTCATGTGCGGGGAGAATATCAAAAATATCATGATCGAAAGACAAAAGTAAGTTTCGAATTTGGATGATGTAGTGTTGAAATGGGATGCAAGAAATGAAGACAAAGGGAAGAACGGTAAGTTTGACAACCTTTGGAAGGGACCATATATAATTACGGCGTATACGGGGAATGAGAATGTTTTCTTACTTTCGAGAAATGGATAGCTAGGATTGTCCTGGAGGAGCGATAAATGGTAGGCTATTGAAACACTACCATTGTTGAAGACATGAATCAAAATATATCCCATCATCATTGTATATACCATGTTATTCTTGATCGAGTTCAAATGCAGTCATTCAAGTTTGGGAACTGAGGTGAAGGCTATAAAACTTGGAACATATGTGTATGGGTTTGGTTTTATTTCGAGTTTTTGAGTCTTAGTCTTGAGTCGGAGTCAATTTGCATTTGTGTCGGCTTTCGGTATTTTTGACTCCATGCCCAACGGATAAGGCTACTTGGTCTCACGGTGTTCTTGGCACCTCGAGGAGCTACCATCCCCATTGGAGCCGTGTTAGTGTCGGTCTAGTCTTACTACCATCGGTGATCAAAAAATTTTGTTTTGCATTTCATATTAGGAGTCTCATGCAAGATAAATTTCATCATTCCGCTAGGTCATGGACTCATTGATGGTAGTAAATTTTCATCGGTTTTCCTTATAAGGTACTTGTTGATTCTCCTCTCTATGGTCTTTAGTTATTAGTCACTTTTATTCTCAAGATCATGTCGGTGGATCATAGGATAGGTCTCATTAGTTTCTAGGGTCTCACCATGGTCAAATTAATGAGTCAAATGTCGATAAAAATCAACGAGGTCATGAGGAAGTCAAATAAATTCAAAGTCACAACACGGAAGATCAAAGAGACATTTTATTCGGCTTGATGTAATTTTCACCTCAAAACCATGTTTTGAGAGGTGAAAATGATATTTGCCTTTATTATTATTCATTATGTAATTCTATATCATCATGTGTAATAAGTCACAACTCGAAGGTTGCCATCTCCACAAAGTCATCATCTTGCCTTCAAAGTTTTCGAGCATGTTCATCGCGAAACGATCTTCTGACGGATGTCAAAGGGCCGGAGAGAGAGCTTTCCAATGGTATCTTGCCTCTAAAATTGACTTACTGGATTGAAATCTATGCTTAAAAATTGATAAAAAGTCCTATATCTTCAAGCTTCCCCTATTTCCCATGTTTCCCTTAAATTTTATATTTAAGTTTAATATTTTACTTAGAAAATTCCTTTCCCCCCTTCCTATGGTAAAAATTGCATTAATACGTTAAAATCCGATCCAAAAACCACTTCCCCACCGTACTTTATAATAAACATTATGACAAAGTTTATATTATAAATCTCGCAGAGCTCTTCATCATAGTCGCAACATCTTTATTGCACGCCCGATTGACGCTTTGCCAAACCTCAGATGCGATTATCCCGGAGTTGAATTAAGTCGCGTTGAAACATTGCGCGATTAACTCATTTTCGATCGCATATTTAAATGCAACTTAAGATTAAACTCATCGGTCGATACTTCATAGTTCCAAATCCTTCCTCCCGTTGACCTTGCCGATTACATATAGTTGATGCGATCGATGATCCCGGCGGCTTATACTCCATCGCTTTCTGTCAACATCGGCGTGATTTGTGCCCCCCTCGGAGTACGTACGACCATCGATCTCCTCCTTTAATCGGACGGCCCATATGCAATCGGCCCATCGCCATCAGCACTTTAATAAGGCTTTCCCCGATTGATGTCCCCACCGTCGATCGCCTTGTCAGATGGCCCACGGCTATCACCTCCAATCACATCGGCGATTTCTTATGCATCACTCTATTCCACTCCCCTTTGACCTTCGACGGCGATTAAACTTAGGCCCACATTCAAATGTTGTCATTGATGGCAAAGGAATTGGCAAAGACGAGGCTTGACACCTAATCTATCCATAAGAGCAAAAGAGACAAAGAGGTAGCCGGACGTGATTAAACAGAGGAATTAGAGACGAACGGGAGTTTAATACGGATGAAAAAGGAAGCTATGCGGAAGAGACACGGTTATAGATTGAAGGAAAAATTGACATTGGGCCATGACATTGGAAGATAAATTTGACGGCTAACATATTGATAATGGATCCGTGTATTTGAGCTCGGAGTCAATAAGCGAGGGGTATGAGAACGAGTGATAAAACTGGTGTTAAGAAGGGATTGGAATTGAATCTCGCCGTGTCGTATCGAAGAATTCCAAAGAAGATTGTAAAACAAGGTACGAGTTAGTGTTAATCGAAGAAATCAACGTTGAAATGGTGCGAGGAGTAGGCGGAACCAAGAGGGCGGAACATCGAGTAATCGGTGAATGCGGTTTGGAGCAAACCTGGTGGTATTGATGGCACCACCTTCATGGAGTAAGTGGTATTTACGAAATTACGGCCGATTCCATTCATTCTTCAACACGTGTCCCAAGCAAATTTTCAAAACCGCCCTTTAAAGTGCGCCATCATGCGTTAAAAGCCGTACCGGGACGTCGGGGCGATGTGGGGAGAACCATTGATTTGGGGTGAGCCATCGGACGATGGCCACTTGATGAAGATGCGCGGACGTTAGGCTTGAGGTACGACGCGAGAAATTAGACGATCGTTTATATATATGTGGGCCCGAGTATATTTAGGTCGTTTATTTTAAAAGCGTCGGACATTAATACAAGGCTCCAAAAAGATTAAAACCTTTGTTATAAGGTTCGACGGTAGAATAAAGCTTGAGATATATATTTAAATTTCCCGAGGACCAAACTTTCGAAAGCCATAGTTTATTAATAATTGGAATATGCATACGAATGCGTTGATCATGGTTAAATATTTACGGATGGGGTCATAAATTTATGGTTCGAGAAACCCTCGAAACAAAATAATAATTGACGAATTTATTTAAATATCAAGGTTCTTCTGGAAAGGTTGTAACCTTAATCCTGGGTTGATGGTGGAATTAAAGTCTAGATTTCAATAGTTGTAACTATATTTATTTATCAATTTCCTCGAAATTGATAAACGAAATTAAAGAAAATTGAAGAGCCACGAGGGGCAAACTAAAGGGAAATTTTAACTAAAGAATACCATTAGCGTTGGATGGTTTTTGACTCATGGTATTAACAAAAGGAAAATCTATAAAAGGAGAAAAATAGAATTGGGGTGCTTCATAAGGGTGGCGAATAAAATTTCTTACGTATGGGCGGACTCTTGTTCTTAAGCTGGAAAATCCAACACTACGATGCACCCATGAATATAAGGATCTGATGATGATGAATGCGATTTGAATGACGGACGAAAATATGAAGAGCGTGCGAGTATACGAAAAATACATAAATGCAGTGGTGGCCGGGTATGTCGTATGAAACTAGTGGATCCGAGTATGGAAATTGTTGAAGCATAGTCTCACAGGTCGCGAGGGTTCGAAGCCTTCGAGGGGTTATCGCTCCTTCCGGTGGTAGGCGGTAAATGAGAGCGAAGTGAAGCTCCCTTCCCGGGGAGAGGTGAGTAAACGAGAGAAGTTTGTATGCAACGGTGGGTGCACACGCATGCGCATTACTGCACCAACATATATTGTAAAGTCTTTCTCTATCATAAATATTGAAGACCTAGATTATAGCGGCGGTGGTTTTCTCTAGGAATTGGGTTCCGGCAAATCCTGGTGTTCATATGTGTGGTTTATGTTTGATGGTTTGTTCTGTTATTTAGATTCATGCTCGGTGATGCAATACTCTAAGTAATGACATAATAAGATATTTGGATATACATGTTGAATGCTAAAAAGCTGTAACATGAATTTTAGAGAAAGGAAAGAAAAATCGTTCGGCCCTAAATATTTGATTCACCCCTCCCCTCTCGGTATTTTTCCAACAATTAGTATCGAGAGAAGGTCCTTACGAAAAGCTTAGCCGCTAGAAGGAAGATCATGCGAGATGAGTAACCAAGAGGAACAACATCTATCGGGCCTACGCTCTTTAACGAAAACAATTTAATCTTAGGAAAACAAGGATGAGATCCTATCTTAGGTCTACGGGAGTAGATGTATGGGCAATTGTTGAACAAGGATATCAATATCCGGTTGCGGTGCCAACGGATCCAACGGAAAAGAAAGAATTATGAAACAAATGCAAAGGCGGTCAATCTTTCTGTGGGAAGTCTAAGCTGAATCGAAATTTGTCAAAGTCCTGCGGCTAAATATATGAAAGGAAATATGGGACAAAATCATTCGAGTTATGAAGGTACAAGGTAAAAAATGCTAAACTCCAAACTCTCGGAATTCAATATGAGAATCTAAAAATGGATAATTAGGAGAGCATTGCCAATTTCTTTTTACGTCTTGATGATATTGTAAATCATATGAGAAATGCAGGAGAAACAATAACCAAATATACTTTGGTTGAGAAAATCTTGAGATCACTAACAACAAAATTTGAGTCAAAAGTTTCAGCTCTTGAAGAAAAACGGGATCTTCATAATCTTCTTGTGGTACAACTTCATGGCATTCTAACTACATATGAAATGAGAAGGAGGACCATACGAAGTCAAAGAAGCGATCTTTAGAACTTCTACAAAAGGGAAGAGTACAAATAACGAAGGATCGGGGATATATCCTCGGAAGAAGATGAGATAAACTTTGTAAAGCAACTTCAACTTGGCACGGGACGGTTCGGAGGTAAGCTTCCTTTCAAATGTTTTGATTGTGGAAGAGTTGGTCATTATCTTGCTAAGTGTCCTTATAAATAAACACATAAAAAGGGGGAAGTGAGTATGCAAAAAGGAATAAGAGATACGTTTTAGCACTAGAAAGAGTTACTATACTCATGAAGGCAGTGATGGATTATACGATAGTGAGGAAGAATGTGAACAAGATCTTAGACTCCTCATGGAATTTGAAAAAGAATCTAGAAAGAAAAGGATACTTTTGTGGATGCTCTACGGAAGACATTGATTTTTTTGATGAAAACAGTAAACTCAAAATCACTAGAAGAGAGTAAAATAATCATAGAAACTACGAAAAATCAGCTTGAAGAAAAGGAGAATACAGTAGAGAGATTAGAGTGTGAAGTAGTAAGTCTACGAAAAGAACTTGAGAAAGTAAAGACTCTGAATCTTAGATTTGCTAAAGGATACGAAACCTTAGATGAGATTATCAAGGTACAACTTTCTCCTCTTATAAAAATTGGTCTTGGATATATCGGAGAATCTTCTCGTATTGACACCAAATTATTTAAAAGCGATGACAACTAGTTTACAACATGCTACCACTCGGCGAAAAATAAAGAATCTTTACGGGTAAGCATGATCATCTCAATTCAAAGAACACTAACGGGAATGTATTTCAAAGAAATATCAATCAACGGGGTAAATTCAAGTAGAAGATTTCATGATCGCAGAAATTTCTTCTTGATAAGGACAATGTTTCTCATGCCACAACTTTGGTCATAAAGTTGTTCAATGTGTTTCATATGAAACCATTATGACAAGAGAAGCGAGAAAGAAGATTGATATTGAAACAAGAAGAGCACCTATAACAACTTTTCTCCTCTTCAAAATGAAGTTGAATGTGCTTATTGCAATAACTTTGGCCATAAAGAATGCGAGATGCGGGAAGACGAATTTCAGCCAAAAGAACATGTTCCTTCAAGCTCCAAAGTATGGAAAAAAAGGAATTACGGGTTGAAAATTGTGGCATAGAATTATTTGCGGAAGATGAAGAAAACCAATGGTACATTGATAGTGGATGCTCAAGACACATGACAAGTGATAAAGACAAACTTCTTGCATATAGTGCCCTAGAAAAAGAAAAAGAAGGTTACATTTGGAAATGATACTCCTATGATCATTAAGGGAAAAGGGTGCGATTTTTCTAAAAGAAAAGGTGAAAAGCTAATGAAGTCATGTATGTGGATGGATTAAAGCATAACTTGTTAAGTGTAAGTCAAATGTGTGATCAAGGAAGCTCGAAGTTGTCTTTAGTTCAAAAGAATGTGTGAGTACGAGATCTTGATACGGGTAAAAGCGATTATAAAAGGAAAAAGAACCCCAAACAACTTGTATATATTGAAAGAGCGCAAAGGAAACGATGTTATTTGAGAGTAAATATTGAAGAAAATTGGCTATGGCATAGAGGTTGAACTTCATCAGAACTTCTCTCAAATCAACAAATCAAGCGGACTTAAAGTGATCGTGATCTTCCCAATATTACTCTACGAAAATATCATATGTAAATCTTGCCAATTGAGTGGCAAACCGGAGTACAATTTAATGCCAAGGAAGGATCATCGAGTAAGCCACTCTTGAACTCATTCATCTTGACATATGTGGACCTATGAGGAAAAAAGTCACCACGTGGTGAAGAATACTATATCTTATTCATTGATGATTTCTCTAGAATGTGTTGGATTGGATACAATAAACACAAAGATGAAGCATTTGAGAAATTTTAGATCTTCAAAGCACTAGTTGAGAATGAATTAGACCTAAAAATCAAATTAATACTCCAATCGATCGAGAGGAGAATATACATCGGATGAATTCCTTGAATTTTGTGAACAACATGGAATAAAGAAATAGGTTTTGTATTTGTACTCCACGAAAAATGGTGTTGCAAAAAGAATGAATAGAACGAGTTCAAAAAAATAGCTGAGGCTATGCTTGATGATTCCCAGGAACACGACACATTTTGAGGAGAAGCGACACATACAACGATAAACATTCTCAACAAGGCACATGTTCGTGTAAATAGTGATAAAACTCCATATGAACTTTGGTATGGTAAGCCTCCCCTTATAAAGCATTTTAGAATTTTTTGGAAAGCAAATGCTTCATCAAGAATAATGATGAAAAACTTGGCAAGTTTGAACCCATAGCAGTTAAGGAATATTTCTTTGTTACTCCTCACAGGAGTAGGAATTTATAAATGTTATAATAAAAGACTTCGGAAGATTTTTGAATGTATTGATGTTGTTATTGATGAGTCTCCTACTGACTCCAAAAGAAGAAAAGCAAACAACGGATGAAATGATGATGACACATTTCCTTCTACATCAAATGAGTAATGATACAAACGGTGAACCCGAGTGAAGAACTTAGAAGATGGTTTATCTGAAAAGGCTCCCTCCGGATATGTTTAAAAGAATCATCCGAATCTCAGAATTTTGGGAGAAAAAGGGATCGAATTATGCAAACAAGGACTCTTATGGGATCTTCTAGAAATCTTGCATTTCTATCCACTATTGAACCTCACAATGTTAGTGTTGACTATAAAGATGATTGTTGGATTCCAAACCATGAATAGAGAAGCTTGATCAAATTGAAAAAAATCACACTTGGGAATTAGTACAAGACCTCATGACAAAAATGTCATTGGAACTAAATGGATATTCAAAAACAAGTTAAATGAGAATGGGGATGTTATAAGAAACAAAGATAGACTTTTTTGCAAGGGATATGCTCAACGAAGGTATAGACTTTGAAGAAACCTTTGCTCTTGTAGCCGGACTTGAAGCTATAAGAATGTTTCTTGCTTTTTCGGGCTTCAACAAATCGGGAGTTTATCAAATGGATGTTAAATCTTCTTTTCTCAATGGTGATCTAGAAGAAGAAGTTCATATTGAACAACCGAGAAGGATTCATTTTGAAATGATGAAAAACTTTTTTGTAGACTTAAAAGACTGTTATGGTCTCAAACAAGCTCGAGGGCGTGGTACTATCGTCTTGACAAATATCTTCATCAACGAGGATTTTCAAAGGTCGGTGATAGCAACTTATACACAAAAACTAAAAATGACAAACTATTGATTGTGGTTGTATATGTCGATGATATCATCTTTGGAAGTAATAAAAAGGTACATGAGTTAGAAATTTGCTTGATGTACGGCGAAAATTTGAAATGTATTTACTTGGGGAACTAACATTCTTTCTTGGCTTGCAAGTGCAACAAACAACAGAGATGGTATATTCTTATCACAAGCAAAGTACCTCGACGGAAATCTTGAAGAAGTATGGCATGGAAGATTGCAAACTTTTTGTAAGTACACCGAAGTAATGCTTAGGATGTAATCTCGGTTCTAATGATGATTCCCCCATAGTAAATCAACCGGAATACGGATCGATGATAGGAAGTCTACTTTATCTCAACGGGACAAGACCGGACATCATGCATGCGAGTTGGGATTGTTGGAAGATTCCAAGCTAATCCAAAAAAGTCTCATCTTTAGGGTTGTGAAAATAATATTCAAATATCTACAAGGAACTCAAGACTTTGGACTATGGTACCCAAAGAATGCGAACTTAATCTTCATGCATGCAACGTGCAGTTGGGGCTGGAAGTGTTGATGATCGAAAAGCACTAGTGGTGGTGCATTCTTTATGGGGCCCCGGTTAGTATCTTGGTTTAGCAAGAAGCAAGCTCCATTGCCTTATCTACGGTAGAAGCATAATATGTGGGCTGCCCCGGCATCATGTTGCACTCAACTTCTGCGGATGATGCAAACTCTACAAGACTTTTCAAATCAAATGTTCACCTCCTATCTCCATTATGTGTGATAATACTAGTGCCATCGATTATCTCGAATCACGGTATGCATTCCAAGACCAAGCACATTCCCATCAAGTATCACTTCTTACGTGAGAACGGGTGCTAGAAAAAGGTGGGGTGGAGTATGTTTCCTCCAAAGAACAAGTTGGCGATATATTTACCAAACCTCTACCCGAAGCATTCAAATATCTCGGACGAAGCTAGGGGTAGTCTACGCCGCTACGAGAGGATCGGTCTACTTAAATACGAAGGGTAAGATTGGTTGTGAGGGTGTTTTCGGCCATCTCTGAATGCACGGAGCTCGGGGGGAGCATTGGTCACATGAAAAGGATGGTGCTTGGTCATGTTATGTTTGAAGATGCGGCATGATCTCGGGAGCATGGCAGCTTTGTCGGTTCAAAGGTTCTTGATCAAAATCTTTGCCATTGATGTCAAAGGGGAGGAAAGAAAAGCAACAAAGGGTGTGCAGCAGGTCATCAAAGTATTGCCATCAATGAAAAAGGGGGAGATTGTTGGAAATTTTGTCATTGATGGCAAAGGAATTGTGAGAACAAGAGCAACACCTAAACTATCCATAAGGCAAAGAGACGAGAGGTAGCGAGTAGCATATGAAGAGAGGAATTGAGACGGAAGCGAGGAGTTTAATACGGATGACAAAGGCTACTAGGAAGAGACACGGTTATAGATTGAAGGACAAATTGTTGGGCCAAGACATTGGAAGATCGTAGGCAGTAGACATATTGATAATGGATCCCTGTGTAGTTGAGATTGAGTCCAATAGCGAGGGTATGGAAACCGGATGATAAAACCCATGTTAAGAAGGGATTGTGTGGAATTGAATCCGCGTGTATTATCAAAGGAATTCCAAAACAAGGCGTAAAAACGGGTCGAGTTAGTGTTAATGCGAAGAAATCAGCATTGAAATGGTGCAAGAGTAGGCGGAACCAGAGGGCGGAACCTTGAGGAGTAATTAGTGAACGTGGTTTGGAGCAAACATGTTGGTATTGATCGCACCACCTTCATGGAGTAAGTGGTATTTACGAGTACGGCGATTCCATTCGATCTTCAACACGTGTCCCGAGCAAATTTTCAAAACTACCCTTTAAAGTGGGCCATCACGCGTTAAAGCCGTACCGAGGATGCGGGACGTATTGAGAGAACGCGTTGATTTGGGGCGAGCCATCGAGATGGTGGCCGCTTGATGAAGATGCACGAATGTTAGACAAGGTACGACGCGGCAATTGATTGGACGATCGTTTATATATATGTGGGCCCCGGAAGTGTATTAAAGGTCATTTATTTTAAAAGCGTCGGACATTAATACAAGGCTCCAAAGTTAAAACCTTTGTTATAAAGGTTTGGCGGTAGAATAAAGCTCGAGATATATATTTAAATTTCCCGAGGACCAAACTTTCGAAAGCCGAGTTTATTCATAATTGGAATATGCATACGAATGCGTTGATCATGGTTAAAGATTTACGGATGGGGTCATAACTTTATGGTTCGAAGCCCGAAACAAAATAATAATTGACGAATTTATTTAAATATAAAAGGTTCTTCATAAGAAGGTTTGCTTAACCTTAATCATAAAGGTTGATAGTCAAATTAAAGTACGGATTTCAATAGTTGTAACTATATTTATTTATCGATTTCCTCGAAATTGATAAACCATTAAAAAAAATAAATTGAAGAGCCACGAAGGGCAAACTAAAAATTTTAACTAAAGGATCACCATTAGCGTTGGATGGTTTTTGACTCATGGTATTAACAAAAGGAGAAAATCTATAAAAGGAGAAGAAAAATAGAGATTGGGGTGCATCGTAAGGGTGGCGAATAAAATTTCTTCGTTGTATGGGCAAACTTTGTTCTTAAGCGGAAAATCCAACACTACGGTACACCCATGAATATAAGGATGCGACGATGATGAATCTTTGATTTGAATGACGGAGAAGAAATATGAATAAGCGAATTGTGAGAGTATACGAGAAAATACATAAATGCGGTGACCGACGGGTATGTCGTATGGAAACTAGTGGATGCGAGTATGGAAATTGTTGAAGCATGGTCCCGCGTGAGTGAGTGCGGGGTCGAAGCCTTCGGAGAGGGGGTTGTAGCTCCCTTCCGGTGGTAGGCCCCGGTAGATGAAACGGGGGGTAGAAGCTCCCTTCCGGGAGAGGCATTTGGTAAACGAGAGAAGCTTGTAGCCTTGCGGGTGGGTGCATGCTAGCATTAGTTTGCACCGGCTTTATATATTGTAAGAAGTCTTTCTCTATCATAAATATTGAGCGAGATTACGGTAACGGTGGTTTTCTCTGAACGGGTTTCCACCTTAAATCCGTGTTCATATGTATGTTTTATGTTTGATGGTTTGTTTTGTTATTTACGGTTCATGCTCAATGATGCGATACTCTAAGTAATGACATAATAAGATATCTGGATATACATTTTGAATGCTAAAGCGTAACATATGAGTTTTAGAGAAAGGAAAGAAAAATCCTTCGGCCCTAAATACTGATTCATCCCTCCTCTCAGTCTTTTCCAACACCACCATAATAATATTTCATTTCTGAGTTTTCCCTTGTTCCACATTCCCAAATTGCATCGGAAGATTTTTGTCATCCTCCTATTCCTCGAGCCGATTGCGATTACACTATTGTAAATATGTGTTTTTTTCAAGCTGTTTATTATATTATATGCCCTATCCGCTCCCCTCATATTCCAGGTTGCCATGTCGATCCCATTTCCCTTCGCTTCCCCCATCAGAACATAGATTTTCCCTTCACCAAAGGTAAAAGTTTCATTCCCAAGGTATTTTTATTCAAGTCGGTTTTATTGCAACGAAAGTGAAGCGATAGTGTGAGAACTTAAAATAAGCAAATATTGTTACAACGGTAGCAAAGTAGGAAATCTACTTTCGGATTGCTATTTTCCTTCATACGGCATAACAACGAAATCTCCAAGTGGTTAAATGTAATGCGTCCCTTATTTTTAGGGAAAGATTGTTGTATTTCTTTTCTATGATTGTACTTCGGTTTTGAGCTATCAGAACAACTCCTTTTTTCGTGGATCCATGTTCCCATATTTCGACTTATTTATTGTAATTGTAAATCATAGGTGCGGGTTCTACAATTCGAAGTAGGGGAATAACATGGAAGAAACATTTTGCGCTCCATTGTATAGTTTGGACGGGGATTAATAAGAGATGCGGCTTTGATTTGTGGGATCCATGTGGTATGAGATTTAGCATTTGTTTCTCTCCTTTTTTCATATGTAAATTTTTATGTGTTCCATTCATCCATAAACATTTCTTTTGAATGCTTTCAAGATAGAAAGGTAGGATCCATTTTCATGCCTTGCCTTGGAAATCATTCATACTACGTATTTTCTTGTTTGAAAAGGATGCATTTATTGTGCCCTCTTGACTCCTCACTAGTCTTTCCATCCCATCCTTATTTACCTTTAATTGCTAATTTTTCTGCTTATCTTACCCCATAAATACCTGTGTCTTTGATTTAATTCAGTTCCAAGTTGTTCAATTTTATTCCACACATCCACAGAATTTCATTCATTTATTAAATCTTTCCCCATCATTTTACCTAGCCTAATATCGAATCATTATTGTGTTTATTTGAATATCCTTTTACAGAGAGAGCCCTCTCATTACTTGTAGGGCTAGCTACAAGGTTGAGCATGGTTTAGTTGTTACCACTGTTTTTCCCTTTTCGGCTGTGGGGTCCAATTCGGGTGCTAAAAAAATTAGATGAGGACTCTTGTTACGCACATATAACATTGTGTTGCATCCTTCATCCCACAAAGTGTAACGATAGGCCTAATCATCCAACATCATACGTGAAAATCCCATAATACTCCTATTCTTCCTCTCGAAACCCCATTTTGTTGTGGGTTATGGGGTGTTTTCAACTCTCATCCAAATGCCTTCTTATGCATAGATTTTCTTGAACTAATTCCATGCATATTCTCTACCATTATTGCGGTGAGAGCCTTCACTTTCCTTCCTTGTTTCTTTCTCAAAAGTTTTTTAAATTCACAAAATTTTGAGATTTGCGGGTGCTTCCTTACGCATGAAGAATATCCAACACTTAAGTGAGAAATCGTTTACAAATATAACATAATACCTCTTCTTGGTCATGGCGGTTGTCGTGAAAGGTCCACAAACATACGAGTGAAATCTTACAAGGAACGGTTGTGCTCGGTTGTCCTTATCATGAAAAGGTGGATTTGGTGTACTTCCCCTAATTTACATTCATTGCATGTATCTCGTTGCTCTGAGTGCACCCTTGGGAAGTCTTGTAGAAATATCCTACATGGTATTCAAAGCTCCATAGTGAAGATGGCCAAGTTGCCTATGCCATATTTCACCAATGTCTCCACTCTACAACTTCTCTTGCTTTCATTCTCAAATCAACACTATCTTCTACATTCCATTTTTATACATTCTTTACCTAAGCCTAATTTTCTTCCCTTGTCCCAAGGCTATGTGAAGAAATCCTCTCCTATGCTAAATATCACATACTAGCCATGGTCTTCTAACATACAAAGCTGAAACTAAACTCTTCTTTAGACCAGAAAATACATGACATATTTGAATGTGAGAGGAGAAAAAAATCCCTCTAAAAATTAATAGTACTGATATTGGTAAAATAGCATACCTTGAAATCATCTCTTATCTCTATGTGCATACGGAGGTCCTTATCCTCCAAGTCATGAAAATTTATTTTTCGATTATATGGAATGAGGCTCACTATCTAGATACCACACACTACCCATCATGGATGTCACCATGCATGCAATGAGGGTGAAATACAACTCAAATTATTAATCGATATCTTCACCTACGCTCCTCCGGAGAATGACATTAACCTTATTGTGTTGAAACTTCATGGCATAGTGTCCCATCTCATGATAGTGAAAAAAAATTAATTTTCGATAGTCCTTCTTGACTTTTGACCAAAATCTCATTTGGATTGGGATTTATTCCCTTTCCTTTATTTTCCTTTCCATCAAGGTACATTTCTCCTTATTATCATGCTTGGATGAGGTTCAATCTCTAGTGTTCCACCTTATCTCTTCGTGCATCAAGTGAGGCCACAAACGCTCCCACTCTAGTAGTTTCTCCTCCCATCTACTAAATCTGGTAGTTGTTCCAACTCTTGGGAAGGCTTAGAAGTGCTAAGTTTGGCCAAATCATTTTCAAAGAGCGTAATACCAACACTCCCCAAGCTCATCTTGACATTGGAGTGAACTTGCTCAAGTACTATGGTATTGTGTCACCCTTTTCCATCTTGATTTTACGAATACTATCCTCCAATGCGAGCTTCATATGGTCACGTTGTTATAAGAAACAAGTCTATCAAGGCTTTCCACATTACATATGGAGTCTCTTATGGAGGTTCGAACTATATGATCTCGAACTACTTCCAATAATGATCCTCCTCGCTTTTTTTGCAACAAAATTCTTCCACTCGCTACATGCGAGTATTAGATGTTGGAGGTTTAAGAATATTAGTATCTACCAATTCCTTCAACCCATTATATTCCAACGGTTCTAAATATTTTCCTTCCCATTAATATAATTCAAACTACACTAAATATTCGAGTCTTAATCCGTAGAAGGTCATCCTGTAGCTTTGAAGATTTGATTTTGAAAATTCAATCCTTGAAAGATAACTTCAAATTCTTCTATTCTATTTTGATTTCGGTTCGATACCATGTAGAATATGTTTTAGATTCAAAATACTAATTGTAATTTACTAAAACAATAGACTTGAATCTACTCTACCAAATGCGAAACAATGAAATGATTTTGAAATCATGAATCATACGAAGAAATAATTCAATCAACACATTACACATTTCTGTTGAAATCCACGATTAAAAACCCACCCTATTTGTATATTTCATTAGTTAAGAAAAATGTGAGAATATTACAATGTGTTTCTCAAGCTCAAACAACCTATACACTATCTCTATCTATCTCACTACTTCTAGACAAGCCTTGGACAATACTTAACCAAATTTCTTCTTTTCAAAGTCCCTATTTCCTTGCATTTGTTTCCTTGGTAATTATCCCCTTTTATTTAGGGAAATTACTCATTCTATAGCACACAATCCATCATAGGCCTTCCTCATTTGCATGCACCACCTATGCAATTTGGCTGATTATACAGCGATAGTACATTGCCTTGAACTCTAATATCAATTGGTTAACTCGTAGATCACACATGCATGAGTTATTTATGGTTGATTTATCGATTAGCGGTTGAACAACATTCACTCCATTTCTAGACCTCCTACTAGTTCCTCCAATAGTTGGAATGTTGTGAAACCAACCCCAAAGAGAAAAGAGATATCACGCCTTATAAATAAGCCACTTTGGGGGGCCAACCTCCAATACATTACATGAATGAACAATTCTTGGATGATACAAATAGAAAAACCTCCTCTCTATATATAGGAGTCGCGGGGCCACCAATGTAATCCTAATTGGGGCCCATGATGTAATCCTAGCCGATCCCAACAATAATAAAGTAAGGGCTATATTAACAACATGGAGGTTACATGGGTACAATAATAACAATAAGGGGGTTACACTAACAACAATAAGGTACTATACTAGTAATATAAGGACCTAACATGCTCCTCTCCTTCAAAAAAGTGTTGTCCTCAACGCTTGAGTAGCTACGGAGTGCTTACGGCCCATAAGATTATCATCCTCCCATGTAGAATCTTTAGTGGGTAAGTTCTTCCATTTGATGAGATACTCTAAAATTTATTGATTTCGTAGCTATCAAGTTCTTATTTCTATAGCGCGGGGTCCAATATGGTTTTCCTTCCTCATCGAGTTCATATTGTTTGGGCCAGGAAGTTTGTCCCCTATAACCTTTTTAAGCATGAAACATGGAAAACTGGATGCACTCATGGAGAAATAGGAAGCTCGATTTTTATGGCATAGTACCAATCTTTTGCAACACCTTGTAAGGACCATAGTACTTTGGAAATAATTTATTATCCTTCCTAGCTTGCTTGGGGACATTTATTTGTATGGTTGTGAAGTTTGTAAAATGCAATCTCCCACATCAAAACTTCTCTCCTTTGCGATGTTGATCTTTGTTGTTTCATTCGATTTTGTGCCAAATTTAGGTTATCCTTTAGAGTTGGAGAACTTCTTGTTGATGCTCAATGTGATCCTCCTTTGCTTGAACCTAGAATTTTCCCTTAAAGAAGATGTGATGGATGGTGGATGATATCCATAAAGTGCCATAAATGGGGTCGTTTTTCTTTTAGCATTATGGAAGGAAGTGTTATACCACCATTCGGCCAGTAACCTTGACCCATTTTCTTGCTTATCGAATGCAAAACAACGAAGATAGCACATGGCTTATTTATTCACTATCCACTGTTTTTCGCCATCGGATTGAGGATGATAAAATAGACTATGAGCTAGTTGAGTACGAAACAAGAAAATATTTCCATCCAAAAATTTCTAATAAAAATAGGATCTACATAAATACTTCTGATAATCTTCGGGTTTTCCATGTAGCTTTTGAATTGTTTCCATAAATGCATTAGCAAGCTGTACTTGCTTTAAATGGATGAGATAATGCACAAAATTGTGCATACTTGTTAAGTCTATGAACTACCACCATGATAGCCTCCTTCCTTGAGACTTAGGTAAACCTATGATAGAATCCATTGAAATCTCCTCCCAACATTGACTTGGAATGGATAAAGGTTGTAGAAGACCAGGGTCTTAATTGTCTCAACTTTTATTTTTCTTCCCAGGAAAACCAAACATTCCGCCACGAACTTTGAATATCAAATTTAAGGCCATCCAAAAAAATTCTTTCTTCACCACATGGTAAGTTTTTAAAAATCCTGAGTGTCCTCCTAAAGGAGAAGTGTGAAATTCCAAAAGAATCTTTTATTTTAGTTGGGAATTCTTGCAAATATATAAGCGATATTTGTACCATAAGGAATCATTTTTCCAACTAAATGTATCAGATGTACTAGGATCTTGCTGCAACTTTTGAACGAGTGTCCAAACTTCTTAATCCTTCTTCCTTTCATCCCTTTCTTCGGTTATCCCAATGCGGTTGGATAATGGAAATAGCACAAAGCAATGCTTCCACATCTTCATCCTTTCTTGAGAGTGCATCTACAACAACATTTAACTTCCCTTTTTGTAGATATTTCAAAGGCATAGCAACTTCTTTGTGACCCACTTTTGTTGCTCTTTCGAAGATAGTCCTTGTTCCGAAAAAGTGTTTAAGACTATCATGATTAGTTTTTACCTTGAAGTGTATTCCCATTAAGTAAGGTCTCCATTTCTTTGAGTGCATATGGTAATTGCCAACATTTCCTTTTTTGATAAATATCCTTTTGTAAATACTTTCCTTTGATTGAAAGACTTTCAAAAGCAATGGGTCTTCCTTCTTGCATTAAAATAGCACTAATTCCATTTCTAAAGCATCCCATTCCACAGTAAAGGTTTTGTGAAGTGTTTGGCATAAAATTTAAGGCGGTACTGGGCTTACATTACTCTTTAAGATGTTGAAACGCCTTAGTTGCTTCGGGAGTCCATGAAAATTAATATTTCTTCAATAATGTTGTTAGAGGTGCTACTATTCTCCCATAATTCTTAAAAAACTTACGATAATACCACATTAACTTTTGAGAAATCCTCGCAACTTCTTTATGGTTGTGGGGACTTTCCATTCCTTAATGGCTTTAATTTTGTTAGGGTCTACCTTAACACCCTTGTGAGATACAGTATGACCCATATATTCCACCTCTTGTACTCCAAAGAAACATTTGGATGTTTTTGCATATAATTGTTTCTCCTCCAATAGTTTGAGCACCCTGTCAACATGCTAAACATGAACCTTCCAAGACCTATTGTAGATTAGTATATCATCAAAAAATAATAGCACAAATTTTCTAAGGAAGGGTTTGAAAATGGAATTCATCAACCCTTGAAATGTAGAAGGTGCATTGGTAAGGCCAAAAGGCATGACCAAAAATTCATAATGACCCTCATGAGTTCGAAATGTTGTTTTCGGAATATCTTTAGTCTTCCTTCTAATTTGATGATATCACGAACGAAGATCAACTTGGTAAATAAATTTCTCCATATAAATCATCCATTAATTGATCAATCATAGGAATGATAAATTTATCTTTAATAGTGAGCTTATTAAGCTCCTATAATCAGTACACATGCACCACCGTGATCCATCCTTCTTGTGCACCAATACTACGACAGAGAAATAAATTTGACTAGGTTGAATTATACGGCCTCTAACATTTGTAATCATATATTTCGAATTTCACTCTTTCGGACATAAGGATATACGCCAAAGTTTGGATGTTTGGAGGAAAAATTCACGGAATCAAATGAATAGCATGATCATGATCATGAATAGGTGGGAGTCCTTTGGGAGTATCGAACACCTTGGAATGATTGTCCAAGACTCTTTGGAGATCTGGAGAAATAGATGATTTTTATGTTGGAACTTTTAGTGAGCATAATTGTGAAATTACGCCTCGTTGTTCTTTCTTGGGCTTTGTCATGAAATTAGAGCTCATTATCTTTCACCGCTTCCACAGCTGATACCCCATAATTTTATTTCCTTTCCTTCGAAAAATTTCAAGAAAAGTTCTTGAAAATTAAAAGCTACCATCCCAAAGATTGTAACCATTGTACTCTTAGTACGACATCATCACCTCCCATTGGGATGGGAAAACATTGGACTATTAAATATATATTCGCCCATGGATAGCTTGATATTATGGCATTTTCTAGAGCGATTTATAGTTCCTCCATTTGCAACCACAACTTGACATTCGATGCTTGGGTATAGGAAGCGATTCAATTCCTTGTCTATCTTCTGATGAATAAAATCATGGGTACTACTCGAATCAATCAACACTATTACCTTTTCTTCTTGATATGTCCTTCTATCTTGAGAGTTTAAGGAGTGGTAATTCACCTTACGTGTCGATGTTTCCTCCTTCAACTTTAAAATTGATATAGCGAAAACTACGATGCAGTGTACTTGTGGCCACTTTTTACAGAATTCCAATCCGATGCTCGGAGAAGAGAGTTATGAAGATTTTCCCACAATCACCTATTTGAGATGAAATTCGGGAGCACATAAAAGATCTAACTTCCCACAAACCTTATCTCTCCGAAGATATTATAAACCAAGATCTGAAATTTTTTGAAGTTCTTCCTCGGGATTTCTTCTGCGTTCCCTAAAAATTTCAACATCTAAACCTTCGTATAAACGTTATAAGCGAAAAATACACGATAACTGTTTAGGTTAAATTCGGGGAGCCTACAAAAAAGAATACTTCCACATATCATATCTACGAAAATATTGCGAACCAAGCTTTGAAATTTTGCTATGATATTCCTCAGATTTCAGCTTCACACTCCTAAATATTTCAGCTTTTGAACCTTCGTACAAAAAACGTTATAAGCGAAAAATGCCAGGTAACTGTTTGGGGCAGCAAAACCCTAGAATCCAAAACTTTGATACCAAATGTTGTGAAACCAACTCCAAAAAAGAGAAAGAAAAGAGATATCAACGCCTTAGAAATAAGCCACCTGGGAAAGCCTCCAATACATTACATTAATGAACAATTCTTGGATGATACAAATGACAAAACCTCCTCTCTATATATAGGAGTCCATGGGGCCTGATACTTAATCCTAGTGGGGTCACAATGTAATCCTGACGACCTAACAATAATAATGTAAGGGCACAATAATAACAATATGGGGGTTACAAGTGTACAATAATAATAATAAGGGGTTACACTAACAACAATAAGGGACTATACTAGTACTATAAGGACCTAACACATGGAACTAGTTAAGCGACTTTAACTCAATTTAATTGAATTAATTAATTACAACTCAAAATAAACTCAAAAAGGGATCCTATAAAGTAGAACCCTCTACATGACTCTAGTTAGACCCTCGACTTGAATTAAGCGAACCAACTAAGTCAAACTAACTTATTTAACTCGTAGAAGTTGTCATGTGATGTGGCCTTACGGTTCTAATTTAATTCAGCAATTAAATTAAAATTTTTTCTTGGTTCAATTTTCAACACTAAGATGCTCCAATATAACAATTTTTCTACGTGTTATTTCAAATTCACCTGGAGCTACATTAAAGGATGAAAATTAGCATTTGTAACTTATATTAGAAAAAAAATTTCATATTTCGATATTTATGCATGTGTTGTGAGCATAATGGTGGTTTTTTATTTTAGTCTTGGTTGGAATGTTACCATAAAATGTCAATTTTAAGTGTACGTTTACACATGACATTGTCCACGAAAATTTAAGATAATTGTTTCCTTTATATGTATTGAATCTTATTGTTTATGGTAGATATTATATTTGGTTTACATTATACAAAGGCCTATGTAGAAACACGGATCATAGCCTATTTTATATCACAATATGCTTCTCAAGACAAGGGCTCGAGTTATCCTTTGAATCAATTATCTCATTTTCATTTTCATATAGTATCATTTGAAGTATATAGTTATGGCTTAAAATTTATCTCTATGGATAACATATAAATCCATATACTCTCTTTATTAGTGATATTGATGTGTACTCAAAACCCTCATAAAATCTCTCATAATCTATGTTAATGACATAATATTAACCTCAATAGTGAGCTTCTATATGCATAGTATGGCCATACCTTCTGATAGGAACAAAAAAAGCATTGAACATAAAATATATGAAAGAAAATTTCATAACTAAATTAATGAATGGAAGATAACAAAGAATGTTCGAGGTAAAGGGTATATTAAGACAAAAAATCCATTAGAATGAGAATGATTTATAACCCTCGAGTAGAAGTGGATGTACGAGATATCTTTCTAGCATAATGTATAACTTAGTCTTGCAATAAATGGAACCTATTAAGTGGGTTTACCTAGGTTTAAGAACATTGAGTCATCACTACAAAAAAAAGGACATTGGTGAGGGGCAAAAAATGTCACCATAAGCTCATTGGTGAGGGTCAAAAGAGCATTCTTCACCAAAAATTGAATGCCACCAAAGGTGGCGTCGCCAAAAGTATAGAGCTTGTGGTGACATTCGAGTCCGTCACCAATAATGATTTATAATGACGGATAGTGACCGTCACCATTTCATATGGCAAATGGTGATGGAAAATAGCCTCTGTCACCAAAAAGTAGAACATCACCAAAGGTGGCATCGCCAAAGTATGTGTTGTGTGGTGACATTCAAGGTATGTCATGAATAATGACTATAATGACAAAAAATGACCCTCACCGTTTCATATCAACACTGATGATTTATGGTGACAGAGACCTTTCTTGGTCGTCACTGTTGATAGCATTATATGGTGGCGTTCGTTAGTACATCATCATTTCATATTTTGGTGAGGGTCAAAAAATTTCATCATAATCTCATTGGTGACATCAAAGTATGTCACAAATAATGAATATAATGACAAACAATGACCCTCACCATTTTCATATCAACAACAATAATTTATGGTAGTGGAGCCTTTCGTCTTGGTCGTCACTATTGATGTGTATATATGGTGGTGTGCATTGGCCGTCACCATTTCATATTTTGGTGAGGATCAAAAAATATCACTATAAGCTCATTAGTGATGGTCAAAGAGCCTCCATCACCAAAAATTTATTGTCATCATTCCATATAAATATCGGGGCATGATGGAGTTGAACCAACAACATCCTGCACATGCATGGTGCTCTTCCATTATTTGCTTACCCTTTAAAGAATTATACTTTTAAAAATTATATCTTGAAACTTTATAGATTGTAAATTATACAACTTTCAATAAATTAAATCTTGACAATCTTTTACTAAACCAGCAAAACATCATCAAAGTTGCAAGTCTCTACCTAATGGTTATGCAAATTATGAAAAGTGGGTGGAGGGAAAGATAGTTACTTATAGAGACTCAATATATTTAGTTGAATACTCAATTAGAATTGGAACTACGAAGACATTTATACCCTAAAAATGACCTATAACTCGCAAATGCACCAAATATTGCAAAGGAAATGTCATAAGTGGATAACATATGGAAGAAGAGCATTGATGAAAGAGAGATGCAATATATTATAGGTTGAATGAAATAAAAATATCAATGTTGTTGTTGGGTGACCTTTTATAATTGGGACCTTTGTCTTTCCTTTATCATGTAAATATTCAAATTAGAAATTCAAATTTTAGATATCGAGATGATATCACAAACACGTATGCAAATGTAACATGGGTCTACGGGAACCACGGGGGAAAAAAAAAGTATATATATATATATATATATATATATATATATATATCCCCTTCACATAAAGCGACATGCGATTTGGAATTTCACAAGTCCGCACTCAAAACATGGCGATATTAACAAATAAAAAAAATTGAAATTTACAACGGTAAGAGTATCTATTTTCGAGTGAACACCAAACGATAATATAGTAATTAGTTCACTTTAAGACTACAAAACATTGAAAAAAAAAATGTGCTCAATTATGCGGTCTAGAAATGGACTTAATTCTAATGAAGCAAAAGAGTTGATACTAAATCAAAAATACAAATGACCAACAACAATGTAAATTTTTCTTTTTCAAGATCTTTCCAACAATCCGGACGAAGAAAATGCCCCCCATCGGTGTTTAAAAGTGAATTTATGACCTGGAGAATTAAGATTCCGGTTAACCCCTAGATTATAAATTACTAAATCATGTATTATTTGCAATGCAATGGTTTATGAGAATTGTGTCAATCCAAGAGGGTTGAATTGTAATGACTATGCGTAGAATGTGAACATGCTGGAATTTTTTTAGCTCAAAGCCAAGGAAAAGGCCCCACTATTGAATGGTCATGAGTCCGAATGGCGGAGCAAGGTAGGTTTTGATGTTATGCTTAAGCATTATAAAACCAAAGTATAATAAATAATATAATAACCTCCAAAAATATTGCTTGAGGAGCAACACGAGAGTTGAATCCAAGAATGGAAGAGTAAAGCGAGTCCTTGGGAAGGTAATATAGGTTACTTAATGTCCAAAAAATGATAAAAAATACATCAAACAGGCTTGCTTTCAATTCATAAGTGGAAGTACAAAGTTGGATTTGAAAGGCACCCCTATAAAATCTAGAATTGTTCCTTAAAAATATCTAAGCATGGCTATCACAATGAAAAGAAGAAGAAATACGAAGCTTTGGATCCAAGTACGGGGGTAAGCCTCAATGCATCGAATGCCTTTGTCAAACAAAGGGTATTCCTCTCAAGTCGAAATGGAAGCTATCTTACCATCTCGGGCTGCGGATAGAAGGTGAGTAAAAGAGATTGATTTGGTACGGGGATGTCTCTCTGTATGGAAAATATGGCCCTCTACATGGAGGGGCTGGTAGAAGGAGTTGCCTTGATTCTAGGATGAGTTATCTTGAAACCCCATACAACAACATCATGGGATTTCTTATCAAGGGTTGGGATGCCTCCTATGCTCAATAAATCATTGTTTCCATGTATTGCTTACCGAGGATCTATCTTCTAACCATGCTATATTAAAATCTCTTTCACCTACCTGTTGATCATATGTTCCAAGTCGAACTCAAAATGTTATATGGAAGACACGATCCTCATGCATGGAGACATAAGCTAATTTTTATTAGAGAGGTTATTTCCTTATCATTCTTACATTCTTCCTCATGTTGAGGAAAGTACATGCTTCCATAGATGAAATTCCATATAACCAACCCAAGAAACCGGTGAACTTGAAAGATGTGTGAGTTTGTGCCAAGCTAGAGGGTTGTGAGAAGTGGAAGGAAAATTGTGTTTGAAAGAGAGATTTGTAGAGTAAAGCAACATGGAATATCATTACTCACTTGTTTAATTCAATGCTAACTAGAAATGAGATAAGGTATCTTTGAAATCACATTATCCACTTGTCGATTCATCATTGTAATGAGCAGGTATATGGATTTCAAGAATTCCCAAAGAACAACCGGTAAGCTCAAATTCTTTATGCCAACATTGTGGAACTAGAGGGGATGGATTCAATGGAGATCATGACCTTGTGTTGTGTTTTTCTAAGTGGAAGAGGTTTGTCGATGTTCGAACGTTAGGGTGAGATACCTAAATAAGCTTTCAATGAGGGAAAGAATTGTTGGTGTCTGGTTGTGGCTATTATTTTTAGTAGTGTGGGTTGGGATGGATAAGAAATAAATCCAACAACCATTATTCATCCCTATGGTCTCATAACCCAGTTTGGGGTGGCATTCTGGAAGATTATTGTGGTTGGCCGGTTGATCACTCATTTGTCACCAATTTGATGGGTATATTCATGGAAAAGCTGAGGGATTATCATCATTTTCATGTCAATTTATTGACAAATAATACCACCAAACCTCCACGAGGATATTTTTGTTTTTTAGCATCATTGCCAAACACACCCATCCCTTTACTTTTAAAAAAATTACATGCAACCATTATGAAGTAAAATAATAATTGGTATCACCAGATGAATTAAAAAAGAAAAAAATTGGAAACAATTGTAGAACCATAGTTTAGGACATTATATGGGAATTGATGGTTCAATTCTATGTTATCCTTGAAGACTTGTGTTTCCTATTTGCTAAAAAAATATATATCTCCTCGCACAAACTTCTAGCAAAATCCTATGAACATTTAACAAAAACCTAAGAGACTTGGAGATGGAATGAGTCCCTATTATGGATTCTCTAATGTCCCATAAATATACTCTTTTAAGGGGTGACCACCGGTGAACCACCAACTATCTCAAAACTTGGCATACGATTTGGCTTGAAATATTATTTTTCTTGTGGAATTATGATATCATTTTTTGAAACTAATGAACTAGTTTAGATCTGCATGTTGTCTCTTTCTAAGATTAATCTAAAGTTATAAACAAGTGACTTAAGTAAATATTCAAGCCGGTGCATGAAATCGAGGATTTGTAAATCCATGGCTTCAGAAGCATCATCAACATGAGATCCAAGTTTGATGAAGTCAATCTTGAGCTCAAGGGAGTCGAAGTTTTGGCAAATCCTGCTTTTGATTACTTTGAGGACACACATCAATGGGTCAGAAGTCATTGTCATCATGCCTACAATAACAAACCCTAGATAAATGAACATGACAACAAAGGTCACATCAATGGGTCAAGAAGTCATTGTCATCATGCCTACAATAAAAAACCCTATATAAATGAACATGTGGCCGACAAAAGGGGTCAATGACCAAGCCAAGGCCACATTAGGGCTAGTAGTTACAAATGTAGCCATAGAGAGAATACCGTTCTTGGCTATATACGCTTGTTTTAGGCCAAATGAGGTGCCACCATAGCTTTTGAACGAGTCTTCACTTGCAGGCTTACTAGGGCAAGAAAGCCTCTCGGCTCTAGTATGGTCTTTGTATAACTACTATAATTTTGATACTATCTAACTTGAACCTTCAAACAAAGAGGGATCCATAGTATATATTCACGTCTTTATGAGATTCCTTTCATAGGAACCCCTCTATATTATCCGCGAATTTATTTTTTATATTAAATTCATGGAAATAATGAAGGGGGGGATCCTTCCAAGCCATTAAACATTGTTATGCATATGAGTTTATGGTAACATTGTTTTTTCCAACTAATTAACTAGTTTATTTTTGCATATTGTCTCTTTTTTGGGATTAATATGAGCAACTAGGGATTTAAGAAAATATTCAAGACAGTTCATGAAATCAAGCATTTGTAAACCTTTGCGTCAAATGCTAATGTCAACGTGAGATTCAAGTTTGAAAAATTGTATCTTGAACTCAAGGCTCAAATTATGGATGATCTTGTATTTTATGCATTAAAAACACTCATCATGGGTCAATAAGACATTGAATGAGTTCTTTTTCATCACGCTTGCAATAGTTAATGCTAATTAAATGAACACGACAATAAAAGGAGTCAATGGATGAGCTAGGACCACATTAGTATTGGCAATTAAAACTATAACTAGAGAGAGCATGCGGTCATCGGCTATATCCATGGCATTTCGAATCAAATGAGGTGCCACCATCGTTTTTTAAGAGTTGCAACTTACACAAACACTAGATAAGACTTTCAGATCCAATATGGTCTTCATTCGACTAATACCATTGTACTCTTATCTAACACGAATCTTAAAAAAACAAGAGGGAGTCACTGCAGATCTTCAAGTCTTTATGAGGTCCCATTTAGGGGAATCATTCTATTTTCATATGAAATCCATGGTTTATGTCTTTATATTGAATTCATGGATACAACAAAGAGAGGGCTCCCTCCAAGCCATTAGAAACAACTCTATGCAAGAAGGCAACTCCTTGAGTGTTTCTTTCCCATGGATTTTGGCATAAGAAAGGATGATATTGTGCTTTTGGTTTCAAGCCTTCTTGGAGGATCCCAATGCAAAAATATGCCCTCTTCCTCCCAATCCCATCAATTCAAGGATGAGGTGAACCCTAGGCTTTCTATTCCCTCAAAGATAAAGGGGTCCCTCAATCCTGCCCTCATAGTGGAGAAATCAAAGGACATTCCAGTGTTGGAACTTGAAGTGCTAGATCCACAGGTATATGCCCACAAATTTTTGTATTGAAGGGATACCACTCTTTGTCATTTTAATGGGCTTTGGCCATCTACAACAATGCTTCATGGGTGGAAAAATAAAACCTAGATTACAAACAATGAGCTCTTCCTCCATTCCAGGTGTTACTTCATTGTAATTTTTAAGGCCATCGTGGATAGAAAAAATGTTTTCAACCTAGGACCTTATTGCTAGGGGGGAATGCACCTCTCCTTTCATCCCTATTTCTCAAAGTTTTATCCAAACAACATTATTAATACAGTAGCTCCGGTCTAGGTAAGAGTTCCAAACCTGCTTTTCACTTATGGTATCCTAATTTTCTTGCAACTATTAGGAACTCCCTGGGTCATTTTATTAAAGTTAATGGAGCTCATATTGTCATGGGCTCAACATATTTACCCATATCTATGTAGTGCTCAACCTAAGTTTTGAGTTTCCCAACTAGATGCTTATATAATGGGTCGATCTCACTTTTACCGAAATGTTAGCCATTGAAAGCACAACATTTAGATGTAGATCATGCCAAAAAATTGTACACCTCCAAGAAACCTATTCATCTTCTCCAACATCTTCTACATCCAATGTACATAGGAAAAATCCCAAAGGATGGTAAGTGCTCCAACAATATATGTGCTCCAAAAAAGAAAATATATGTGCTCCAACAAAGAAAATGGCTCATCTGAAAGCAAAGAGACATATGCAAGTCCCCCTTGGTAGTGGTGGGGAGACACACTCAACATTGGTGCCATCAAATCTCTGTTGGGGTTTAAAGCACCTTTGTGAATCGAAAAAGGAAAAGCTTAGTCCTAACCACCTTCCGTTCATGATTCCCTTTCACAAATTAGTATATCACAATGCCACTAACCCATGTCAATAGAATTGGGTGGATCAATATTAGAAAGAAAAAGAAACAAAGGAAAAGTGATCCTCATAAGACAAATCACAACACGTAGTGACCATGTAACTTCTTCAACTCTCTATAAATGAGTCAAGTTGTGTTTCTCTGTGTACTCTGCATTTATATCTATTTCATAGATATGTTTCAATATTATGTTCATAGTTATGGGATATTGAGGCATGATAAAGCAAGAAGAAAATCCTGTAGCATCCACATTTGGCCAGTGTGAGTACCCCTTTCTTTGTATTCACTGTTCATCCTGAGAAGAAAAGAGCAAAGCATAGGCCTCTCCTTCTAGTTGGGTTCGTCCTGTATTTGGTTTTCCTAGGGTATATCTTGTATTCAATGTATAAATGGTGTGTAATTGTTTGTCTCTTTCATTTCACTTTTAGTTGATTCTCAGTAACTTCTTTGTTAAAGCTAATGATATGAAGTCTGCAATCTTGAGTAGAATACTGCATAGTAAAATATTGTATAATATTATAAAATTTGTTATGAAGATCTGGTGGAACATCCATGACAGTGTAAAAATCAGAAATGGACTAAGAACCCAATGGCATGCATTAACTCCATTCATTATTTATTCTTGAAATAGATAAATAACATCAAAGATGAAACTGCATATCAAAATGCACACTTGCATTTCTGACCCAGATGACAAAAGCCTGCAAAGCCTCTAAACAAAAGAGAGTCGAATCCAAAAAAAATGAGATTACTCGCACTAATATCAAATGGAAATCAATATACACTAGCACAGGAACTTCTAAAATTATGTCTGATATGCACATCAATGTTCCAAAGCTTGAGGTTGAATACCTCAAATTTCAATATTCAATACATCAATCATTTTTCAAAATTAGTGAGGGATCAACAACAAGTTGTGGCTTGGCATCCATCCAAATGTTGTAACCATAGTTTGGTAAAAGCCTACAAGGAAGACATTTGGGTATGAGGCCATTCATTATAGATATCTTGTATGGAAGCTCTTTGACCAGAGCTATGTGCCAAATTCCAATTCTGTGAGAGTCATCCAACTTGAACTGGTAGCTAGCAAGCTCTGTGGGAGTTGCGTTGTCCATAAACATGAAGAAACAAACATTTTCTGCTATGATTTTCCTTTCATGCATGGGTTTCCTAATCCTATCGTAACCTCCAAATATAGCTGAAATAACCACCAAACCTCTACATAGCTCCATGGCCTTTTGGTCTTCTTCAGATGAAACGAACCCAGTGCAATGGAATTGAATTCTAAAGGAACATTGGAGGAACATCTTCCTAGGGACTTCAAAGGTACTGACTTATCTGTAGTGTTCCACCAAGTACCCTGGAGGTGGGAGCGAGGGAGCGGGGATACGCAGGAGCGACCTATCAAAAAGATCCCCACCAATTTTTAGGAAACATGGAGGGATGTCGAGGCCTTAAAAACTTATAAATATAAAAATATATGATATATCATTGAAATTTTGATATTTATAGTGTACATGTCTTTATCATTGTATAATATATAATACTTACATCATAGAGGATATCATGCATGTAAGTTTATAACTGTGATGTTAAAAAAATGGAGACCATGGCCTTTATGTCAAATAATAGAAGATAAGAAGGGAAGAAAAATATACTATATTCTTGCGAATTTTGACAATGGTTTCCTTTCTCAAAACTAAAGGTGGCAATAATTTTTAAAAATCTACTTCTCAGCAAAATAGTTTCGTGTTTAGATCTAATAAAGAATTACTCATGAGAAATTTGTGTGTGAGAATGATTTAAATGTTCAACACTGCCTTCATGTTGTAATAAGGGTTGATTAATGTCAATGTTAGACTCTTGTGTTCTTGTAATTGTGATGTTGTTGTTGGATTCATTTTCAAGTCCATTCTTTTTTGTGCTTGTATCCAATTTGGATTGATCCTTTGGCTTGCCCCACAATACAACATAAAATCATGCAACAGCGATAGCTTCAGCGTAAATGAAATTTGAAATGAACAATTAAACATTAAAATAAACTTTTAAGTTAACTCAAAACCTTGGAAATTTGGAATTTTTTTCATTAAAAAAAAAATTGGAATTTTTTTCATTAAAAAAATATGCAATTTTTTTACTAGGGAAACAATCCCTCACGTCCCCTTATGTCCCCTCATGCCCCTTTCCCCTAGGAAATGACCCCTTAGAAGTTTCCTCACGTACCCTATTTTTTGGGAGCTTGGGGAAACGACCCCCAGCCATCCCCAAATCCCCGAAGTGCGAGGGAGCTAGGAAACTTGACCCCCAAGTGGGGGGACACGTCCCTGTGGAACATTGTTATAAACCCTAGGTGAACCAAAGGCCCCTAACATGTAACCAAAGGAAAAAATCCTAGGCTTTGAACATGGGAATTTCTACTCACATTTACTTTACATTTTCATAAGCTTGCCAAGTAAACTCCCTAGGAGATTAAATTTTATTATATTATTATTATTAATTGTTTTTATCAAACTTTATTTAATTATTATTATTTTTTTTGAAACACAATATGAGATGAAATTAATTTCTATCCATTCCATAGACAAATCCTTGCAAAAGATAGAGAAATAAAAAACTAGTGAAATTTTTGCAAATAAGAATATTTGTACAAGTCTGCAAGAGAGGCAAGAAACAAACTTCTACAGAGGATCCATGTTGGTGAAAAAATTCCCTTATTTACGGATCAAAATTCTTAATAAAACATTGAGTGATGCAAATATGTTGTGCTATATGTTTTTTTAAAAGATCCATGCCATCATTCAATGATTAAAAAAAGTAGTCGTGTTACTTATTGCCTAGAGATTTTGCACGTTACTAATAATCAATCAGCATAATATATAAACAACCATGCAAAGTTAGATAAGTGGCAGATGAAGTGGACATAATTCCTACAAAGTCACTCATTCATGTTGAAGCATAGGTATGTAGTTCGCGTAGGGTTGTTGAAGCATTGAACAGAAGAACGAAATTGTTGACTACTATGACAATGGAAATGGTAGGGTTGAAGGAAATAAAGAATTTGTATGAAACTAATGCATATTTTTATAATGCATGGAAATTTGGTGGCAAGGAACTATGAAATGGTGACTGAAATCCATTCTTAGATCCAAGAATGAGAATAAATGGATTGAGAATTGTAGAATTTGTCAGCTTGGTAAGAGAAGGAATCAAAATATTAACTGTACACACCATTTCCAATGCTGGAAGCACCATGGGAATGTATTAGCGTGGACTTCGTGTTGGGATTGCTGAGAATGCAGTCAGGTAAAGATTCTATTTTTGTATTTGTTTAATGATTGTCATGTTAGTCATCCATAATTTTGATTTTATCCAAAGATGACTAAATTTGACAAACCCAAATTTCTAGAACAAAATTGCAAAAAAACATTATGAGTTCTAGAAATATCACGGCCTTCATCTTTCTAAGTCTGTCATTTCACCAAAATATTCATCTATTTTTCCTAAAAATATTATGTTGTTGTTCCTTAGCAGCTGTTGTTCCCTAAGCTATTGTTCCCTAAGCTGCTACAACTATTCCTTATTCAGAATCCTCAAGAAACACTACTGAACAAAAAGAGACTGTATGTAGGCCATTTTTCCATCATTTGCTAAGCCCAATTCATTCTTTTCCTTTCTCATTTACCCTCCATTTTCCCTAAGAAACCCCCCAAACCTTCATAACCCCTTTATATGCTTCGAAAAACCCTCTTTAAACCAATACACTCACTATTGTTTTGATTTAAAACACCCTTTTCACCTATCGAAACTTCTAATTTGGCTTAAAAACCCATTTTCGGGCCTAAAAAACAGTTTTTTTATAAATAAAGGTATAAGCCCCCGAGGGCTTAAAACCTTTTGCCCCTTTCCTCCATATGTCTGAGCGCTATGACCAAGCTCCCAAACCCCATCACATCAACAATTCCTCTATGAACCTGCATTTCCTTTACAAAATTCTCCCCGCTGATGCGAATTAGCACCCTACCCTTAGCCCCTGGTCACATATTCCCCCACGGGACTGTGCCCTAGTGCCTAGTTATTAGCCCCTCCATCGCATTGGAATCCCCCTTTTTATCCCTCCCTCTTGTCTTTCTTCTTTACTGATTGCCCGACGTGATAAGCCCCTTCTCCCTGGCTCCTGATCACCTTATCTTCCACGGGACCACTTCCTGCTGCCTTTCCTTAAGCCCCTTTCTCCTTTATTCTTCTTCACTGCGCCTATGTTATTTCTCGATGGATCTCCACTGTCCATCATGACCATCCGACGGTCACCATCCTTCTCCTTCATCATCCAACCTCCCACCCATTTATCCCCGCCGATTAATCTATGTCGTAGATCTTATAAGATCTGACGGTTCTCATCTAACCTGACAACCCAACTCCACTGGGGCCTACCATTCACTACACAAAACCCTCATCCAATCACTCGCTGCCACTTGGCTTCCACTATTTCCCCGCCCGCGCACCTTCCCATCGCGTTGCTCTCCTGACCGTTGGATCCACCCCTTCTCATCCAACGGTCAATATCGCATATCGCGCGATTTCTGCGTCCAAGGTTTAACAACCAAAAGACACGTGAGATTGGTGGTATTGTGGAATATGTGTGGCACGATATAATTGGATCACATTCGATTCAATGCAAACCACTTACCACCTGTTTGTCGCGCGAAAACCACCAGTGGTTTTCCAAAACCACTTTTGCTCAAATTTCACGCCAAGACTACTTTGAAACCCGTTTCTTCACGGTTTTCTCCATAAAACCCTTCTGCACATTAATTTTCTCCTCACTAATCCTTTCTTTTCCGCCCAACCTCTATAAAGCAATTTGTCCAACACTCACAGGTTTTGTTAACATTTTTGTGTTGTGTAGGTTTGATGGCAGTTTTAAAGATAAAAGATTTTCCCACTGTCTATAAGGGGACAGGGTTGAAGATCATCACCCGGTGAAGACTGTTAAATGAAGAAAAGAAATATCCAAGGCGTAAATCCAGGTCTTTTAATCAAATATTGCATGAATATGTGTTATTCAAATGAAACCCCCACGCATTAAGGTCCTTTGTCCACAACAGCGAAAGGAAAAGCACAATGAAAGAAACAAAGGATTAAAGACCAAGAATCAAAGAAAGGGGATTAAAAACTAGTCCAAGTCAGGAGGGAAAGTGTAAAGCAACGAAGACAGAGAAGATTGAAGATGAAATATTGCGCACAAAGACCAAATACTAGAAAGTTTAATCTCACAGTCTCAAGGTTAAAAGTAGTTTAAAGGTGAATACACTTAGAAAAAGGATAAGTACAGGCCCAAGAAACAGAGGATTAAAAGGTTAAAAGAAATCAGATGAAGCGTTACAAGACATTAAAGAAGATTAATTTTAAAAGGCAGATCAAGGCTAAAGGGCCTTAAGAATGTCAGCTATGATTAAACCAAAGGAACATCTAAGCTAAAGATACCTCTAATATGTTCAAGGAGCAAGAACACTTAGACAATCAAATGATACCTTTCACTATCTATACCTAAAGTAGAAAATTACAAATATTACACAAAATATATTTTATAAATTGTTTGTTATTTAAAGGCAAAAAGAGCCTCAAAACAATTTTTTCAATGAGTTTATCTCAGCAAGTATGATTGCCACAGAAGTAGTTGAGAAATATCTTACCTTATGCCTGTAAATACTTTAAGATAGTAGAGTGCATTTACTCATGATCACATTAAATATTTGAACTTTGAGAAACCTGACTCCTCCATTTGTGCAAATATAAATACTGACAGAACTCATTGAAGGGAATGATAAATCCTTTTGAAGTAATACATAGTTCATTTGAGATTACAAGAGAAATTGATTTGTCAGAACCTTGGATGTTTTGACTGCTTTCAGAGTTTAGAAAGCTGTCATTGGGATCTAATGTCATGTGAAGTATTCTAAATTGCTTTAATGTTTTTCCATTTCCATTCTCCATTATTATCCTGTCGTTAGAGAAAGTTTTAGGTTAAAGAAATGTTCTAGAAGCACCTAGCTTATTTTTCTTCACTATCAGAGGTTTTTAACTGTTGAAGGGTTTTATTATAGTTTGACTTCTTTTCAACTCTATGCTTGCTTATTTTCAAATAGTGTCTATTGCTGCTAGCCTCAAGAATGATTTATGGTTCTCCTGCTTAATATTGTTCTAAAAATTGTTTTTGAAGTTCTCTCACATCCATTGTCCCAGTCTGCCAAAGGTCTTCTATTTGATCACCTTTGTGCCTCACCAATAATGCCTTGAAGGTCTGAGAATCACATAATCATGATGTTTAGGGAGTTCCTCTTCATGAATCCAGTTATTTGTAACTGTGAATGTTTTGTCCTTGAGAGTGAAATCTTGATGAAATAGAGCTCCTGACTTGATTCTCATTTTGTTGTCCTAAATTCAGATTACAGTTGATTTGTAGAATTCATGTTTAGCCTTCATAAAATGTCTTCATGTTCAAAATGAGTTTAATTCCTGTTGAAGAGTACATATACTGAAGATTATTAATCACCCTGTCTGCCTTTTCATTCTAAACCTCTTACTACTTCATTTCACCCTAGTACTGTTGATCAATAGCTGTTAGATTTTCCTTTGATAACTAATCATTCACAAATCACACCATTTCCATTTGACCACGTCAAATATTCATATAGATTTTCCTTTCTATCTATGGCACATCTAGGTCATCATGGTCCACAAACAATCAAACAACCAAGCTTTCTATTAACTACTTCAAAATCAGTCCCTTATGCTGCAAACAAGTCATATCTTTGCAAACATATTGAGTAGATCCTCTTCAGACTAGGAGGGCTGGACCCAGATCTCAAAGACTATTTTATGTTGCCTTGTCATTTAGTATGCTATCTGTTAAAATCACTGGATCCCAACATTCAGATCACTGGTGGGTCCTTTTGTGAGTAAATCTCAAAACAAGATAACGTGCATTCATTTAAGGAAAATAGCTTTTCCAAGCACTACCAAGATAGTCAGGACCATGAGAGATCCTGCCCAATCATGAAATTCCAGCAAACCTTATAGATTCTGGCACACACTCCATCAAACTCAAGAAATCCAACAGATACAAGCCATGGAGTAACTAGTTTGCTTCAGCACCGGCCATGTTGAATCAATGGTGGGGACACACTCTACAACCACAGAATCACAAACCCATCCCTGAAGATCCTTATAAAACTCAAGAAACTCAAATAGATAAAGCCATAGAGGATTTTGTTTTCTTCATCACCCTTAGTTGCTGTTAGAATCAAATATGACACTCTCATAATAGAGAACCACATAAAACTTAGAAAACCCAAAAATATTTCCTGATTGGTTTCTCAAATAAACCATTGTGGTGACTATAAAATATCTACCCAAAAAGTTAACTTTTACTTGATGACTCCATTAATTCCAATAGGTCTAATGCTCTCTAGATCCCCAACATTTCCTTGAAACTATGTTACACCATGGGAGTTTTGTGAAACTCAGTACTTTTCTATAACCATGTGATATGAGTCTTTGAGAAACAGCTCCAAAACCTTTCAAATTTGGCAAATCTAGCTCATATATGTCCATGCTGATCCATCCACATCCTAATCCCAATTTACAGCTTGAAATCCTGTATTATTTGTATACTTCACCTAGAAAAACCAACCATCACACATCCAGAACAATATCCCAAAGATCTTACAGCCATAAGATCCCCACTTTTACTATCTTCAAACAGTCCATTGAGAAGCTAAGTCCCAAAGTGATTAATCAAGCTGATTTTGAACCAATGATTACAATAGAGCTTTAGCATAGATGCCTCACCTTCCACTCCAAACCCATCTCATTCTCCATCATTTCACTCCTTCCTTAACAGTTCTCTCTCATCACAGTTTTGAAGCTCCAGTGTTTCTTCCACTCATCCACATCTACTATTCAAAAACTCCATTTCAACCCATTTCTGAAACTCCACCTCAGGGAATCCTCATTATTTCCAAATCATGGAAAGAGCATGTTCAAATTAGTGTTACCACAACCCATGACCTCTACCAAATTATTACCAATCCAAAATCTCATTCACACTGAAACAACCCTAATACTCAAAAATATATAAACACTATATTTTGATTACATGAAACAGAAGAAGAAAATTACAAGATGCAGAATTTTTGGGTTTAAAAAGCCAGGAGGAGAAGTCAGAATGGAGCTAAAACTAAGCTCCCTCAAAGATAATATTCCTTTATTTATATCAAATATCTGCAAAAATGGGAATTATAAAGAAAGTCTCCAAACCTTTCAAATATGCTCAATCTCAAAAAGAAAATGCTGGGGAAAGTGTCCATGATGCCTAATATATCCACAGTATTAATGCACTCCCTCCTGGTGATGAGGTCCCACTATGTTTTATAGCCTTGAAAATTTAATATTTGGATTCAAATGTACCACCAGGGCCAGAGAAAGAGACCCTTAAATTAGAAGATATGTAGAAGTGAGCCTTAAGTGTAGAAGGCAATCTTATTTGAGAAAAGAGCCAGATTTGAGAGCAGAGAAAAGAGTTACAAGGAGTTTGATGTACATGCCAACAAACCTCTATCATCGGATACTAAAATTGATAACTTAAAGGAAGGTAATGAGAATGTTGAAAAAGAAAAATCTGAAAGATAGAGTGCCTCCTAGAAGAAAAACCACAAAAATGGCATCCCAAATGTAACAGAAATACGAATTTCAGAATAGACTCTTAATCGTAAGAGAGAAAGAGATAATATCAACAGACATTAGGCCTCCTTCAACAAAACCATATTGATCAAAAGAAGAAAAGGAAAAGGTTGGAAGAAATCATAAATTTGATAGGGTCTAATACTAAGATAAATTTTTCAATAAATATAACAATGTGTTTTCTCTTCAAATTGAACAACTATAGAAAATATTCTATGATTACAAATTAAATAAAATGAAAGCATGGAGGTACACAAACAATACAATCTTAGAAGCAAAGGGAGCCCAAAATTTATAATGACAAAAACACCAGTAATTGTTAAGAAAACTTTAGAAAATCAGCTCAAAAAGACAACAAGAATGATCAACACTTCAAATTTCAGAAACGAATCAAAATAAAGATAAAATCAACATAGTAAGTGTTAACAAACCTCCTAGTATTTTACTAGTGTCTCGTGAATAATCCACCTTCAAATAACAATCCAGACAAAAATCAAAGAATCCAACATTTCAAAAGAGTTGTAATGAAAAAACAACAAATATGTCACAACAATATTTCCTTTCATTTAAGGAAATTCAAGATTAAATCACTATACCCTAGTTGAACTAGTAATCGGTTTATGAAAAAACAAGTCTTGAAAGATTTAATACAAGGTGATACTCATACTTTAAATTCTACAGATGATAAAACTAATTGTTGTTTGTCCAAAGGTTAAAGACAAGAAGATGGGTTGTCCCTCCTTTCTATGTCAGCCTGAGTATACATAAAAATATTGATAATGCCAAGTAAAAGCAGATCAAAGTCACACAATCTATGCCTGTAGTGCAGATGAAACTGAAGCAGTAAATTCACTAAACCATAAATACCTTTACTCTTTGATTCAAGTGTAAGTCAAATTTTAGGGCCTAATTACATCAGTGTTAATTATCTCAAATTCCTGCTAAGAAGAGTCTAGTATCGGAGATATGAATATATTCCCCTAAGTATGGTATGCTTCTATCTAGATCATGTGTTTTGGAAGCTGCTGTGGAAGTCCAAATGGAAATTTTATGCTACACCACACAATATTAACCAAGACAGGAATCCCACATGTAAACAGCATGGTGAGCAACATAGAGCAGACTCCAAAAATCTCCTGTTTACTCCATCCATTCAGCCTGACTTTGTCTGAGGAAAATGAATAAGAACTGCCTAATAAGAAAGGAAAACAAAGGAGAATTAGTCACTGTGAACAGAATCAAACTACCATTAAATTCAAGAAACAATAGTCCAGATTTTAGTATCTTTAAATAGTGAAGAAAAGGAAAATGAGATGAACATTCATAAAATAAATCCTGGAATTATTCTTTATAAGTAAATTAAGTGCTATGTCGGTGTAAGGATAAAACATAAACAAGTGATCTTCCCTATAAACCGGATTTTTCTATGCACAAATAACATTAAAGTGATAGTTTTCCCTCCTTATTTCAAGTTTACATTTACTCAAAGATTTTAGAGCCAAAAAGAAGATATTCAATGATTCTGAGTTTATCACTTATAAGATCGTGTGGGAATATTCCAACCAAAAACCCAAAACTCTGTAAGACAGAAATTCTACACTTGTCTCCCAAAAACTTTTCTTAAAAATATATGAACCCTATTTTCATCCTGTGTATCTAAAATAATTAACAATGAACTTGCCTGTCAAGGTAATTGCCAAATACTCTATTACAGTCGACAATGATATAAAGGTAAAAATAGACCTTACAATATTTGAGAACAGGATGTTATAAATATTTAGCGAGACAAACACATAGATGATTTTTTTGCAATCATAATTATTTTTCCCATGTCAACACCTTTTTCTGCCATGAAGAAAAATTGTTGAATAAAGAAAAAACCTGATACAAAGCCATTTTGCTCATTGAGTATAAACCATGTTTAACATCCTTTAGAGAAATAATTGATAACGTGATTTTAAAAGACCTTAATTTTTACATTGTAAACATGTTAAATTCAAGAGGTCCACATACCTATTTAATAATGGATTTCAAATGATACCAGCCAAAGAATCATAGATGAATGAAACTAGAATATAGAAGAAATATAATAAGGTAAAACAGCAATCCCAAGATGATAAACTATCCAACACTTCCCCAGATCATATCAAACAACAATACATATAGACCTTTCAAAGAATTTAAAGACGTGTTTGCATGGGATACAAGATTCAAAACCTATGATAACAAGACTGTCCAACACAAAATTCCTTAACAGTAAATCCAAACCTTCAAACAAAACTAAGAGTAAACCTAGTCATTGCCTCCTTGCTGAGAAAGAGATGAAAATGGTATAAGGTAATGGACCATAGAGCCACCACAGATATTCTAAAATGGGTTTCAATTGGGTATCTGCACAGCAAGAGATCATGAATGATTTTATATTGATTTCAGAATCTAATAGAGCTCCCTTAAAGATAACGCTTATCCTGTCAAAAATGGATTGTATATCAAAGGGTGTTCTGGCCCAAATGAATTTCCATTACCAGATGTTCCAAAGAACTGTTTTTAAGAGATCTTATGATCAACAGAAACTCAAAGCACATACCTGGGTACATTCACAAGGTCACCCATTTGGCTTAATGAATGTAGCCGCTTCCAAAGGCCATGACAATATCCTTCTCAAAAGACATATGTTACTTTTATAATTCATTGACTGATATACTATTGTTTTCTCAAAACTGATGAAGAAACACTGATTCATTTGAGAAAGCTTAGAAATATGAGAGAGTGTTTATCTTAACCAAAAAGAAATCATTTAGTATCCAAGAAAAAGAAAACTCTTGGCCACATTATCTTAAAAAGTAACTGTGTGTGGTCTTGCAAGGATTGATGATGGTATAATAAGACTACTATCCTTCAAACCTTAAATAATTACAAATCTTTCATTGGGAAAATAATTTTTTTAAGACCATCCCCAAACTTTGCCCGAGCTATTTAGAAACACTCATAAACATACAAAAGAAATAGGTCAAATAAAATGGACAATATGGAATAAATAATCATTTCAATCACAGAAACAAGATTTTAACTTAAAAACACCAGTCCATACTAGTCCATTTCACCAAGGATTTTATATATCTTTTCTGCATCTCTAATATAAAATAGTCATAGATACTCAAAGAATGATATAAAGAATAACCCATATCATTTTTAGTAGGGATTTAAGAGAATGCCCACCTGCACATCATGAGAAACAAGCCCAGCCTTTGGTAAGCATTGAAAACTAGAGTCTGCTATTTGAGATTCTTCACATCACTGCTTTTATCCCAAAGATACTAGTTTGTACAAAGATATACTCAAGTCAAGACCTGATACAAAATGGGAAAATGGACTACATGATTCAGAATATGACTTAGAAATCAAGCACAAAACAACAACAAGGTGTGATTAATAAACTACATTAGAATTAACTCAAGAACTTTGATATGATAATAAGCCTGACGCCTAGAAGAAACAGAGAATCACATGTCCATTCATCAAGAAACGCTTTAAATTCAACTTAGAAAGTTGATATCATAACATGCTACTGCTTATCTGAATATCCCCCTCCTATCAAAACTAAAGCTAGATTTCTGAAACAAGCCTTTAATTCACACATGATGGTTTTGTATTTTTGAAAAATGTTGTTGAATATTACTAAATGTCTTACTGAGGTTGATGAAAATCATGTCAGAATTGAGGAGGAGAATGTATGTGAGACAAATGAGAATATCAGTGAAATAAAACCTTTAGATCTCACACTGATATCATCCTTTCCATATATAATTAAAAATTGCTTAATTAATAGTAAGGCTCAATTTTTTTTATATAGAAAATCCTCACTCTTATCTCTACATCCATCAATGAGGTTCCTTTCAACAATAGCTTAATCATTGGGAAATTCACTCATCTCTTCCGTTCACATAAGCTGTATCCTCACCACATCATTACTTTACCAAATGATATATGTTACATACCTTCTAGAATCTCACTCATCTCTCCGCCATTATTTAAATCCTGAAACCAATGATGGTCATTCATTCAGTCGTCCACACAAAATTATCAAACACATGTTGTCGCCTTCAAATAGCAGAAAATGCTTGATTTTTTCATATAAATATCACCACCTAGAGACTCAATGCCCATTATCCTTTAAAATGATAGTCAATCCCTAACTAAAGTCATCAATATTATCTAAAAATTGTTGGATGGACCCAAATCAGTATATATAAGTCAACATGTTTATGGATGATATATAAACCACCAAAAATTCAATAAATATATCCCTATCGCTATTTAGCATATTTACCCTCTCAACCTCCGCTATTCTAGTCAAGAAGCTCCAAGAAGTACAATCCAGGAAATGATATGAAGGGATATATCGCATCATCAATCAATAAACATCAAACAGATATGTACAAGAGAACACAAATATCCAAGAGAGTGACACTGAGTCTGCTTCAAGTAAGAGAACTAGTAATGATTTCAAGTCTAAATGGGAGTTCTAAAGGTAGATTCAGAAAGAAAGGGAAACAAGGAAAAATTTGAAAATTTGTAGCAAATCAAGATGTATATTCATTCTCCATCAAATAGACAAAATATTTGGAAGATCAAATGGGAGTAATATCTTTATTTGTGTCCTTTTCAATACAGATGCTCAAACATCATTTTTCCAAAAGTCTCACTTCAAACTTTTCAACATTTTTTTCACTTTATATATAATATTTACACAAATTTAAAAAAGAAGAAAAACAAAAAATAATAGAAAAAGAAGAAAAAGAGGGAAATTCAAAAGGTGAGAATCATAACAAAAGTTGAGTAATTTTTTCAAAAGTGTTTTGAGAGGCAACTATGCCAAATGTTGATCAAAAATGATATATTATCTGCAGATTCAGTCAATCATGGTTAACATTTTAAATCTATAATAGATAAGTTATAGAAGCACAGATTGATAAGATCTTTTCTAATTGGCTTATCAAGAGAAATAATAGATAGAAAAGGAAATGGCTCTAAAGAGCTCAAAATCTGAACCAGAAAGAAATGCAGATAGTTTCAAGATCAAAATCAGATTCAGAATAATAGAAGATGTTTATAATTTTGTGATTCAAGCTCACAATTTTATTTTATTTAAATGAATTTTACAAAATAAAGACAGAACCATGGGACACACCAGTAAAGACATCACAATCTAACCAATACTGTTAAATTGCTTTAGAAGAGAATAAAATCAAACACCTGACTTTCACAGAGGTGAAGAAAGAAGAGTTCATCAGCTAATCCTGACTTTAAGAACAAGATATGATGTGCACAGCCTGTTAAAAATAAACAAAGAGTTTATTAGTTCAATGCACCCAAACAAAACAAACAAAAGGAAGAAAAATCATGTATTGTAGTAAGGTTGTAGGAGATGTTGTTTATAAGAAACTATGTTGTGATTGATGTAGAGGTTATCCTTTTCAGAAGATCATCAGCAAATAATAAATCCTGCCCATGGATACATCCATCTACCGTGTTTTATTCGTTAAATCAAGTGTCTATGGCACCCAAAAGACAAGTTCTTCCCAAAAGGAGTCATATTAGTTGTCTGGCACCACTATCCAACATATCAAATTTACAACCAGATTTGAACAGGTAAATTCAAAAACATTGTGAGTTCAGGAACTTCATGGTCTACATCTTCTAAGTCCTATTTCACCAGGTCTTCATCTATTTTTCCAAAAGATTATTGTTATCTTAGGTGGAAGAGATGCTCCTAAGTCATCTAGGCAGCGAGCTCCCACCTATGTTTGTCTTCATTGCTATAAGAGTTCTTATTCAATCCAGAACATCATCAATAAAAAGATAATATATGCAGCTGTTTTTCCATCATCATTTTACAACAGCCTATTATTTTCATTTTTACCTCCCATTTTCCAAAACCCCCCAAACTCATAACCCCTTTGATATCTAAAACCTCTTGTTAATACACCACTATTGTTTGATTGAACACCTCTTCACCACTTAATTCAATTTAAACAAACCCATTTATTTGAAAACTGGTTTTATAATAAGAAGATAGGTCTAAGACTTAAATCCTTTTTGGATCTTTCCTTCCATATGTCTCAGCTACATCAAAAAGTCCAAACCCATCAATATCTGCCAATTTTCTATGAACTTCCACAATATTTTATATAAATTTTCCCCGTCATATTGACGAGTACCCACCTTTAAAGCCTCTGTATTGATATTACCCTATGGGACTACCAATAGTTATAATTCTCCATTACATCTAATCCCTTTTTCTCCTCCGCTGTTCTTCTTCTTATCATTTGACATGATATCCCCTTCTCCTAGCCTCACTCACCTACTTCTACAGCACTACTTCATGCCTTCCTGAGCTCCCTTTTCCTTCTTCTCTTCCATATATGATACTAATTAATCTCACATTCATCCCACTAATATGCACACAGCCACCATCTTCCTTCACTGTCCAGAACTTCAACACCATTTATCCTCGTTTATCAACCATGAAGCTAGATCTTATAAGATCCATTAAGGCTCCATTCACCCAACAACCCAACTCAATGGAGGCTGTCAAGACCACTGCAAAACCTCATCCATCGCCATTGCCACTTGCTTCCATCATTTCGCCCAAGACTTTCCACTATCGCCTTCCAATCATGGATTCACTCCTTCATCCAACTGCTTTAATATCAGTATCATGCATTTCTGAAAATGGTTTTATCAACTGGGTGTCACACTAGACCTGTGGACATGGAGGATGTACAGATATAATGACTGGAGAACACCTCCAACAAGCCACTTACACCACCACACGCGATCACCTGTTTTTCTTAAAACTAATTTTTTCTAAATTTTATGCCAGATTCATGGAAACTCGCTTTCTTTGTGTTTTCTTCCATAAACCTTTTAAGTATTCATTTTCTCCACACTCTTTTGCTTCTGCCTGACTTGAAAGAAGTCATGAACTAACACTCACAGGCTACAGAGCACATTTTTTTTTGTTCACAGTTTGACAAGGGTTGTATAAAAATTTCAATGCCTATATGGAAAGAGGTCAAAGATCATCATCTGCAGATCATATTAAGGATAGATAAAACTATAACATAAAATGACCCATGTAAATGAGTGCTTCATCATAGAAATTCTTTGTGATTTCCTTGGTTATGAATTTTTGATTGTTGATTTTAAACTGAGAAGCAAAGGTTCTAAGCAAACAGAACAAGTAAGATCCCAAGCATCTATTTCTATATTAAACAAGTTAGTTATGATAACTAGCAAACTATTGATATATATATATAAAGATGCAGGTGATAATTCATTTTATATAGAATACAAAATTTAATTTTGAGAAAGCAAGGGAACTTGAATGATGTTAAGACTGAACATTAATTTAAGTTTATTCATCATCTATTATCGTAAATAATAGAAACAAATAGAAAAACAAATCATAAACTAAACTAATTCAATCATCGATATCAAAATAGGGAAGATACATCAGGTATAGTCGTGATTTCCATCGTCAGAAAATCATCTAAGCTGTTATTTCATGAGATGTGCAAGCACATCAAACATAGTGGAACAGCATCGACATCAATGAAAATCAGCACTTGAACGAAGAGAAAAGACTATTTCATAATGTATTTCACAAAAGAAACCTTATTCAATCACCGCTTCTTTGAATATTTCCTCCAACCAAATCTCTTTATTGATCAAAAATATGGATGAGGTACACCATTGAGATTTAAATAGGTCAGAAATGTAGAATATGGCAACCTATTAGTGTTATATACACAAATGGTTGCAATATCCTATTGAATAATCCTCCCAAATGACCTTCAAAAATGGATCAAATCAATGAAACAGTGATAAAATTTAACGACTCATCAACATATCTAATTGAGTGGATGTCAGATATTGTAGCTGCACATCCTTGAGTGCCATCATTGTTGAATGTCGTTGATAATAAAGAAAACTATATAGATAATCGTTCAGAAATGGAATATTAGAAGTCCTTGACACCATGTTTAATGCTTAAGTTCAATTTCATCTTCTTCTAATGATCTAAACGTAATACGATTGTTAATATGCCAAAGATAAGGTATTCAAGAATTGAAAAACAGTGAGGAAATAAACGAAAATAAACCATAACAAACAGCAAAAATAGTAATTAGATCAACATTCACCTGGTGTTGCTGTCAATGCTTACAAAGATACCCAGACGGTCTGAAATTATTTCTTCATAATTTTTAGTCTCAACAATTATCAAAGACTAACTCATAGTAATAAGAGAGAGGCCTCAAGCGATCACTGTTCAGAATGGAAACTTGAATACGTTAAATCATAAAACACAACAAAATCGACACATTAAAGTTCTGGACTCAAGAAGATAATAAATAATATCAAAAAGAGAACCTCATTTGATATACATAATCATTACGATATGGAAACAAATGATTGAATTGATTCGTTGTTCAACCTAAAGTCTTAATAACTATAAATAATTAACTGAATATGAGTATTCCTTCTTCATAATAAATGTAACACCAAACAAGAATAATGATTTTATTACATTTTAGTGTTGTCAAAAAGAATATCATTAATTTTATATTTCCATCAAAACCAATTGATAATCAATCATTACAAGATTTAGATTAGCTCTTTTCTTCAGAATAAACAAAGAATATAAAGAGCAAAATGACTTCTATCTGAAAAGAACAGTAAAGAGATATAAATACAACAAAATACAACCTAAATTTTGTTACAAGCTTTAGTATTTTCTTCAATGAAAATTGCATATTCTAATCATTGATTACTGACTACTTCTTGAAACAGTGATTTAATTTCAGATTTAGGTGACCACATGAGAACGATACTTCTTTTAGACAAATTCACCTTCGGCTGAAGTCTTCATCAGGTTATTTAACGAAGGTTATTTTTCAATTTACTTGTTGATTTTCACCATTGAAAGTAAGATTCTTCAACTTTAATCCCCATGTTCTCTTCCGTTGATCACTTCATACCCAACCAGATTTTGACTCAACATCATCATAAAAGAGTATCATGGTCTGTAATTAATGTGAATATGAACTAGTTGAAGATCAAGATCATAAGATATTGGCGAAAGCTGTTATCACATTGTTGGAATTTCATCCTCCAAATGTAATTTTATTCAATGTTAATAGCAATGATTGCAGTAATCTAATGTTGAAATTGCTCGGAGATTTAATACATAAAGAGAAACTAGATTTCAAACCATCAGATAACCTAAACCATAGAAGCACCTGATGAAATTGAAACAAATTCATTGAATTTAATTGTAAATCATTTAAAGATCGCACATTCAATCGAATAAGAGATCTATTTGATTACACACTTCTTTCATATTCACAATCCCAAATCAATAAGGTGGTTCTGCAACCTGCCTATGTAATGAGACAAATATAATGATCATACCATCTTTGTATCAATCCATCAAAGTGATGAAATATTCACAATAATTTTATCCATCAAAATTATTATAATTCTAAACACTAAATAATGTGATCGAAAACACATGATTCCTCTTACCGTTAAACCTGTATCTTTGACAAGATATTACACATTCAATTGAGTGAGGTAGGGAAGTAAAGTGAAGAATGAGAAAGAGGTCATTCTAAGAGTTATTTGAAGAGATAAACTTTCAAAACACAAAATCTTAAAAGAAACAATTATTTAGAGTCTATCAGAGGTTAAAAATGCTTCAGGAAAAAAGACTCATCAACATTTGGAAAGATCTCACTGAGTCCCAAATTGATCCTATATGGCTAATGATTTGTTTGATTGGTCTCATGGTTCAGTTAGTCCCTCTCCTTGTTCTAACAAAGTTTTAATTAATATCTACCAAAAGAGAGATCTGACTAATTCTCTATATAAGAAGTGCAGCTAACTTTAAGATTTGAGGCCTGTATCCAAGCCATATTTATAGTTTTCCTTTATGGTGGGGACTTTAAAATGAATATAACTGTAAATGAAAATCATATTCATATATGACTAAAAGCAACTATCTGATGACTAAGATAAGATCAATCAAATTATGTGAATATCAAACACTGGGGATTTAACATGCCGCCTTCTTGTGATAGTTAATATCAAACAAATAGCTTCTAACAACTATATAGAAAAGAGTGGCTAGACATGCTTTATTTTTGGAGATTAAAAACAATGAATGATTAACATCAAATCAGAAATAGTTCACTCATCATAATTATAATGAAAACTATTTTAGATAACGAATTTTCGGAGTATAAAATAGCATTAAGAAATTTCACTGGAAGTCTTTGAACAAATATAAGCACATGTATCTGAAATCATTTGATTAAGATATTATCCTAATGAAAATCAGCTCAACATGATTCAAATAAAGCAAAATATGAAACAATTAACAATTTTCATTTAAACATTTGAATTGTACTAATAAAATAAAATATCTGTAAATAACTTCGATTCAATGTGGCAAGTGGTGTTAAACCAAATGAGAAATGATGAAGGCAGAACGTAAGCTAATGCGGATAGACTGAAGTCAACAGGGAAAGTGCAGAAGAAAAAGCTAATGCTATGAGGCCAGAAGTAGTGGAAGTCCTTCCAGATGAACTACAGAAGAAGAAAAATAGGAGGATAACCAAGGTTTTATTTGGTATGTCTGATCTTTTTCAATTACGCCAAGAAGGTGCAAGAATAGCACGAGCTCTGAGAGGTTGAACCACTCAAGATCTCAAACATCGCCTGAGCTCATGGTATGTAAATTTTTTCATTTTCTTCAACTCACCAGATATATGTATCGTTAAAGTCTTGTTGTGAAAAACCAACACCTCCATTTTTGAATTTTATTTCAATAATGTATCCTTTTTGTCATCTTTTTGGCTAAGCACTTTTTATGATTTTTATTAGTTAATTTTCCAAATTTTGCTTTTATTTTTCCTATTTTTCGGATTTACTTTGATTGTTTCATTGAATCCGATTCACAAACTTCCAATACACTGTTTCCATTTGGTCAACCATTGTAAATGGTACTCTAAAGTCATCATTTGTATAATGCAGTTTAGAAAATGTATAAAACGTACCAATATTTACCCTGAATAAAATAGTTTGTCCATTTGTAATATTATCTTTTATTCATTTACTGTTTCTTCTTCATTTTCACTTAATGGTCCACAAACTAATCTAGCTAAATTATAAAGATGAAAAAATGTTTCAGATATTGGTAATTTGAATGAATTCAGCATTTAAAACAAATTGCACACACCCAATCCAAAATTGCAAAAGTGGAATAACAATTTGTAGAATTATATATTGTTACGGGTCTACTTTCTTCATATCCTTCCATCAAAACTTTTTATTATAAAATAAAATATGATTGATATTTCATATCGCACATCAAAATGAGCACCGCCACACTTCAATTACAAATATTATGAAAATGCACATGATTTTGGTTTGAGTACAACAAGTTAAGATTCTTAATATAAGTTCATGTCTTCCTGATCCTCCATATCTCAAACCGTGACTGTACACTCACCTCCATTCTTTATCATTTCTTCCTTATCCTCTTTATCTCACAACCCTGACATCACTCCTTATTCCATCCGACTCACATATCTCACCTCACGATCACCTTAACTTCCCTCCCTCCGCATAATGACAATAAATATTGATTCCAATTGTCACACTAAATTGAATATATTTTAATACAGATATTAATATTATATTAATCATATTAAATAATTATAAATATTTATATTATACCTGCATATAATTTTAACGAGTAATATTAATATAATATTGTTCATTTAACTAATTATTTTAAGTAATTTTATTAATTTAATTTATGTTTGTAATAAATCATCAATTAAAAAATCTATTCTAGGATTAAAAATTTAATTAAAAAATACGATTCTTTACCTGAAAACAAAATTTAATCAGCATCTAATAGTTAACAACTGCATTTAATAGTTACCCGCCAACGAGTTCCAAGATATTTAATAGAGTGATAAACGCTATATAACATCAAATGGTTTAATTTCAGATTTGATCATCATTTGGGTCTAAAATTCAGCATAAGATCAGTCACACGTAAACAAAACTAATTTTTCTAGTTTTATTTTCTATCTCATTTGTCAACTTTCCGAAAGATCCAATAATCAGAATGATATCCTGACCAATGGTATCATCACAACATCAGAAATAGATTTTCAATTATTTATTTAATTAAGTTTTATAGATTCATCTTTAATCCACATGAATTTTTGATTATTTTTACATTTTAATTTTATTTTGATTTGTTTTTTGAGAAAACAATTAATAGATGAGGAAAAGAAAGATCTCAATCAATAAAAATGGCTCCAAGAAATTGAAGAATAATATTTGAACAAATGAAAATTCGATTTAAGCACAACCACCTTCAAACAAACTTTTCAAGAAATCTTTGTGCTGTTTACAAATAGAAAGCAGCATTGTAGAATGTATTAAAATTCCTCTTCCTCCTTTACAACTTCCAATTCTGATAGCACTTAGTTGTTCTAACAATTTAAAGGTAAATACAGAGATATATAAAACCACATTCCGTATTATTGAGCATTTTCCTCAGAATTCTAATTAACAGTGAATCACCTCATAGCCTCTGTTAGTGCTAAATTCAAGTTAAAATAATCCATTGAGACCGAGCCTAGTAAATTGCTTCAAATAACTGCATTATAAATACAGCTGTTTTGAATATTGCTCATTTTCATGATAGCATAAATGCGTCATTATATTCATATTTCAAACACTCCTTAGCATATACTCGCATGTTCAAATTATGTTGTCATTTATCTTTACCTTTATAAGTTGAATTCTAATTTTCCTATAATCATTATCGTAATTTAGTTTTACAATATTGATCAACAAAACAATGCTATATATGAACTTTTCAATATTATTGTTAATTATTCAAATTTCTGTAATGATTACCGTCTTCTAATATCTTTTTGTAACTATTTCCAAATGCTATTATTTATCTTAGTTGAGATCTTCAATAGTAGATGTTTCCAAGATTCATAATGTCACAATTGAATCATTTGTTATCTTAGATATCACTTATAAGCCATATATTTTAAATCAATTTGTTTAAATACCTTTCTTCTCTGTAATCGTTAGATCTGTTATTCAATTTAGATAGTAGATTGTATAATTTTTCCTTCTTTTGTTTATATCATTTTAATTCCTGTAGTTCCTTCCAAGAGGAAACTGCTGCTGGTTTTGGTCACCAGCTTGGAATATCACCATCTCATCAATAAGAGAAATGATTCATGCCCTTCTATTAAGAAAACATCATATTTAAGTCATTATAATTCATGAAAAGTAATGACTAATAAACTAAAGAAGGAATCACCATTCCACAAGAAATGAACCATTGAAGATCCCAATTCGTATGGTCACCCTGAGATGTTATGTTGTAAAATTTTATACTCTCAACATTTAAGAATTAGAAGGAGGTCCAAAACTTCATAACTTTTTGAGTCTGGATTCCGAAGATTTATTTTACATGGTCTTGCCATCTCCATCTGAGTTGAGGGCTTCAGATTTTTGGTATCTTCCAATATCTACAAATAAAGAAACGACTGCAAAGCATTAACGTAAGGTGAATAATTTCACATTTAACTATACCAAATATCTGTAAATCAAATTACTTTTCATATAATATTTGATATACAAAGTGAGTGAAAGATTTTACCGTGATGATTTGACAAAATCAAGTTAAAGGTCAATCACTGTCAGGTTATTCAATTCACAAGCTGGATCAATTTATACATAATCCCTCCTTAAATTGATGGATATATTTACTTAACAGGGTATGTGATACTTTGCAAGATCCATCATATAGTTTAAAAGTCTTCTAATATCTTTACTATCAAGTTTTTAATTAATAAAATTAAAATTAAGATAACCTTCAAATGAAGAATCATAGATTGGTTTCAGAACACAGATTTTTCCTTCCTTCAACTACAATCCATAATTATTTTCAAGTTTGACTAATCTCTTCCAATTTCACTACATTATTAATGAGAATTCAACATATAAACAACAATTGATAAAGGCCTCTATTTTTAAAAGATCAATTTCAATAGTGCACGCCTTTATTGATGATAAAGATCATGGTGCAATCTTCATGCCAATTAATCTTAATCATGTGTCCAGAAAATCACTATCTCAACAAGAAGATACTGACAACACTTCTGAAGACACGTTGAAATCTGAAAATCAAAGCATGTTAATCAGAAATCTGAGTAATTTAAATGTACAAAGTTAATAAGCAACATTGAAAGCCTAATAATATTACGTAATCAAGAAATAAATTTCATCCTTTACAACAACAAATGCCATAAATTAAGATGTTAGCAACATTCTTCACAAAGCACAATTAGCTAAGTAAATGATCTAACTGAAATGCAATGAAGAAGATATGAGTTCTCAAATAGAGATATTTTCAAACACATTGTTTTATCTATATTTTTCCTCTATCTTATTAAATTTTTCATTAGAAATTATATCACCTCATGTTAAACATTCCAAAAACATAGGCTTATCTAAATGAATTAATGATAAGTTTTATCAAGATACAAAATTAATATTGTTCATCTTTCCTGAAATTAACAACATGAGCTCAATATCCTCTGTCTTGATACATTATAGATCAAAGTGAACCAATAAATGCCTATACTTCCAGATAGCACTTGGTCGCTAGAGGATGAAATGGATTTAGCTTCTCACAATTGATTCTTCATAGATCACAGTCATGAATCACATGTAAAAATGAAGAACACCTAATTAGTAAATTCTGTTTCAAATATTCTATTTCTAAACAATTAATCATACCTGTTGATTTCAGCATTCAAGTAGAAACCATTCCAATCTATATGATTTTAATATCAACCCCATCTCATCTGAGTCATAACCATCCTCTAATTCACAAGGGTACTCAGCACTGTCTAATGCATTGTTCAATTCTAAAGAGGAAATTGTTTCCAAGTCATTCACCAGGAACAACACTAGTAAACGAGATTCAATTCTGTTATTATTCCTAAATACGATCCCTTAATCGACATCTTATGTTTGTGTCTTGATTTTATACTATGCTGCATATTGAGAAGCTCAATTTTGAACACTCACCTGATGTGAGCTTCTTACAAAATAAGAATATCTCAAATTTTATAATTGTGGAAAATCAGTAAAGTACAACTTGAAATTTCAATTGATAAGGTTTATCATCATTTATTTTCCTAAAAGAGCGTCAACAAGAGAGTAGATGTTTCTCACATACATTCATAAACTAATTTCAAATAATAATCTTCTATTGACCTATCATCTATCCATTTTTCATTGATCCATTCTTTGAAAGATATTTGTAATTATTTCTTTCCCTAGATTGTTAATAATTTCATACTGAAATATAACATCAACAAACTATACATCATTGTTTAAAAGATACTTTTACAACATGTGCTACGCTCATCTTCTTTAAACCTCTCCTGACTCCACAATGAAAACCATCTAGTATTTCAAAGAATTAACCCAAATTCAATCAAGTGCTACTTCCTCAAGGAAGGTGATAAAAATAACCAAAACACAACAATATTGCTTTTGCATTTTAGCTTCTTAGTTTAACATATTTTCATTTTTATGTCTAGATACATACACAAAAGAATTGAAAATTCTCAGATGGAGATTTGCTACACTTATACCTAGCCATGTTTCCTCTATTAAGTTATAAAGAGAATATCAATTTAGATTAATTTTCTTTTGTTTGTATTTATTTCATTATTTCATATTTTCACAAAGAAAGTAATGAATCTAATTTATTTTGGCATCCATTTCAATTATAAAAGAATCTTTAGAGAATTTTAGTGCACTTGAATATTTGGATCTATAAATATCCTGCTGCTTCCTTCAATGCCATTCTGCTTCTTCAAAATCTTGCTCATTTGAGTTAGAAATCAAAGATTGCACATCTCTGGCAATTTTTTGGCTCTTAATTATTTCAAAAAAGAGCCTGTTTTCACCATGTTTCTTCCTCATTATAAATGAGGTGATGCAATTTGAAAATCATTACTTGTAGACTCTGAGATTCAAATAAGTAGGTGATGCTGAATACAGTAAATTTTAAAGAACTTGAAGCCTCTATGTGCTGTAGTAAATTCTTCAGGTATGTGTTTTGTAATGTTCATCACCATTCATTGTTGTTTTTAAACTTTCATGTTGTTTTTATTTTATTTGTTTGAGTGGGCAGTTTTTCATTAATTTGATTATAGATTTAGAGTAAAGAAAATGCGTAGATCTTTTCAAATCTCAGCACTAGTGTTCACAAAGCAGCTATATTTCCTGTCTAAAATTGAGGGCTATTTAATTTTTTCTTCTGTCCATCAAATCATGCATGCTCCTAATGGTCTCTTAGAAATCATATCACATCATTTATCAGTAATCTCTTCATAAAGGTGCTCTGATAAATTACTCTCCTTTACTAAATATTTTACCATAATGAATTGAATCAAGATTATTTCTTTAAATAGCACTTGTAATAATCGTTTCTTTTATCCATTAATTTAAATAAATGCTTCTCACTCACATATTATCACTAATCACAAATTGGAGGCCTGAATGAGTATATCTAAATATCTGATCCCATATGCCCATTCCCTATGATTCCATGAACCTTCCACCATATCACATCATCCAGATTTAATATTTTGATGGGAGGCAAGCCATTTACTTCCTAATAATAACAATGTGTGTCTTCATATTTCTTCTTCATTCTCCTATAAATTTATCTCACTAAACTTTGTGATGTCCACACACTTCAGATCCGGCATGACATTTTAATTCGCTTAAATTTACTTGACTTCATCCATAAATCACATCTTAAGTTGTAAGAGAAACAGTGTTCTATAGTCCTATTGTGTTAGTAATAACTTTTTATTTAGTATTATTACTAACAAAATGGGACCCTAAAGGTAACCAAAAAAAAAAAAACAATAGGATTGCTGCTTAGAAAATAAATTATCAGTAAAACCTATAAAAACCCTTGAAAGAATATTATAAATCTTAAAGTTACGAGATTTTGAATAAATGCCTTTGAAACAAGAGAATATCCATAAATAATAATAGAATTTCGATAAAACATTTGTTCTTAAGATCTTATAATAAAACAATTGTTAATAACATCTTTTATGCTTTTCAAACAGATGCGTCTTTTATTTTGCTATGCTTCTTTTCAAATATGCGATCATGCGATTTTGCGATATGCGCTGTTGTGATTTTTGCGATATGCGCTTTGCGCTATTGCGCAATTACCGTTTTTGCGCTATTTTTTATGACTGTGATGATTTCATATTGCGATATTGCAACATTGCGATATTGCGATATTACGCAGCAAATCGCAGATCGCAATGTCGCAGATTCATGTAGGCGCGCTATCCCAAGGAAATATTTCCATATGTCAAATCCGTTATGTGCTTTAATGATTATATTAAATGATTGGATTGATTATTAATGTGAAATGATATTGTGTTTAGAGTGAAAGTCGTTTCACAATTAAAATATTATATTTCATCCGCGTTCATATTCAAAATAGTCTCATCACCTTTCTAATATCATTACTCTCATTTATTCGTAAAACGCAGGCACGAAGGAGCGAATTACTATACAAAGCTTCCGGTATACACTATGGGTAAGAAGGAGAAGAGCTCAAATTCTGAGAACAAATAAATGGCTTCGCTATACGCAGACACCGCCTATAACAAGGATGCCGGCATATCCACTTGGGAAGGAATGTACAATCTGTTAGAAGATGAAAACCCTGTGGTGATAAAAGTTGTAGCTACAGCAGGTTCCAAAGATTCGTCTGAAGCAAATCTTAGAGACTTGGCTTGCTCATTTCTGCATAGAATAGCAGCAAGGGCAAGGATTCTCCCATACACAGACATGGTGAGATGGGTCCTGGACAACGCTGATATTTCAGACAGGCAATTGAAAACTCCATCTGAAGAGGTAATTGGCTCATTTACCATAGAAGATGTGAGATTAATGTATAAGCTGCCAGAACCACAGGCGACTTACAACAGAAAATTCATGGAATATTTTGCCATAGAACACGCGAATTTGGCAGAATGCACAAAGGAGTGGACTAAAAGAAGTGAACCATTGAAAAAAAACAAACAAGGTATGTACAGCACGAGTTCGCTTACCTCTCCTTATTGTTTTACCGCTGCCATGTTATGCAGGCTTTTTGGAAAGCCTGACATAAATATGATTTTACCCGAATGGCTTCCTTTGTTGAATGCGGCCGTTAATTCTACAATTGTAGACTGGGCCAAAATCCTATCTGATACTATGACCACTACTATTTTTCAATACCGGACCAAACGAAATGTTTCCCAGCGGGTTTATCCGCCTTTTTATTTATCTGCTTATGTCATGGACGCCATCTGCTATGTCTCTAAATTCCCTGTAATGGGATGGAAATGGACTATCCAAGACCCTTTGCCCATTCATGTGTACCATAAAGAACTGTGGGAATCTAAATTTGTTCCCCATTTTTACCAAATTTGTCATGGAATCATGCTGCCATTGTACAGAACATTGTATAACAAGGATCCCCCAAGGTTATCCTCAAAAACAGAGGTTGATATTCTCCCCGTCGCAAGATGGTTTGGGGAGGAATTGTTCACCTATATTAGGGTTTTTGGAAGTTATGCTTCTCCACATGTGTTACCCTTATATGTTCCAGATAGACTTGTAGCCCGGGAAATTGCTTATCAGACCTGTAGTCAGGGAGGTATGACAAAAGACTTAAAAGACAAGAAAAGGGCATTTGGCCACAATTTCCCATAAAATGTGGAACATTTTCACTGTTGGATATTGGTCATGCATTTCATGAGATAGGCAACATTACATGCCTACAGCTGTTCAAATTCTCAAGAAGGTTATTTGACCAAAATGATATTGTTAAGAATTTTACCAATGCAATCAAAGTAAAGGAATTTGTTGCAGAGCAAGATCTTTTTGATGATATGTTCCAGGAAAGAAATTCATTTAAAGAAGTTTTGAATTCAGCTAGAGAGCGGCTATCTCCAGGGGATTTTCAGGAATTCAAGTTATACAGAGAAAGGAGACTAATTCCTATTCCTTTGGATAATCTACGCATAGAGCCTGCAAAGGAGCAAACTCCTAGTGTTAGTCTTAACAGCAGTTCAAGCACAGGTAAATCCAAATCAAAATCTGACAGAGATTTTGAACACTCCAATACATCCAAAGAAATGGAAGATAAAATGGAAGAATCCATCAAAGATTCTGCACAACCTAAAGAGCTTGCTCAACAGAAAATTTTGATTTCTCAACAAATAAATCCTCCTTCACCCAATGTACAGCAACAGCTAGTCACCATGGAGTTAGATAAAGAATGGGAAACCTTTAATCAATTGATTAACGTAGAGGGACAGAATGTACAGACTCCTGTCCAAACAACCAAAGTTTTGAATGTAGGAACAAGCAGCACATCCGCAGTAACAGAGCACATTCCAATCACACCCTCCTCTGAAATTGTACTTAATGTAGAGGACATTCCTCCTCTAGATGTATTTTACAACCCAAAATATAAAGCAGTAGTAAAGAGACAAAGGAAAAAGAGAAAAATAGAAAGTGCAATTGCTACTGAACCAGAACAAGTAGATGTTTTGTGGAAAGATCCTACCACAGAGCCTACTCATAATCTCACTAAGTTATCACAAATAATAGGAGCTTATGCTTCTGCAACAATTGATAAAGAAGTTGAGATACAACTTTTGTTGGATGAAAAAGAAGAACAGATAAAGGATCTGCAACAGCAATTGCAACAGGTACAGGCCAATCAGGAAGCACAATTAAAACTTGAAGAGTTACAACAACAACTTCAAGAAATCCAAGCACAACATAAGGATGATCCTAATCTTCCAGAATTCATTTTAGAAACCATCTCTTTGAACAATCAACTACTGCAACAAGAGGAAGTTTTCTGCCAAAAAATATTGCAATGGAATTATTTGTGCCAAGAAAGCGATAAAATCACAAGTCATGTCATAGATCTACGAAATGATTATGATTTGATTAATGAAAAAATTAATGATTATTTAGCATGGCAAAAGACAGAAGAAGGCAGAAAAGCTGGTGCACCCATCATTAATGAAAACCACAAAGAAATACTGTTCACTAATTGGGATGCACAAATCAGAAGAGCAGAAAGGGCAGCAAAGGAGGCATCTACAGCGGCAAACACTCTCACTGATTGTGTAAATGACAATTTACACAAAGCTAACTTGATTTCTGAAACTGTTCCAGGTTATCTCCCACAGGCAAATCAATTGCAAGCAGAATGGAGGCAAAAGGCAGAAGAGAGAGCAAAATCCATCCAAGGGCTGACAAGATTAAATTGGGACTCATACTGGATGTACTTGGTAAAGCCACACAGTTAGCACAGTGCACTCAATTGTATTATCAATGCTACAGAGAAGATTGCTCCTACGCTTGCCGACTCTGTCTTCTCAGGACAGTTGAATTCAGAAGTCGGTCAACCGCATCTTCTTAAAATTATGCTAGATGCCTGCAAGATCAAAGATCAAGTTCATAGTTAGATAGATTTAGTTTTAATTTCACTGTATTTTAGCCTAGGAAAAGGACGGTCATTGAACCGAATCCTTATTTTTTGTAATAAACTATTTTTAGAGTTAGTTAAGTAGTATTTAAACCCCTCTCATGCATTTAGAGAGGGGTCCCGGATCTTAATATTTTTGGACTTGGAGATTGCATTTCTGTACTCCATTGTCTTATATATTTTTTGAAAAGGATCACATCTGGTGATTTTCATGCGGAATTATCTTTGAAGTGTTGCATTTCTGTACCTTGGAATTTGGTTTTGCATTATAATTACTGGATAGAGTATCAGAATGCATTTGAAATTATTCAAGATGAACAAGGTATTTCTATCTGTTCACTGTTGATCTCTTTTGTTTTATGATATTCGTTTTAAAATTGCTATCATTTATATGTATATTTGCTTTAACAACGCTTCCTTTTATATATCATTTCTGAGTATAATTGAAACGTTATTTTTCATAGTTACATGTAAATGGTATACAATGATGAATGCAATATGTTTATATCACTCTGTTTAATTTCTTAAATAGAGTTATCTTTATTTGTTTCTGCACATTTCAATTTGATTAATAATACATTTTCATGGTTATTGTTGAATTGGAACAATCTTAAGTTGTATTCACATATAGCTACCCGGGTTAGTATTAGAATTTCTTTACTAGTATTTAGCTTAGATTAGATAGTTTTATTTCAGTTAGTTTAGTATCATTTCCACCCATCCAATCCAATCTATTTAGTTACAAGGAAACTGGTCCTTTAAATCCAGTCAGAGCCACCATACCAAACGGAAGAGGAGCTGCCTTAAGGTTCCGACCGGGTGGTTTTCCCCGATGTTTGAAGCAGAGATTTTCTAGGCTTCAACATTTTTGGCACTAGAAGGAGGGCCTGAGCTATGAATGGCAAGTAAATCTTTATCCACAAGCCATTCCGAGAGCAAAACAACCTCATTAAATTCTTCAATTTCTTCTGAAATTCAAAATCCTAGAGAAGAAATTGCAGAAAATATTCAGACACCCACTACCAAAATCTCAAAACATTCAGATGATCAACATCCTGAGTCTCCTGAAGTTCAAGATCTAATTCATAAATTGAAAGGATTCTCATTATCTCTTGAAGAGTCTGAAATATCTGAAGGTAGTGTAACTTCAAAATTTGTTTCTTCCAAACCTCTTACTAAACTTCAAAGTGAAAAACTTGGTATATCTCCCAAAGAATTCCCTTTACCTAGTAGAGTCAAAATAATAAAAAACCAATCCGAATCAGCAAGTTCAACCTCTAATATCCAAATACCTGTTTCTGAAATCCCTTCTCAACAAAGTACAGTCATTTCCATATCATCTCCACAAACATCTTCTCCTCAATCCTCATCAGTCTCAACATCATCCATTCCAACAACTTCTATTCAAAAACCACCAGTTTCTACTATCCCTCTAGTAGTTGTTCCAATAATGGCACAGAGACCATGGTCTACTCCAGGAGCAGTCAACATGGCTGCACCTTTACATGATTTACCAGAAAATCCTGGAAAATGGCTTCCAAAGTTTAGCCCAGATCTTAACATTCAAGCTGAAGAACATATCAATAACTTTATGCTGGCTATTGATTTGAATGGAGTCACACAGGAAGATGTTGTAGTTAGAATATTCCCTTATACTCTTCAAGGAACAGCAGGGTCATGGTACTTCTCATTACCATCAGGATCTATAACAAGTTGGGACATTTTTGCAGATCATTTTTTAACCAAATTTGGAGATGACCGATCAATTGCAACTTTACTCAATGATCTCTCAAATTTGAAAATAGAACCCAAGGAACTGATTAAAGAATTTAACGCTAGATTCAAAAAACTCTTGAACAAAATTCACGTAGATTCGCAACCCAGTGAACAGGTCAGAATTGAATGGTACATAACAGCCTTACCCTCAAACATAGCAATTTTCGTGGACAGAGCTGCAAAACCTACATTAGCTGAGAATATGAAAGAAGCTATTGCAGTGGAAAAACATATCACTTCTCTGGAGAAGAAAAGTGCTCTTGAAGAAAGGAAATCAAAGAAGGTCAGCTTCAGAGATGATTCAAAGAAAAAGGCCAAAGATCCATATGACATGGAAGGTTTACAGAAAGTTCTTAAAACCATGTCAAATGAAATGGTTGAAATTAAAAAACAAGTGGCTGAAACTTCTACCAAGAAACCATTCCGAAATTTCAGAAGGAATCAAGTTGAATCTAAACCTCCTAATACAATTTCAAATGAAGAATCAGAAGAAGAAGAAGAAGAAGAAGATACATCTGTAGTATCAGATCAAGAAGACGAAAATGAAGGAATAGCTGAATTAAATGGAATGTGGGATTTTATTCTCCCTAATTCTGATAGTGAAGAAGCCATGCCTGTAAGTACTAGGAGTAAATCTACAGCAGAACCAGTGCAAGCAGTTCCTAAAAAGAAAATTGCAACTCCAAGTACCAAAGACAAACCCATTGTGAAGAAAAATTCTTCACTACCTACACAAAATCAACCATCCTCTTCTAATCCTCTCACATCAACAGCGAAGACTTTGGTAGTGTCAGAACCCATGGAATACAACATTGTTGAGGATATGAAAAAGATCAAAGCTAACATTTACTTACATGAACTCAGCAAACTAAAACACTAGCAAAAGTTGTTATTAAAAGAACTTAATGCTACACAAATTTCTCCTGTAGCAAGCGGTGTAGTTGCAAAAGCAGCGAGAGGAACTGGTAAACCACCAGATAAGGTAGATGCTACTGATACTGTGCTCATTGGGGAAAAGTCAAATTCTCAAACTCCTCCTTTTCTTTTGACTTATGAGATGTACAATAAAAAACTGCACAATTGTTTGATTGATTCTGGAGCTTCTTCCAATATTATGCCTACTTCTGTCTGTGCTAAATTGAATATTGAACCACAGAAATCAGCAGTTCATATCGTTCAGTTGGATCGCTCTAAAGTTCAAGTAGTAGGAGAAATCAATTCAGTTACTATCAGATTAGCCTCAGATCCTAGAATTGTCCAAAGAATTGATATTTTGATTGTTGATATCCCTGAATTTTATGGATTAATCTTGAGTAGGGACTGGTCTGCGAAACTTAATGGTTATATCTCGACTGATTATTCACACATGTGGCTTCCTTATAAAGGGAAACCAAATCAAATCAAAATTGAACGAGAAAAACATATGACGCACACTGTCACTGAATTTGAACAGCCTAATGAACCTGTGGCATTCAACAACAATATTCTTGGAGGTTATTCTGCTAAATCATTTCTCGAAAATTTCAAAGCTCCTCAATCACCTTTTTCTGTAAATACTTTTGTTTCTCAGATAGAAAAATTTTCACAGTCTGATTCTTCTAGAATTGTAAATATTTCTGATGTAATTATAGATAAGCCAATAGATAAATATTTATTTTGGTCGTTATATTTCGATGGATCAAAGTCTAGTGATGGAGCTGGAGCTGGATGTATCTTAATTGATCCAAATGGGGAGAAAACCATGCTGTCATGCATGTTAGAATTTGAGTGTACTAACAATACTCCAGAATATGAAGCCTTGGTTCAAGGACTTTATAAAGCTATAGGGTTAGATGTTAAATACTTGAAAGTCTTTGGTGATTCCGAAATTGTAATTAAACAAGTTAGGAATACTATTCATTGCCTTTCAGGACATCTTAAACACTATCAAACCCTAGTGCAAGATCTTACCACTCATTTTTTAGCATTCAATATCTCTCCTATTCTTAGGAATCAGAATACATCAGCTGACTTGTTAGCTAGTGTTGCATCTAAACTCCTACTTGCTGAAGATTGCAGTCCTGATAGGTTTTCTGTAGAATTGATTTTTCGTCCATCTGTCCCAGACAATGTTACAAATTGGAGAGTTTGCCATCATGATCAAGATATTCTAAATTTCATGACTTCAGAGAAATCATATAATGACCAAATTATTGACGAAGATGATCATGATTTACAAATTGCTTCAAAAGGTAATGAAAACCCCATTCCAAAATCTGTTGTTAAATTAGAGGATTTATATGACATTAGAGACAGATTCAAGAAAGTTGTTAATTCGAAACTTCAAAGTTCCACTTTGAAGTTTGAATTAGTAAATCTTGGTTTTGATTCTAAACCTCAAAACATTAATTTAGGACTCAATTTAACACCAGAGGAAAGGAGTGCATTCATTAAACTGCTGAACAAGTATAAAAATGTGTTTGCTTGGAATTATGATCTCAACTCCTCTTTGGAGGGCGAATCAACCACAAAACCCTCTACTCTATGTTCATTTTTTATTCTAAATGATACTTGACAATCCACGATCGATTTGTGATTAGAAGGAGAGACCAAGAATATTTGGATGGCGTAAATAAATTCAATTTAAATAAAAATTTGTATTGGTCGTTTAATAACTATTTTTATAATTATAATTAAATAAAAATATTAACCCGAAAATTATAGTAAATTAATTCAAATTTACAAAATTAAATCGTAAAAAATTAGAGTTGAATTGATAAAAAAAAAATGACCTACTATCACTTATTAACTAGTTCAAAATATGTTTTGAGCAGGTTTTGTATTATTTCGTTGAGTGTCTTCTCGTATACCAAGAATTTGAGGAGCGTACAATGCCTCTTAAAAAGGAGTGTTGATGTATGAAACTATTTAAAAAAAAAAAAAAAAAAAAAAACCTATGATTTATGGAACTATAAACTAAAAACGATTATGATGTATGTTAAAAAATGAGTTAGAAGAGCTGGAATTGTCGTTGATGTTAAATTTTTTTCTTTAGTTTACCATTTAAATGTTATTTGATTGTGTTGAGAGGCGCAATCTATACTTCAGTATGATCTCAAAGTGGGGTATGTCATACTCTCATTCAATAATTAAAAAAATTTGGTTATTGTCGACTTAAATCTTAAAAAATAAAAATAATTAGGTATTAGTTTAAAAAATAAATTTTAATAGCTCTATAACTAACAAAAACAGTTAAAATTAAAACAACCAATTATTTGATCGGATTTTGAACATTACATTTTAAAATTGCATGTTTAATTTAACATTTTTGATCTAATGTCACTCTTATTTAAAAATAAATTTAATTATTATTTATAAACATAATATAAATATAAAATATAAAGAGACTTAGGTATGATAAATAAATAAAAATATAAATAAATGAGAGGTATGTTAAATCAATAAAACCTCCTTTGATACTTACTCTAAAGTTATGATAAATAAATAAAGCTTCTTTTTATATTTACTCCATAAATCTCTTTATATTTACAATAAGTCAAAAAGAAGTTTTATTTAGGTGAAGTTTATATGTCAAATACCATGGACCAAATTATTATTAATACCATGGGCTAAATACCATATTCATAAAAGAGATATGGTAAATAAATAAATCAATATAAAAGAGGTATAAAGAGGCATGATAAATATATAAAAACATATCAGATATCATGATAAATCAACATCTAATTATATACCAAATCTATGGACCAAATACCATGGTAAATAAAAGAGGTATGGTAAACAAATAAAACCTATTTTTATATTTACTCCATAAACCTCTTTATATTTACTAACACTCAAACAATAGGTTTTATTTAGGTGAAGCCTATAGGTCAAATACTATGGGCCAAATTATTATTAATACCATGCCAAAAAAACCATTATTATCCCTAATATTAATATTAAAATATTAATAGTATTATTATTGTTATTAAATCTAATATCCATATTAATATTATTATATTTAATAATTTTGGATTAATACAATATTAATTTTTTTATATTATTATATATATTAATATATCATGATATATATTAACTCTAGATATATATGGAAGGGAAGAAGAAAGTCATAGAGTGATACACGTGGAGAGATAGAGGGAGTGAGAAGGAAGAGACGAGGATAAACTCAAGGAGAGGGGAGAGTAGGAATGAAGAGAGAGAGAGAGAGAGGGAGAGGAGTGAGAGAGGTAGAAAAGGGTACGAGAGAAAGAGGGAGACATAAATATGGAGGGGGGGAGAGGAGGACAGAGGGATGGAGATAGTGAGGGGATTGGAGGGCAAAGAGAGAGAGAGAGAGGGGGGGGAAGAGAGAGGGAGGTGGGAGAGAGGGAGGGATAGAGAGATGGATTTGGAGGGTGAGAGAGGGACGGAATAATAAATACAGAGAGAGTGAGAAGTGGAGAGAGAAAGGGAGTGACAATGGAGAAATAGAGAGAGTGTGTGTATGTTTGGGGGTGAGATAAAGAGAAAAATGAGAGATGGAGGGAATGGGGGGAAAAGGAGAGAGGGAGGGATATAGTGACAGAGTTGGAGGGTGAAGAGAGGGAGAGAGAGGGAAAGAGAGATATATAGACGTGGGAGAGAAAGGGAGAAGGGGAAGGAAGAGAGAGAGGATGTGAGAGAATGGAGAGAGGGAGGGAAAAAGAGATGGAGTTGGAGGGAGGAGAGAGGGAAAACAATTTATTGCACTAGATGCATTGATTTCATTTTGGATGGTGATTTCTAATCCTATTTGATTTCTTGCACTATATACATTGAATTTAGTGTAGATTTTGAGAGAGAGAGAGAGAGTGTGTGTGTGAGAGAGGGAGAAAGAGGAAGAAAGAGGATTAGAGAGAGAGAGAGAGAGAGGAAGAGAGTGATGGGGGAAGAGAGAAAATTGGAGGGAAAAGATAGAGAGAGAGAGAGAGGAGGAGGGACGGAGGGAGATAGAAGGAGAGATGGAGTTGGAGGGGGAGAGGAGGGAAGAAGAAATACAAAGAGAGTGATAAGTGGAGAGAGAGATTAAGTGACAAGGGAGAGATGGAGAGAGATTGTGTATGTTTTGGGATGAGATAAATAGACAAAGAATGAGATATGAAGAGAAGGGATGAGAGAAGGAGAGAGGTAGGGATATAGTAATGGAGTTGGAGGGTGAAGAGAGACAGAGAGAGAGATGTAGGAGAGAAATGGAGACATAGGAAGGAAGAGGGAGGATGTGAGAGAGTGGATAGAGGGAAGAAAACAAAGATGTAGTTCGAGGGGGGAGAGAGGGAAGAATATTTCTTGCACTAGATGAATTGATTTCAGTGTAGATGGAGATTTCTAATCCATTTTGATTGCTTGCACTAGATGCATTGATTTTAGTGTATATGTTTATTTCTAATTATATTTAATTGCTTGCACTATATGCATTTATTTCAATGTAGATGATTTCTAATCCTATATGATTTCTCGCACTAAATGCATTGATTTCAGTGTAGACGGTGATTTTTTATCCTATTTGATTGCTTGCACTAGATGCATTAATTTCAGTGTAGATGTTGATTTATAATTATATTTGACTACTTCCACTAGATGCATTGATTTCAGTGATGTTGGTTTCTAATACTTGCACCATATACATTGATTTCAGTGTAGATGTTGATTTCTAATCCTATTTGATTACCTACATTATATGCATTAATTTCAGTGTAGATGTTGTTTTTTAGTCCTAATTGATCGTTTGCATTAGATGCATTGATTTCAGTGTAGACGTTGATTTCTGATTTGATGTAATTGGATGTACATTGATGGTACATTAATTTTAAAGTGACTGGATTAACATTTTGCATTAATTTCACTGTAAGCAGGAAATATTATTGACAATGTACATTTTTATTTCTTTAGTAATTCAACCTATTAATATCGAAGAGCAAGAGAGACAATGTATGATGTTCAGTACAATAGTTTCAACTAAATATTTAAATGGTTTATGATTTCAACTGTCCTTTTCATATGATCCATATGAAAAGATGGCAAAACTAACAAAGGTGACAATAAGAATAGTAGAAGAAAAGAATTTAAGATTCATTACAATGAAGACTATTTGTAATTGAGTGCATTCTTATTATTCACATTTTCTATCATTCAACAATATTACATTGTCACTTTGCATTCAAAATTTTTATTTCATCATTTTTCATCATTAAAGTTATTAACAATATTTATCTCAACAAACCGAGGTAACTAAGCAAATTTTTAAATTAAAATGACCAATTAAATATCAGACATATTTAGCATATATAAAACTATTATATTTATATTAAATGTATTTACATATTATTCATAAAATTAATCATATGTTCTATATATTTTCCTTGGCTTCACACGACTGGAACTACCCTAGATCCATCTAACTCCGGATCTATCATGCACCGAGAGGGATCAAATCTCTCGAGGTGCAAACCTTTCCTCAAGTTTTGCACTCAAAAAATAGGTTTGCACCTCTAGAAATTTGATCCCTCTCGGCGCATGATAGATCCAGAGTTCGATAGATCTAGACTGGTATATAAATACACATTCATTGACTTATTGGACATCTTTGAAAATGGGATTCATCTTATTTCGAAAATTTTCATGAAGCTTTATAATTAAATTGATGTTATGGTGCTACTTCTCATATCGAAGAGTAATTTAATCTATAAATAAATTTATTCTTTTAATTGAAAAGTTCCATTAAATATGTGACTAATTCTCCTCTGAAGGGTTTTCATGACTTATTTTAAATTTATTCCCAAAAGAGTCCTCCAAACACACGATCTATGATTAAAACGTATGAACGGATTTAGAAGATTGGATTTGTCGACAAATAAATGGACTCGAATTTCTAACTACTCCAATCCTCTCATGGTCACTTGAATATCATATTTAAATTTATAAAGTTAACGAAACTTCAAATTCAAATAAACATGAGTCCTTTTGGAAGAAAATATAAAATATAATGATAAAATGGACTGAATCTATAGAAAGAGAAATAATTAATTAAAATTGAAACTAAATTAAAATTAATATAATTATTATTGGAATTATCTAAAATTTGTTAGTAATATTAGAATTATTAAAATGAAAAAACAAATATAATTAAATAAAAAGATTAAAAGAATAAAATAAAATAAAGATATTTACAATTTTTATTTGGTCAAAATTCAAAAAAGTGAGGGTTAAGCATTGAAATTTAAAAATTATTATTATTTTATTAATTAATATAATTATTGGATTTATAATTTATTATTTTAAGGTTATATTAATATTATGAGGAAATTATAGAGATAAATCCAAAAGAATAAATTTAGCATTTACTTTTTTTATATGTTTATATATGTTAAAATAGACAATAGACCTCTTAAGATAGCAAGAGATTGCTTCAAACTTTTTAAATTTTCGTTGATGGATAACTCTCTCAGATGGCCAACAGACTTGGTTTCCTACAAGCAAGTTGAGATCAACAGAAATACATATTAATGTAACTTGCATTTTGTCAAAATGAATGAATAGCCAAACACTACCAAGTTTACAAAAAACAAAAATTGAATTAGAATATATAAAAAATATTAAATTTATGATTTGGAGTCAATATTAAATTAGTCAAATATTTGAAATGGTTAAGAAACCAAATATTATTTAAATTATTAAATACTTTAATTTTATTTATTATATTAAGGATGGTCCATTGGAAAAGAAAAATAATAATAATAATAATAATAATAATTATTATTATTATTATAAATATAAATAATAATTATTATAAAATTAATAAGTAAATGCATTAAATTAATTAAATATTATAATGGGGAATGACTATGTAAAGAGAAATATTAATCACAGTAAGAATTTTATAAGGAATGGGAAGGAGTAATATCAAGGAGAAAATTAGAGGGAAGAAGAGATTAGTAAGGGCTAGAATTTAGATTAGAGGAAAAGTGTTTAGATGATAAGAAATGGATGGTGGGTTTCCAAGAATGGCTTAATTGGTATCCATCATCCCGATTAAAGTATTAGGATGTTTTCCAATTTCAAGAGCTTCCCTAATGACCCAATTGGAATGGAATGGGGCAGATGCTAAGTTTTTGGTTTTGTCAAAACAAATAAGGTGTTTGGTACTAAAGAACAAGTTCAAATGAACAGTTATCAATTATAAATTAGGTATATATACCATCATCATAGAATATATTCATATCATCTCATATCTCATATCTCATATATGTATATATATGTGTTAGTTAATAATATGTTAGTTACAGTTTGGAATTGGCATTTTGATTACATATCTCTATTTTGTAACTCTAATTTTCACCTTTGGTTTCCCCTCTCAGGGGAGAGTACATTTCATGCTTTGATCTCTGGTTTCCCCGCTTAAGGCAGAGTTTGTCGATGGGAGAGGCTCAATCCCCCATGATCTCGAGACTGTACATTTTGTATGTTCCACTGTTAATTTAATGTAATTATATGTGTTTACAAAAAAAAGTATACAATTGGTAAAAAAGTAAAATAAATATATATCAAACACTATATTAATAATAAGTATACATACCCCGAATGCGGGTGCTTTATGAAGATTATACGGCATTGAACTTGTGGGTCGGCGCATGGCAGGGCCACATGCCCACCCACAAGCCACACCAACGAACATTTAAGAGCTCTGGCTATCACCCTGAGCTACATTTATTCCATTGCAAACATCGAGGGTGCTCCCTCCGCCTCAAAATGACGCTCCTCGCTCATTCGCCTGGTTATGTTCATCGGCCTCCTGGTTTTGCTCTTCGGCCTCCTGGTTCTATGCATCTCCAGTCTTCTCCTTTGCGAAGCTACTGTCCCCCTAAAGTCGCAGAGCCAAGCTCCTGCACGCCGACAGGGAGACGTTGTAGTCTTCGGTGCTGTATAGAATTCCTCCCGGGCCACCATTACTCACAGAGCATCCTCTGTCGTTTTCACCTCTCTGCTGCCTCTGGCCTCACCACCACCTCTGAGCTTTAGTCGCGGTGGAGCCACCGCCCTGCTTCTTCTACCACCCAGAGCGCCATCCACCCCTACTGTGCCACTATGCCTCGACTCAGGCATCGCATGCGATGCAGGCACGACAGCAGCAGAGGTCACGCTGCCTGTCCGTCGCCCTCTTCTCAGTCCAGTTCTTTGTCTTCTTATTTGGAACATTCTTGGGGTAGGTATCCCGAAACTTGCAGCAAACGCAGCCACTTGGTTGGTCTGTCTCGCCCCTCAGCTCGACCCTCTGCCTGAGAGCCCTCTCCTCAGCCTCTGCCTCGCTTGGTCCCCTCTGTCATTTCGCAGACCCCCAATTCTGCCCAATTCCATTTTCTTTGCTCCTTAGACCACCCCCTTGTTGTAGCCACCATCTCGGTTTCCTTCCGGGAGGAGCCCGCCAAGGTTCCCATCCACGGTCTGCCCATTCTGCAGAAGCGCCCTTACAGTGACCTTGGCCCCTCTGTGGATGAGGATAAGCATCATGTTTCTGGCAAGCACAATTTGCGCTCGAACAGCAGCAGCAGCTCAGGAAATAGCAAGGACGGCAAGGAGCAGAGCAAGCAGGCCATGGGTAAAGGTGGTGAAGCCACAACACCTCGACATGTAGCACTTGCCACCCAGGACGTCGACAACGATGAAAACAAATGTCTCATCGTAGAAGAGAATCCTCCTGCACCCCATGACACCTAGGCTATCAGGTTTTCTGCGGTTTATGGATCTCAACATCATGATTTTGTTAAATGTTACTATCTATGTTTGGCACAGTCAATTTTGTCTGTATAACATTGGTTTCCTCACGCAAGCCAGCGAATCAAACTCTCTTTGGGCTGGTTTCCCCTGCGTGTGAAGCTCCTTTTTTGTTGTTTTGTTGCAAACTATGCCATTGATACAGGCTTGAACTACAGAGGCCAGAGCCTTCATGTATATTATGTTTAACTAATAGAATTTAATCTTACTTAAAAAAAAAAAAAGTATACATAATATTATTATATTTATATTATATTCATTAATACATTTAATGTTATTAATAAAAAATTTCACAAAATTAGGAGTTTAAGTAGAAAAAAAAATTGCTACAATTTTTAGCCTTTTCTATTAGTTATAAGTAATTTTACTTTCTTCCTCGATGGGGTTGGGCAATTAAGGCGACAGTTGACAGTGCAAAGGTCTGTGGAGCTAGTCGGTCCTCCACATTGTTAGGGTCCTATAATAATAGGGTTCATAAATTTTGAATTGACTTTGATAGTCTTGTAAATATGTACATACCTTGCTTTCTGCAAGTTGTTTTCACATATTTTGAAAAAATGAAAAAATAATAAAAAAAGCCAAAAAGAGGGTAAAAAGTCCTAAAAGAAAGATCAAAGGACTTAGGAAATATAGACCCCAAAAGAAAAAAGAGATGAAAATAAGACCTGAAAGTGAGCAAGATCAAATGCCACTACTTTTATTTTTACTGCAAGAATAATGATTATGTGCAGAGTGTCAATAAATGCCATAATCCATGATTAGTTAAACAGTTTAATCTTAATTCTTCATGCTTTCAATTTCATGTTTTAAATAGTGAATAAAGATTTTTCAAACAGTTTAACTTGACAAATCAGTAGATAGATAGAGAATAACGAGGAGCTCAACAATTTAATCTAAGCCTTCAGATGAAATAAGGTAGATCTAGATAGTTTTATGCTTTCAAAGAAAATTGTTTTAAGGTTGCAAGCCTAAATGCACCTACAAAATGAAGAAAAAATGTCAGAAATAAAGTTGGGTAGGTAGAAAGTGGAGCAAGCATGTAAATAAGAATTCATCGGGTAAAATCACTAATTTCCCCTCTCCTATAGGTATTCAGTATTCTAAACTTTCAATCAAAGAGGCTCAGAGCATTTCTCTGACTTTTGTTGGGACTGGACCTAAGGCTCGATGACTGATAAGTTAAAAATATTGAATTCCTGCCTTAAACTCTCATTCATCAACGTTGACCCTTCATTCATACATCAAAACCCCTTTTTTCCCATGTAAAGGCACATTCTTACTTAGTAAAATTGTAAACCGAAAATAATTAACTTCATTCTTTTCAAAAACATTCATAAAACCGTCAAAATTACATTTATTCTTTAAGTATTAGTGAAATAATATAAAAAATGACCAATGCTTTATTTTTCACATTTTACTTAGAGATAGCATGTATTTTTCCATTTCACTACCCTTTTCATATTAACTTTTAACCTATTTTTATTAAATCCCTAAAAATACCTTCCCCTAGTTATTAAATCCATTATATTTTAATAAACCCCAAAAACCCACTATTTTAAACTTTAGACCAAAGTTAATATATCCCATGTGCGCAAAATAAAATCCCCGCCCAATTATTCCCCTTGGTCTAAAGATACCTATATGTAAATATCTCGCCCCATGTAGTTTAAACAACTGTTGAGTGCATTTGATTAAACTATATAATATATACTATATATATCGCGCCCACAAATAAAGTTTGAAACATTTTACAAATGTTTTAAATAAAAAATTACCCTACCCACCACATATTATAAAAGCCCTAAGGTTTAAAAACCTTGTTCAAACGCCTTTATTATAATGTTTTATCCCGCGGCATAACACACCTTGGTCCCACCTATCATTCCAGTGCAACTCCTGAATTAATCTCGACCCTTCGCTTTCAACTTCCAGATCCGACGTTTCATATCTGATATCACGCAGAATAGATGCATGATCACCCAACCACCAAATCTGCGCAAAATGGGTGCTTTCCCATTAATCTCTCTACTCCATGTGCCAATCATTGGATCACGTGGGTTAAGCCAAAAACTGCTTATCACCCAATCTCTACGCGATAACCAATCTGGTTTTAACCCTTTGAATTCTGAAACCGCCCTCCTGCCTGATGCGACTTGCATTCAATGCCAGTCTAATACACCTGAAATATTTAACAAAACCTTTGGAAATGCATTTCATATCTATCTTGCACGTTTAACCTATTGCATTGCCATCTCCTGACTGTAAAAACACAGTTTTAAGCCATCTTCCGCCATTTTTTCGCCCGAAACCTGCAATATTTACCCAATAAACCTCTGAAGACTGCTGAGGAGCTGTGCATTGCTCCAAACAATCCACTAAAGCCATCAATTCAACCAGAACCTCAAGAAACTCTTCCAAAAATCCGATACCTGCATTACAACAGGTATTTTTCTTAAAAAATCGAACCTCCAATCAATTTAAAGACCATTTTATAGAACAAACAGTTTCAGAGTTTTAAAAAATCAATTAAAAACTGCCTAAAAGTCCCAAAAACAGGCCAAACTCTGTCAATTTCTTCCTCAGAAACCCTATTTCTCTCCTGCGCACCATTTCTAAAGAAATTGGTGAGTTTTCACAGTTTATTAATCTATTTTAAGCCCTAACATAAGCCAAAAAACCTTTGCAGGTTACCCAAACCCTCTGTGATCCTTTTTAAAAGAGTTTTCAGTCCTATTTCCATTAAAAATACTCAGGAAACCCCTGTTTTATATTTTAAACCAACTCTCAAGCCTCTAAACCTCTTTGACAGACCTATTGAACATAAAACCCAAAGAAAAGCCTATACTTTGCCAAAATTTACCCATTTAGGCCTCTGCTATAGTAAAATTTCTTCTACAAACTGTCTAAACTTGTAGAAGTAGATCAAAATGCCTAAAAAACAGAGTGCAAGCAAACCTAAAGGTTCTAAAGCACCTAAACCTACCCCTTCCACGACTTCAAACACTGTTATTGTTGTCAATCCATTACAACCCCCAGTTGTTGATATTGAACACATTCCCCTAGCTGATACTAATTATAAAATAGCAGATCCCATAGTTGAATTTAACCTATTAGATATTCATAACTAGTGCTATGAGAAGTCTTTAGATGATCATGGAGAAGTTCATATTTGGGAATCCCATTTACCCAAGTATGTTGTCCCATTGACTCACCCTTATGAGGAGATTATTAGATTGTGTCAGCAGTACTATATTCCAGAACAAAGAGCTATTGTAAATGCTAGTAAAGAAGTCCTATTTACCATCACTGCAGAGTCAATTAACCAAATGTTGTAGCTTTAGCTTGACCCCCAAGCAGTCCCTTTGTCTATTGAGACCCTCTCCAAGCTATACGTTGGCCTAGATTTTCCTAAAAGGTTCATGATTTTTCAGACTTTTATGCCTCTGCATGTAGAAATTCCCAAGTTAAATCCTCCATATTCTACTACTAAATTCCATGAAGGATCAAGACATGTAATTTCCATGCTCTCTTTCATACATGGATATTTCACTGATGAACACACTTATGATTCCATCTTGGGATTCTTGTCCACCTTCTCTCCAGGTCAACCACCTTCAGTGATATTTGATTATGTTGGTTTCATTGTTGATAGTATTCATCATCAATTGACAAATTTGCAAATAGAGGGAGTGTTCAGACATACCACCTACCTTTTCCACATGTTTCTATACTTCCAATCAGATAATTTTCCAATCACTCTTCAAAAAATTGACATAGAGTCAAATCCTCTATTTGTCATTTTTTGGACATCATTACTCAGAAAAGAATTTATAGATTTCAGTTATTCAGAGTTTGCAGAGTTATTTTTACATCCAGTGATCACCACGTTGACCAAGACAGAGCAACCTATAATAAATGAGGAAATGAAGCAGATATTGAAGTTATCAGAGCAAAGTAAGGTTGATGACTGGTATTTGTATGAGAAATATACTGAAATCAGAGTCTTTGGGTCAAACTTGTTACCTTACAAGTTACCTAAACATCCTTCAATGAGGATCTTTGCCTTGGAGTATATCAGGCAGATCCTAAACTCTGATTCAATCAATTTCATGGTAGCTAAGAAGAAGACCCAATTCAAACTTAAAAATCAAATTGGGCCATTCATATGCAATCACAGGGATGCAGAAAAGAAGGTAGCAAATCAACTATTGGAATATAAATTTGAAGAGAGTTTTCCTTGGAACTATGATCCACAAGGTATCTTGAGCAAGCTAAGGGTTCAATGCAAATTAGCACCCTTTATACATGAAGCTAAACCAGAAATAGAAAAGTTTGCCAATCAGCTTGAATGGATTGAAAACACCTTAATAGATATAGTAAGCAAAGATAATACCAATCATACCTTAGAAACTGCAAATCAACTAGATAAGTCCATCAAAAGAATAAGGGAAGAAGGAGCCTATGTGGCAGAGACTACAACAAAAAAAAAAGTTCAAGATCTTTTATAACAAAAGGCCAAAATTAGATACAACGGGTAAAGGAAAAGTGACAATAGATATTGAAGAAACAGAGCCTTTAAATACCAACACAGATTTGCCAGAAAAAAATGTAGCTACTGTAATTATCAATGAGCCAAATCAGAATGAAGAAATCAATAATGAAGACACATAGATGATGGAAAGACAACAAAGTATGGAAGCTTCTTCCTCACATTCAGCTGAGGAAAATGATTTGGATATTAAGGAGAAATATAAGCAGATTAAACTGAAGAGTGAGGAAATCAAAACATAAATTTACTCTCAGTTCTTGAAACAAAAGCCAGGTAATCAAAACAGATTCCTATCAGCATTTGATTACTCAAGTAAAAAATTGATTATGTCAGTATTGCAGCCCACAGTACCAGTTCCAAAGACAGTTGCTGACTATAAGAAAGTTGATCTAGAAGTAGCTACAGACATAATCCATGAATTAGATCAAATAGAGTTTCACAAGAAAACCTCAAAGATGTTATATTCCACAGTTACAACAAAAGCTATGAGTGCTCAAAAGCTACAAAACACCATATCTAACATGCAAGATCAAATGAAGATGGACAAAGCTTCATTATATGCCAAGGATCTAAGGATTAAAGTCTTAGAAGAACTAGTATTGTAGGTAGGATATGATCCTACAAATATTAAAGCAGCAGAAGCATTGGTGAAAAATAAAAATGAGGATATAGCAGCCTTGAAGAAACAACTCAAACTTCCTCAAAATGAGCATCCTCAAACAAAGGAAGTCATACAGGAACATAAAGAAAAAGATGAAATGATGAGTTTAATTCTTCAATTAATAACTCAGATTAAAGAAATGGAGATACATATGGACAAACTTGTCCTAGTAAAGGAGACAGTAAAAGAACCAGTGGTTCCTACAGTCATCCCAGTTATCACTACAATAGTGCCTTCAACTTTAGGAGAAAATTTGGCACCAAAAGAACCACTAGCTACTGTTGTGCCAGTGACATCTTCCATTACATCAACCACTAAATCATCTACCATAGCAGTACAGCCTACAAATGATGCCAGCAAAATAGTCAAAGCAATGGAAGTGATGTCCTTAAAGACAAGTGAAATTAACAGGTTGACAAAAATGGTTGAAAATATTGAAAAATCAAATAAATCAACTCAGGTAAATGCTAAGATACATGAACAAAATGCCAACAGATTGAGTGAAGAGTTAAAAAAGTTGCAAAAAGAATTAAATTTGAAGAATCTGATATCATACATCAAAATTACCTTTGGAATAACATCATTGAAGCCATCCATGATGCATGACCTTCAATTCAGGTAATTTTTGAGCAAAGAGAGTTATTATTGGCAGCCCAAGCATAAATCCAAAAGACTCAAACTGATTTGGCTGACAAACCAGAACAAGCTATGAGGCTAATCAATTTCCTTAACAACAAGAATAGACTGGAGTTGGAAGAGCTCAAAATAACAGACAGAACAACAACTATCCTAGAAATTAGGAAATTCACAACTAAGAGAAATTTGATGAGGCAACTTGAAGAAAAATGTGAAGGTATGAATACTGCCATAACTAGATTTATGGTTAAGTTCACAAATTTGAGGCAAAAAGGACTTCCTGATATCATGGTTATTAATGATAAGTTAATGCCCGAGAATGACTATGATAAGAAGATAAGAGAATTTGCCAAGGAACAGGTAAATAAGCCAACAGGTCAAGGCATCCCCACAGGAAAAGTGTTAATGAAGAGTTTTGAAGATTCATTTTACTTACAGTATGAGATCAAACACTTGTTTGTCATCAAGCCCACCTTTACTAGATATACAAAAGCTGATGAGAATTTTAGGAAATTAAAGAGCATTCAAATTCCTAAAAATGAGGAATGGCAAGCTCTCATAGATTTATTGTGAAGGATAAAAACAAACAGATGAAATGAAGACAAAAAATAATTTTCAAAATGACAGTCAAAACAGATTTTATTTACAGTAGTAAACAGTTTTGACTAAAGGTTAAAGAGTATCAGTTAAAGAATATAAGTGAATAAAGAGTATTCGAGAAAGAGTATCAGACAAGGCAAGTCATATTTCAAAAAATATCTAAAGGCTAGCAAGGAGGGCACCAAGGCAGCCAGCTGCTTTATCCTCAAAACTGTTTCTATTTCTTATGGATAAAATAGGACAGTTTGCTTATTTTTTAAGCAACTGTCTCTATTTCTATTGTAAATATATTTTATTTTTCTAAGATTATTCCTAGAAGTCACCTAGGATATTTTGTAAAACATTATGTATAAATACTTCATCTTTGGAAGTATTTTGTGTGGAATAAAATTGTTGGGATTGTTATAGTCATTTCTTCTTGGACTTTAAAGCTTTTGTGTGTCAAAACTTCGAGTAGCAAGGGTGGATCAAACCAAATTGGCATCATACTTTAGGATTCATGTGATGAGCTATCGGAGTGAAGTATTCTCTAAACTTGTCATTGTTTTCCTTCTTTGTTACATGCATCCATTTATGTTTATGCTGAATCTGAATGTATAACTAGGAATATTACTACATGATATGTTAATAGCACCCTGTTTTTAACTAGTTATCATTTATATGTTTTCCTCTGATTTCTAGTGTAGGGAACCCTTAATTGCTCCCTTTCTCGTTTGACCTCTCCTACTACTTCCCTTTTCCGGATTTAAGGATTCTTAAGTGCCCTTTATCCCAATTATACCACCTCGCAAAAACAACTTTCCAAGATCTCCAAGGGTTATCTATCTTGCCCTGAAGACATTTGACCTTTTTTCCCTTTATCCTAGTCCTGTTTGCTTTATTTTGACTCCATAGCCTGATGGACAAATAGATTTCCCACTATCCATCCTTTCAAGTGATTTTTCCCACCAAATCTACCAAATGAAAACCAAAACTGCACTTTCATAACTAGCCTAATATTCACAAATTAAAACAAAGTTAAACTTTAAAGGGAGAGCCCTCTTTAAACCCTAGAATGGCTAGATCCTAGAGTTTGAAGTAGGTTTGTGGTTACCTCTAGAATTCTTTGACTAAAAACCAAAATCACACAACTTAAGAATTACTAGAGTGATAACATTATCAATGACCATACTGGGGAGCTAACCAATCCTCAGTCTTAAAACTAATCTTAGATAAAATCTTTTTATACATCCTTTTACTTTAAGATTACTTTTATAGGTTGTGTATATTGAAAACAGTAATTCTGGCTTCTAGGAAAGCCTATTATATCAGGTCTAACCCGAATCCTAAGCCTGTAGTTATAGTGAACAACCCAGACCGAATTGGTAAAAAAAAAAAACAGTTGGAAAATTTAGAAGCTGAAGTATCATTAAAAAGAGTCAATTCATTACCACAAGAGTTAGTAAGTCTGCAAGATATTGATTTTGATCTGAAATTTGAGCATTCTTTATTTAGAAGAAAATCTAAAAGTGATCTTAAAATTATTGTTTTAGACCCTGTTTTCGCTTCATTCTTGAATACAAAATAGAAAAATATTACAGTTGATTTTAAATCACAAAAATTTCAAGATCAGACTAAAATTGAAGAGCTTAATGTTACTATTCTCAAAGATATTGATGAATCTATTGAATTAGCTCAGTTTTGACCTATGCAAACAAACCTCCAGTTTCTCAATTGCATACCACAATAATACCAGCTAGAGATTCATCTCTATATGCTGTTACATCATTTATAAATTCCACTACCAACTCATCTACAGATCAATTTATCCCTAAATTACCTTTACAACCTAGAGTTCTATTTCCACCTCTCACTTCATCCACTATATCCATTAGTTCACCTTTTGATTTCCTAGACACATCATCCTCATTTCCTAGTAGTTCCATATATATTCCAATTTCATTTCCCAACACTTCAAATACAACTTTTAGTTCATCAATTATCATTTCCAGCATAGCTCCAAGCAGTTCTGCCTTACCTCCTAGCCAAGCTAAGCTTCAAGCTATGGCTGCTAGATATGATCCCTTAGTCTTACCACAACAGCTTCATGACATGCCTCAAGACTATCAAAATAAAATACCACTGTTTGATGGCACTACCCATTATACTGCTCAACAACACATTACTAAGATGACAAACTTCTTTGAAATTTATGAGATTGATGACTCAGATGTTCAAATGAGGTTGTTTGCACAAACTCTGATAGGAGAAGTTAAGAAGTGGTTTAAAGATCTAGCTGCTGGTAGTGTGAATGATTTAGCTGTCTTTTTTACTTTGTTTTTAAATAAATGGGAAAAGAAGAAGAATCCCCTCCAAATATTGTCTGAATTTTATTCCATGAAAAGAGCTCCAAATGAGTCAGTCCAAGATTACTGAACCAGATATAATAGTGTCTATAATTCTATCCCTGCAAATCTTAAACCTACTCCTTATTCTGTTATGTTCAAATTCCCTGGTGGATTTGATGCAGATATGACTTACGAATTAAGGGAAAGAGATGCAGACACCTTAGAAAAAATGCAAAGATATGTTATTAGTGTAGAAGTAAACATTTTAGCCATAAAAGCTAGACTTAGAAATGAAAGAAGAGTGACCATTAAAGAAGAAACTGACAATTCAAACACAAAAATAGATGTTATAGCTAAAACCTTAGAAAGGGTGATGGATAGACTAGATAATATAGAAAGAAGACCCCAATGGGATAATCAACAACAAATCAGAAATCCTAATTTTAGAAAAAACATAAGTTCTGTAAAAGCAAAAGAAACAGCCCCAGACCAACAATAAGGCTCCAGTTCCAAGAGAACTATGCTGAAATTTCTCAGAATAATAATGATGATGAGGATGCAATAAATCTAATGGGAATAGATGACAATAATACTATTTTCCATACTCAAGAAGATCAGGAATTATTTGCACTCCAACAACTCAAATTAGAATCTAGTGAATCCTTTGCTTGTAAACAAGGTTATGATTATGCTATAAATGAAATACACAATCAATATAACCTTAGAAACAAGAAAAACAATGAGTCTTCTACCAAGAAAACTTCCCAAACTCAAAATCAGAAAACAGTAGAAGCTCCCAAAACAAAAGTTCTACAAATTCCCCCAAGGGATAATAAGCAAAACTCAAGTTATTCCCAAAACATTTCTAGTCCTAAAAAAGCATCAAGTCCTAAAATTGTTGATATTACTAATGAAGTTTCTCAAGATTCAAAAGATTCAAAAAAACCTATTGCTGCTAAAGCTTCTAATTCTGTTAAAACAACAAATTTAAATCCTAAAAAACCTTCTGCTGATCCTAAATCAGTAGATCCAAAAACTGTTACTTCAAAAATATCTGTTGATAATTCTAAAATTGAAAGAACATCTACTGCTTCACAAACAATCCCTGAAAAGAAATTTAGGAGTAGTAAAAATCAAGAAATACAAACAAATAATGTCAAACCACTTGAAAATAAAAAAAAATTAACTGTAGAAAACATGACAAACCAACACAAACTACAGTTACTAGAGAAGAATTGATTCAAATCAGTAAAACTCAACCTACATTCAACATACAATCAGAAATTTCAAAGCTTAAAATACCAATTCCTTTAACTAAATTGGTAAAAAATGACTTATATAAATCAACCATAACTGAAACATTAAATATGAATGATGGAGAAGATTCCATAAATCTAAATGATGATAAGCCAAAGTTGATTTTTGGCCCAGATGTGAATGGAAAACATGCAGATGGAGCAGTTCCTCCATTTTATATCAGTCTTACCATTCATGATCAAATTTTACACAATTCCATGCTAGATTCAAGAGCTTCCCATAATCTAATGCCTAAATCCATAATGGAAACTCTCAATCTAGAAATTACAAGGCCATGCAAATATTTGTTTTCTTTTGATTCATTTAAAGTTAAATACCTAGGTTCAATCAAAGATTTGTGTGTTACACTAGTTCAATATCCTGATAAGAGTATTTTAATGGACATTGTAGTAGCTGATATCCCACCTAAATATGTGTTGGAGAGGTAAATCCCCTTTGCGGACAGAGGCGATCCCTACTAGCCCAGATCGGGTCTAGCAACAATCAAGTCATGCTAAGACGCATGTTCCTAGTTACAGAAAGACCAAGATGCGACAAGAGGCCTACCTTAAATCCCACGTTATTTTCGTTGTAGAGAATATGACGCTTCCCATCGTTCGCTTTGACAGATCACAATCCTTCCGCTTAGCACGTTCGAACACCTGCACACACGTGAAGAGACAACAACACAAAAACGTAAAATCCAAAGCCTGTAACCATATATCAGTCAGAGAAGATATAAATCATAGCATAAAACATGAACACATGAGTGGAACCATAATCAGAGTCACTTATTATTAATAACAATGAAAGAAAGATACAACCCAGTCTCTGACGCTGGATCTTCCTTCGGCGAGTCGATAGCGGAGCACGTCTCGATGAAGTTCGTCGGGAATGGGACAAAGCTCTCTCTCTTTGGCTGGGCTTTCAAAGGCTGTCTGGCGATAGTCTCCTTGCTACAAGTTCAACTTTGCATTCTAGCTTGCTAAAGGAAAATGGCAAGCTTATATAGATGGTGGAAGGGGAGTTGGGATCCCTACAATTGTGGCATTGGCCCTATCCTCAAGGAAGCTTCCATGATAGGTGGAAAACTACTTACCCTACATGGAGATCTGGAGCCAAACCTCCCAACTCATTTTAGAGACTCGTTCAGGAGTTGGTTGGAATCAAACTTCTGCCATTTATTTTTAAAAAACAATCCTCCCGGAATAAGCCCGATTTATGTCTCGGTAGTCAACACAGACCCGTATAGTGCCCTGCTTCTTATCTATAGGGACAATATTAGAAACCCATTTTGTGAGGGGAATCGGATATATAAAGCCCGCTTTAAGAAGTTTTTCAACTTCTGCCTTTATAGCTGCGACTTTTCGGGGATGCACTGGGCGTAGACGTTGACGCTCGGGTTTTGCACCTAGATAGGTGGGAATCCCATGCACGACTATGCTGGGATCAATCTCAGGCATCTCCTCATAGGACCATGCGAAAACATCTCTGAATTCGCGGAAAAGGCTCATGTATACTTGAATCTCTTCAAGAGAACAAGTAACTCCCACGTGAATGTTCTCGACTATCCCCGGTTTGACGTAGATGTCGATAGGCATAGTTTGAGTGATATTACTTAGATTTTCCTCCAAAAGAACCTCATGAGTTAGTGTCGGTGTTTGAAGAGGCGGAGTGGGAACCTAAGATGCGAAGTGCTCTAGACAATCAGACATTGCCCCCAGGACGGGCATGAACGAGGAACGATGATGTCCATCGCTCTAAGGCAGATCTTCAAGAGACATCGTTTCAATGATATCTTCATCAGGAGGGAAGAATTATCTTAAAGGATCAGGCGAATCTGCCTCGCCTAGCCAACTGGATTGAGAATATACATCTAAAGCCATGCTCAAAGGAGCATGTTCAGAGGGAGGAGGATTGGATGCGGCGACGATCTCGCAGTAATTGATCTCAACTGGAGTTAAAGACATCGAATCTCCAAAAGAGGTCACCTGTTTAGGCGAAGGGATGATCCAAGGGTCGTTTGACCTAGAGATCATGTTTACTTGAACGGTGTGCGGTGGCGGCATAGGAAAAATACCCATGAGGACGGGGTCCTTGAAAAGACCGGGTCCTACACTATCGGGGGGATTCAGGATTTGATCCACGTAAGGTACGTTGTTCTCAGAGGATGAGGTGAAGAAAGAAAATTGATTGAAAGTGATGATCTTGACCTCATGAGGAAACTTCAAAAGCCAGAAGAGGGTGGACGAAACGCATAGCATGGCGTGAGTCCAATTGCGACCAAGAAGAAGATTGTAGTTGAGCTTAGCGTCAACCACTTCTACTTCTACGTTGACTGTCTTACCCTGTAAGGTGATCGGAAAACTCTCGAGAACACCCAGGGGTTTTGATTCCCTGCCATCGAATGCCTCTAGAGCATTGGGGGAAGAAGTGAGAGCTGGAGAGAAAATGGCCTTCCAGCAGGCATATGACATAACACAATTGGAAGCACCTTCATCGACAACAGCCCTATGAATGTTGAGACCGTTGATACCAACTTGGATAATAAGAGCGATTTGATGTGGAAGCCGCGGGACAAAATTTTCTAGGTCGAAGGTGAGAAGACTAGAATCGGCAGGGTCAATTCCACCGATTGCGAACAACAGAGCTTTCTGTTGTGATGGGAAAATTTGAAGCACTTCCAACGTAGACATTGCAGAAGGCGCTTGTGCCAAATCCTCAACAATGCTATAGTGCTGAGCGGCATGGGCGTTTAGGTTATAAGAAGATTTCCGCAGAACACCTTTGGAAGGTAGCCTTACAATGGGTTCGGCACTGGGCTTCTCAATCTCTAAAGGACCAGAGACAGGTGGGGGAGGAGGGCCATCAACGACTTCCTTCCCAGTTTCCTGGCACGATCCAGCATAATCCTTCGAATGCGTAGAAATCGAAACAGGTGCAACACCGTTCATCATAAAAACTTGGGACCCAAATGGCGCAGATGGTGAAGGTTTTTTAACCATTTGGGTCTACTGAGATGGGAACAGTTCTTTGAGAACAACCGAATTCCCTTTGGAGCCTTTCAGAAGTTGACTAATTTCAGATCGTCGGGGAAAATCTTTGGTATAATGGTCTCCTTCACAGATGAGGCAGGAGTACTTCAGTTTCCGTTGGGAACCGTCGTCAGCACGAGGTTTGGAGGATTCCGGTTTCGAGGCATCGGGATTGGATTTTCCTTTGCCCTTCTTCTTTCCTTTGGAGGTCTTTTCTGCAGGATTTGCTTGGACAATGTTGACCTCTGCGGTCATACCAGAATCTGTAGGAGCGGGAAGAGCAGATTTATTGGAAGAATTTGAATTTTGCTTCCCATTAGAGAACTTCCGAGGAGTCTGAGAAACTGAACTAATAACATCGTCCACCGATGGGGTAGCTGGTGCTTTAGAGGTCCCTGGCTACGGGACATCAGTTAAGATATCATAAAGCACCGGACTGAGAGTACACCAGATCAAGGAATTGGGCACAAGTGATGGCTTGTTCTTCAGTCACACATGCCCCCACAGCAATATCTTGAGCGATCTTGTTAACAAAGGAGGTAGTGAACCAATGCATCAGGAGCTGATCAGGAATATCAAACTTGATCAGTCAATGACGACGTCGCCTCTCATGAATATGATCCGAAATTTGGGTGGCTTTATCCTATTTTAGAAAAGTCAGGAGATGGGTTCCGGATTCATAACGAACCAAAAACTGGAAATGTGTCAGAAAAGCCATAGCTAAAGTGTTAAAGTCTTGAAAGATACCGCGGGGTAATTCTATCTACCACTTAGCAGCAGCAAAGGTAAGCGTGCGCTGAAAAAGACAAAGACAAATTTAATCGTCTACCCAAGAGTTCGATGAACACCATAGGTGGTAGGTCATGAAATGTGCTTGGGGGTCTTCTCCAGCTTTACCCTCAAATTTGGGACAGTCTCCAGGTACCTTGGTTGGAACCGGAGGCCAATATGGATTGTGAAGAATCGGATCATTGGTCAATTTAGATACATCCGGCAATTCCAACGTGGAAAGGAAATGCAACTGAGGATTGAAAGGCATACCAGGTCCCCGATAAGAACTCGTACCTGTACTCCACCCTAGTTGAGCATAATTTTTCCCCATTGGTTCTGTCCCGGAGGATTTTGACCGCAGGGGGTATAAGCTGTATAATTAGGTTGATACGGTTACTGATAACCAAAGTAAGGGGGTTGATTACCAGGGTACTGGCCCTGATTATATTGAGGCCCCGTTTGAGCAGTATATGGATTTGACTGCTGAGTGTAGGTATAGCCTCGTTGTTGAAGGTAATAACCAGAACCTTGGGGCGGGTTATAAACCGGTCGAGACTAACCTTGCAGATAATAACCGCCTTGGGGTTGAGCGGGCTGTTGGTAAGTGGGGCCCTGTTGAGCCTGATAAGTTGGGCACACAGGCAGATTCGGCTGCGGCATTGAATAAATCAGCTATTAAGCAGGGTTAATTGGATGTGCAGGTTGTCCTGGTTGAACAGGTTGGCCCGGTTGGGCAGGTTGCCCTGGTTGAACAGGTTGGCCCGAGTGAATGGGCTATCCTGGTTGAACAGGTTGGCCCGAGTGAACAGGTTGTCCTGGTTGAACAGGTTGCCCTGGCTGATGAGTAACACCAGGTTGCCCCGAGTGAGCCGACTGGCCTGGTGGTGGGATAGGGCCGGGTTGTGCCTGATAACCAGGTTGACCCGTGACAGGGCCATAAGATGGCCCTGGCTGTGCAACATTCGGACCGATGGGAAATTGAAATTGCTGAGGTTACACCATAGGTTGAGAAGGGTGGATTTGCCCCCAGGACCGTACACCGATCCAGGTTAGTACCCCGGTTGGCCTGTGGGTCCTTGAGGTTGCCCTGGTTGGACCACAGGGTGAGGCTGTATAGGTTGACCTTGAGGGTTATAAGACTGCCCTTGCAGGCCGTATAACAACCCCTACTGGCCCGAAGGTTGGCCTTGGAAAGGTTGTCCTTGCGGGTCATATAGATAACCAGGCTCGCCCGAAGGTTGACCCTGGAAGGGTTGTCCTTGCGGGTTCAAAGGTTGCCTAGCTTGGGCAGATAGAAAACCATTAACATACTGGTAAGCCTCTGGAGCAGGAAAACGAAGAGGGTTACCCTGCTCATCATATTGATATGGAAAAACATAAATAGGGGTACCATCTAGCCCATAATGGGAAAAATAAGGGTGGTTTGGATCTTGGAAGGATTGACCAACCTCAGAGTTTGACGGCCGTAAAGACAACCGATACTCCTCAGGAGAGATATTCTCCAAAATAGCAGATGCTATGTAGACGTCTTCAGGAAGGGATAAGGACCTGGTGGATGAAATAGAGACAACGGGCGTAGATGCAGCTACGCAGACCGTAAGCCTAACAGGTATTGATGTGACCTGAGGAGATGACGTGAGAGGTGTCCTGGGAGACAGCCCTAACGAAGGAATAATCGGCCTTGTGGATGGAGTCAATATTCCCATAGAAGCCACAATGGCTGCAATCTGAATCAAAGATTTATATCCTGCTGGAAGTGAGAGACCAGGTGAATACATGACAGAAGATTCGGGGTTGTTTTCTAGAAAGAACTGGTAATCTCCACCAGATGTAGGGATTTACTCACTAGGAGAAGGACTGGGTGAGTCCATATCTTACTTTTTCGCTAGATCTTCTAAAAGACGACGAGGACTAGGAGGTATAATAGCAGCTAAGAAAGGCGATCCCGATGTAAGAGGAGGGAAATGTTCCCCTACTCCAAATCCAAACCAAGCGTTGGATAAGGGCCAATTGAACTCAACTGGTCCACCAAATGGAAGCTCAGATAGAACTAGTCCCCCATCGAGAAACTTGGATACGATAGGCTGCTGGTGTTCAGGAGAGGACTGAGAGACCTCTGATGAATCGTCTGTGTAAGGACTACCAGTAGAAGAAACTGAAGGTTCCGCCACTGTGACAGTAACGAAAAGAGGAAATATCAAAACAAAAACACACGGGAAAGAACCAAGGCAAACAATCAAATGACCAACAAACAATCTCTAAAAAGGGATTGTGATCGTGGGTGATTGATTTTATAACATTGAAACTCAAAAATTTCATCGTTTCATGTTTTAAGAGTCAAGAAACGAGAAAAGATGACTCTATCTCTTTCAATTTGGAAACAAGTGTGAAAGGACAAGCGCTTGATGATCCTTTCAAATTTAATGAGTCAAAAAAGATCGAAATGACTACTCTGGAATTCTAGGAAAAAGGGTGTACCAGATATCCATGAACTGCAATATACACCTTGGTTTAAAAATGAAAGAGAAATCAACCAAGGACTTGACGTATGTGCAGGCAATCTCCCCGAATGCTGTGTCCGGTGTATCACAGGTATAAGGCGGCAGACTCGGCTTCCTACAGATAAAGGATAGCAACCTAGTGGGGTATCCCTTTATATACGCGACGGTACGGGGAGCACAAATCCGTACTAGTGCTGTCTAAAGCCAAGAGGCGAATGACAACTACTAGGTTTAACGACGATGAAACACATCACTAGCCTAGATCTCTACATATTTCGTTAATGTTTCAATGCTGCCTTAAGGTAAATTGAATAAATTTTAGAGTTGATCTTCAATTATGTTTCAATTTCAGGCCCTACCGAATGTTATGTCTCAAAAATCCTCTAAATGCACACTACATGCCACACTATATCACTTTGTTCGATGAATAGCTAACTACGGGAAGGTTGAGAGCTTTTCAAACAATAACAAAATGATCGCAAAACAACCACTACTGACTCTAATGCACGCTAATGAAACTAAAAGCTTTTCCTTTAGAGTTGCATAACACTAATAATGTGGAAAAGTTTTCAATTTACACTAACTAATCAAAGAGAAAAAGAGATTTGTTTTTGTATTTTCAATGTTTAAGAGCAAGAGGCACTAAACAAAATGAAAACTAATGAAGAGGCCAATTTGAGAAATGATAGCGAAAGAGTAAAAACCAGCTAGTTCACTCAACGCAAAACACACAATCAGACCTCAACTTGATAAAGAAATCCCTCAAATCAAAGAGGAATCCCAAAAACTCATATGAACCATGTGATCTAGGCTGGAAATGAGACAAAGCGAAACTCGAATGAGAAAGAGAGAAATCAGTCAAATAACGCAATAACACAATGGAAAACCACCAAACGAATGCTAGGAAGAAAATGCAAAGTTGACTGAACAAACGAAAACCAAAAACTCCCACGGGAGGCTCAGCACACAATAGCACCTAGATGCCCTAGGGATAGAATGTAAAACCGATAGTAGAGGGAAAAAAATCGGAGGATGAAGGTTAAACTCAGTCAATCAGGACTTCAAAGCACTCAGGCAGTAGAAAAAATGACACCAAAACCCAAAATCAAGCTCATAAGGCTCAGAAACAAGCAAACCCTAGCACCACATAGGGTTGGCGCAACTGTCTGGATGCAACTAGTGCCAGAACAGGATTGGCGTGGGGGCATAACTAGCAACAAGCGCCAGTTGGCGTGACTGTCAGGTCAAAAAACACGTCAATCGAGTTTACTAATGACAAAAATAAAAGAGAGCAAAAAATAGAGTAGATCAGGTATGGTGGGGGCTGAACAGAGGTTTTACACCAGAAGGAGACAAACCAAAAGAGTTGATCAAGCAGACAAAAGCCAAACGCAACCGAAAGAGACAAGAAAAACTCCAATCAACACTTCCCCAGTAGAGTCGCCAGTTTGTTGGAGAGGTAAATCCCCTTTGTGGACAGAGGCGATCCATACTAGCCCAGATCGGGTCTAGCAACTATCAAGTCACGCTAAGACGTAGGTTCCTAGTTACAGAAAGACCAAGATGCGATAAAAGGCCTACCTTAAATCCCACGATGTTGTCGTTGCAGAGAAGATGACGTTTCCCATCCTTCGCTTTGACAGATCACAATCCTTCCGCTTAGCATGTTCGAACACCTGCACACACGCGAAGAGACAACAACACAAAAACGTAAAATCCAAAGCCTGTAACCATATATCAGTCAGAGAAGATATAACTCATAGCATAAAACATGAACACATGAGTGGAACCATAATCATAGTCGCTTATTATTAATAACAACGAAAGAAAGATACAACCCAAGCTCTGACACTAGATCTTCCTTTGGCGGGTCGACAGCGGAGCACGTCTCGATGAAGCTCCTCGGGAATGGGACAAAGCTCTCTCTCTTTGGCTGGGTTCTCAAAGGCTGTCTGGCGATAGTCTCCTTGCTACAAGTTTAGCTCCGCATTCTAGCTTGCTAAAGGAAAATGGCAAGCTTATATAGATGGTGGAAGGGGAGTTGGGATCCCTACAATTGTGGGGTTGGCCCTATCCTCAAAGAAGCTTCCATGATAGGTGGAAAACTACTTCCCCTACATGGAGATCCAGAGCCAAACCTCCCAACTCATTTTAGAGACTCGTTCAGGAGTTGGTTGGAATCAAACTTTCGCCATTTATTTTTAAAAAACAATCCTTATTAAGCTTGGCGCGAGCAATACACTGGGACAGTGCACCAGCCAGCACGCCCTCTTTAGTGGATTTTCCCCATTGGCGCGAGCTCTGAACTGGCTAGTCACACCAAGGCAAAAAGGTCTATTTTTAGGGTTTTTCACAGGAAACTGTCTTCAGAGGAATGATTGTCCTTGTCAAGGGGGATGCCATGAAAGTGGTTTTAGGTCATGTCACTGCTCACAGGTCACGGAAAAGGCCCTCCAATGTGCAGGACGGGGTATTTCAGGGACGGTGACAAATTACTGTGTAACAACATGGAATGTTACTTTCTCGCTCATGGGGAGCAAAGTTACAGGGATCTCTACAATTGGACATGTCTTATGCTACTATATCAGTTTTTGGCCATCCTAAAAAGTTATATAAGGAAACATTGATGAAGTACATGGTCAGTAGTGCTGAAAGATCTATAAATTACCCCATTTACTCTACACCAATTGACCTTGATTATTTTATCCTATGTAACTTTGAAACTAATGAAATCCAAACTGAACTAGTAGAGAAAAAGAAAGCACCAAACAATGATAATATTTTTCATGAATCTCTATGGCATTTAGACTTCGATGGTTCAGTGAATAAGTTAGGAGTAGGAGCATGAGTTTGGATAACCAACATGGAGACTAATCACTGAGAAGGCCATGCTTTCAAGCTTAATTTTAAATGTACAAATAATATGGTTGAGTATGAAGCCCTCATCCTAGGACTCCAAATCATTAAGAACTCAGGAGGAAAACAAATTTTAATCATGGGAGATTCAGAGTTGATCATAAAACAAGTAAATGGAATTTATTCCGTTTACAATCCTAGACTAAGAAGATACAAAGACACTGTTATAGATTTAACTGATGATTTATTGGAATGTAAATTTGCTGCTATACCTATAAAAAAAATATACAAGCTCATTGTCTTGCAACCTTTGCTAGTACATGCAATTTACCATTCCAACCTAATCACATATATACTGCTGAAGTCAAACATAGGCCAATAATTCCAGACAACCTTTAAGTATTGGCATTTTTTTTCTTAGGATGAATAGATTTACAGGTTTATGAACAATGAAGGAGAATTTCAGAATTGTAGTATAGGTACAGATTGTACTATAAATCATGATTTGGATTGTGAAATAGATTTTAATAACTTAGATGTAAATAGAATAAAGTTTGATAAACCAACTAGATTAAGTCAACTTGATATAGATAGCTTAGAGAAAGTAGAGATTGAAGAAATTATTGAAGACGAATCAAACATATTGAATTTTAAGGATAATTTCTTACCTAAATGTTTAACTCCCTTAGAAGATCTTTTTGACTAAAATGTTGTAGCTAGAAAACCAAAAATTGAGCCAGTTAGATTTCATATAAAAGAATGCAACATTGGAACAGAGTTAAGATCCAAAATAGTCAAACTTTCCAAAACATTACCTCAACAAGAAAAGGAAATATACATTACTCTTTTAAAGGAACATCAATATGTTTTTGCCTGGAGTTATGAGGATCTCAAATCCTATGATACCAACATAATCCAACATAAAATTCCAATAAAAGAAGATCAAAAGCCATTTAAACAAAAGTTGAGAAGAATTAACCATGTTTTATTACCTTTGATAGAAAAAGAAGTGAAAAGAATGTATAATGCACAGATCATTGCACCAATCAGATATTCTGATTGGGTTTCAAACCTAGTTCCTACAAGAAAGAAAACAGGAGAGATAAGATTATGTGTTGACTTTAGGAATCTAAACAAAGTGTCATTGAAAGATAATTACCTTTTACCTAAAATGGATCATATATTACAAAGGGTAGTTGGTTCTTCTAGGATGTCACTTTTATATGGTTTTTCAGGATACAACCAGATCTTAGTCCAAAAAGAAGATCAAGCTAAAACAACATTTACTACTCCTTGGGACAATTTTATGTATGTAAAAATTCCTTATGGTTTAATGAATGTAGGAGCAACCTTTCAAAGGGCTATGGATATAGCTTTTGCAAAGGAAATACATGATTTCTTAGTAATTTACTTAGATGACATTACTGTGTTTTCCAAAAATGATAATGAACACTTGGATCATTTGAGACAAGTTTTTATTAAATGCAGGAAATATGGCATCTCTTTAAACCCTAAGAAAATTATATTTGGATTAGAAGAAGGTAAGTTACTTGGACACATAATTTCTAAAGAAGGAATCAGAATAGATCCTTCTAGGATAGAAGAAATTATGAACATCAGCCCACCAAGAAACATCAAAGAATTACAAGCCTTTTTAGGTAAAATAATTTTTAAAGAAGATTCATATCTAATTTTGTTGAGATAATTAGAGAACTAAATAACATGCTAAAAAAAGATTCAGTTATTAAATGGACTATTGAGGCTAAAAAATCATTTGACTCCATCAAACAAGCCTTAACCAAAACTCCAGTCCTAATAAGTCCTGACTTTAAGAAATATTTCATTATTTTTTCATTTTCTTTAGAACACACAATTGCTGCAGTTTTACTGCAGAAAAATGACCAAGGATTTGAAAAACCCATAGATTTTTTTCAGTAAAACCCTTAGAGATGCCCCTTTGAAGTACAAAATTATGGAAAAACAAGCCTTAGCCTTGGTTAAGGCCATTAAAGACTTCATAATTTATATTCTTTACTCTCATATCATTGCTTATGTCCCAAATTATGTAGTAAAAGACATTCTTACTCAGGATGGTCCTGATGGAAGAAGAGGCAAGTGGATTGCCACTATCTTAGAATATGACATAGAGATAAAACCCACAAAACTCATCAAAGGTCAAGGATTAGCCAGACTTATGGCTGAATCTAACTGCAATGCCCTAAACATAAATTTTATTGCTCAAGTAGATGATCAGGAAGAGATGGTGACTCCATCGATCACTGAAGCCTTCTCAGACTCACCTTGGTATACATATATCATATTTGTACTCCAAAACTTACAAGCTCCTCCTAGATTTTCAAGAACCAAAGCCAGATTTTTAAAACTTAAAGCAGTAAGATTTTGTATTCTAGATAATGTACTTTTTTGGAGAGATCATAGTGGGATTTTATTAAATTTCTTATTAAAGGAAGAAGCTGACAAAATACTTGAAGAATTTCATGCAGGCGAATGTGGAGGACATCTATATTGGAAAACTACAGCAGATAAGATCCTGAGAGCTTGTTTTTACTGGCCTACCTTGTTTGCTGATGTTAAAAATTTTGTGACTACATGTCATAAGTGCCAAATTTTTTAGGGTAAGAATAAATTATTACCCCTCCCTTTAAAGACTATTTCAACTAAAATGCCATTTCAACAATGGGATTTAGACTTCATTGGTGAAATTCACCCTCCTTCTTCAGGCCAACAGAAGTGGATTTTGACAACCATTGATTATTTTACCAAGTGGATTGAAGCCATACCCTCCAGACAAGCCACAGATATTTTTATTCTTTCATTCCTAGAAAACAACATTCTTTCAGGATTTGGATGCCCCCAAAAGATAATTACTAACAATGCAACAACATTCAAATCCAAGAAAATGATTGAATTTTTCCACAAATACCATATTTCTTTAGGTCATTCTACTACATACTATCCCCAAGGTAATGGTCTAGCTGAATCCTCAAACAAGAGCCTTGTAAATATCATCAAAAAGTTACTTGAAGACAATAAAAAGACTTGGAATAAGAAGTTAGTCAATGCCTTATGGGCAGATAGACTTACTACTAAAAAATCCATTGGTACTTCTCCTTACCAACTTGTCTATGGAATGGATGTTGTTTTTCCATCCTCCCTAGGTGTACTAGTGATGAAAATTATCCAAGAGTTACAAGTTGAAACAAATGATATTCAAAGAAGTATAAATCAAACTATTCACTTGCAACAAACAAGGGAAGAAGTTTATATCAAATCTCAAGTCATTCAGGATAAAATCAAGAATTTTTTTTGATAAAAAGACTAAAGAGGATGATTTCTACATAGGAGATAAAGTGTTAAAGTGGGATTCCAGAAGAGAAGACAAAGGAAAACATGGAAAATTGATTTTATGTGGAAAGGGCCTTATGTGATTTATGGATATAGAGGTAATAATGCTTTCTTTCTGAAAGAAATGGATGGAAAAAATCTGCAAGAAGGACCAGTAAATGATAGAATGCTGAAGCAATACTACTCTCCTGAGTTAACAAACAGTTAGTTTTTATTCACTTTGATCATTGTAAATATACATTGCAAAGTTTAGATTGAATTGGATGTTTCTCTAGCAAAGTTGAAGCCCGAAGAGAAGGCCCTAAGCTTTAAGAGGTAAATATTATAAGTATGAATAAGTTGCCAATATCAGAAGGCTTTTACAGTGTCATCACAGTCAAATTTCAAAACGCTACTAGTCTCAAAGTTCTTGACATTTTATCAGGAAATGTCATCCCCATGTGGAGCCACTGTTAGGGTCCTATAATAATAGGGTTCATAATTTTTGAATTGACTTTGATAGTCTTGTAAATATGTACATACCTTGCTTTCTACAAGTTATTTTCCCATATTTTGAAAAAATAATAAAAAAACCAAAAAGAGGGTAAAAAGTCCTAAAAGAAAGATCAAAGGACTTAGAAAAATATAGACCCCAAAAGAAAAAAGAGATGAAAATAAGACCTAAAAGTGAGCAAGATCAAATGCCACTACTTTTATTTTTACTGCAAGAATAATGATTATGTGCCGAGTGTCAATAAATGCCATAATCCATGATTAGTTAAACAATTTAATCTTAACTCTTCATGCTTTCAATTTCATGTTTTAGATAGTGAATAAAGATTTTTCAAACAATTTAAACTTGGCAAATCAGTAGATAGGTAGAGGATAATGAGGAGCTCAACAGTTTAATCTGAGCCCTTGGTTGAAATAAGGTATATCTAGATAGTTTTATGCTTTCAAAGAAAAGTGGTTTAAGTTTGCAAGCCTAAATGCACCTACAAAATGAAGAAAAAATGTTAGAAATAAAGTTGGGTAGGTAGAAAGCAGAGGAACAAGCATGTAAATAAGACGTCATCGGGTAAAATCACTAATTTCCCCTCCCCTATAGGTATTCAGTATTTTAAACTTTCAGTCAAAGAGGCTTAGAGCATTTCTCTGACTTTTGTTGGGACTGGACCCAAGGCTCAATGACTGATAAGTTAAAAATATTGAATTCCTGCCTTAAACTCTCATTCATCAACATTTACCCTTCATTCATACATCAAAACCCCTTTTTCCTAAGTAAAGGCACATTATTACTTAGTAAAATTGTAAACCTAAAATAATTAACTTCATTCTTTTCAAAAACATTCATAAAACCCTCAAAATTACATTTATCCTAAGTATTAGTGAAATAATATAAAAGATGTCCAATGCTTTTTATTTCACATTTTACTTAGAGATAACATGAATTTTTCCATTTCACTACCCTTTTCATATTAACTTTTAACCTATTTTTATTAAATCCCTAAAAATACCCTCCCCTAGTTATTAAATCCATTATATTTTAATAAACCCCAAAACCCCACTATTTTAAACTTTAGACCAAAGTTAATATATCCCATGTGCGCAAAATAAAATCCCCATCCAATTATTCCCCTTGGTCTAAAGATACCTATATGTAAATATCCCGCCCCATGTAGTTTAAACAAGTGTTGAGTGCATTTGATTAAACTATATATATATATATCGCACCTGCAAATAAAGTTTGAAACATTTTACAAATGTTTTAAATAAAAACATTACCCCTACTTGTCACATATTATAAAAGGCCTAAGGTTTAAAAACCTTATTCATATGCCTTTATTATACTGTTTTATCTCGCTGCATAACACACCCTGGTCCCACCTATGATTCCAGTGCAACTCCCGAATTAATCTCGACCCTTCGCTTTCAACTTCTAGATCTGACGATTCATATCCGATATCACGCAGAATAGATGCACGATCACCCAACCACCAAATCTACGCGAAATGGGTGGTTTTCCATTAATCTCTCTCCTCAACATGCCATCCAATCATTGGATCGCATGGGTTAAGCCAAAAACTGCTTACCACCCAATCTCTACGTGATAACCAGTATGGTTTTAACCCTTTGAATTCTGAAACCGCCCTCCCACCTGATGCGACTTGCATTCAATGCTAGTCTAATACAACCAAAATAATTAACAAAACCTTTGAAAATGCATTTCATATCTATCTTGCACGTTTAACCTATTGCATTGCCATCTCCCGACTGTAAAAACACAGTTTTAAGCCATCTTCCACCATTTTTTCACCCAAAACCTGCAATATTTGCCCAATAAACCTCCGAAGACTGCTGAGGAGTTGTGCATTGCTCCAAACAATCCACTGAAGCCATCAATTCAGCCGGAACCTCAAGAAACTCTTCCAAAAAGCCGATACCTGCATTACAGCAGGTATTTTTCTTAAAAAATCAAACCTGCAATCAATTTAAAGACCTTTTTACAGAACAAACAGTTTCAAAGTTTTAAAAAATCAATTAAAAACTGCCTAAAAGTGCCCAAAACAAGCCAAAATTTGTCAATTTTTTCCCAGAAACCCTATTTCTCTGTTGCACACCATTTCTGAAGAAATTGGTGAGTTTTCATAGTTTGTTAGTCTATTTTAAGCCCTAAAATAAGCAAGAAAACCTTTCCAGGTACCCCAAACCTTCTATGATCCTTTTTAAAAGAGTTTTCAGTCCTATTTCCATTAAAAATACTCAAGAAACCCATGTTTCTGTTTTAAACCAACTCTCAAGCCTCTAAACCTCTTTGAAAGGCCTAATTGAATAGAAAACCCAAAGAAAAGCCTATACTTTGCCAAAATTTGCCTATTTAAGCCTCTGCTATAGTAAAATTACCTTTGCAAACTTCCTAAAAAACAGAGTGCAAGCAAGCCTGAAGGTTCTAAAGCACCTAAACCTACCCCTACCATGACTTCTAACATTTCTATTGTTTTCAATCCATTACAACCCCCGGTTTTTGATATTGAACACATTCCCCTAGCTGATATTGATTATAAAATAGCAGATCCCATAGTTGAATTTAACTTGCTAGATATCCATAACTGGTGCTATGAGAAGTCTTTAGATGATCATGAAGAAGTTCATATTTGGAATCCCATTTACCCAAGTATGTTGTCCCATTGACTCACCCTTGTCAGGATATAATTATATTGTGTCAGTAGTACTATGTTCCAAAACAAAGAGCTATTGTAAATTCCAGTAAAGAAGTCCTATTTACCATCACTGTAGAGTCAATTAACCAAATGTTGCAGCTTCAGTCTGACCCCCAAGCAGTCCGTTTGTCTATTGAGGCCCTCACCAAGCTATACATTGGCCTAGATTTTCCTAAAAGGTTCATGATTTTTCAGACTTTTATGCCTATGCATGTAGAAATTCCCAAATTAAATCCTCCATATTCTAGTGCTAAATTACCTGAAGGATCAAGACATGTAATTTCCATGCTCTCTTTCATACTTGGATATTTCGCTGATGAACACATTTATGAATCCATCTTGGGATTCTTGTCCACCTTCTCTCCAGGTCAACCACCTTCAGTCATATTTGATTATTCTGTTTTCATTACTGATAGTATTCATTATCAATTGAAAAATTTGCAAATAGAGGGAGTGTTAAGATATACCTCCTACCTTTTCCACATGTTTCTATACTTCCAATCAGATAATTTTCCAATCACTCTTCAAAAACTTGACATAGAGTCAAATCCTCTATCTGTCATTTTTTGGACATCATTACTTAGAAAAGAATGTATAGATTTCAGTTATTCAGAGTTTGCAGAGTTATTTTTACATCCAATGATCACCATGTTGACCGAGACAGAGTAGCCTATAATAAATGAGGAAATGAAGAAGATAGTGCAGTTATCAGAGCAGAGTAAGGTTGGTGACTGGTATTTGTATGAGAAATATATTGAAATTAGAGTCTTTGGGTCAAACTTGTTAACTTTCAAGTTACCTGAACATCTTTCAATGAGGATCTTTGCCTTGGAGTATATCAGGTAGATCCTAAACTCTGATTCAATCAATTTCATGGTAACTAAGAAGAAGACCCAATTCAATCTTAAAAATCAAATTGGGCCATTTGTATGCAATCACAGGGATGCAGAAAAGGAGGGAGCAAATCAACTATTAGAATATAAATTTAAAGAGAGTTTCCCTTGGAACTATGATCCACAAGGTATCTTGAGCAAGCTAAGGGTTAAATGGAAATTAACACCCTTTATACATGAAGCTAAACCAGAAATAGAAAAGTTTTCCAATCATCTTGAATTGATTTAAAACACCTTAATAGATGCAGTAAGCAAAGGTAATACTAGTCATACCTTAGAAATTGCAAATCAACCAGAGAAGTCCATGAAAAGAATAAGGGAAGAAGGAGCCTATGTGGCAGAGACTACAACAGAAACAATGTTCAAGATCATCTATAACAAAAGGCTAAAATTAGATACAATAGGTAAAGGAAAAGTGACAATAGATATTAAAGAAACAGAGCCTTTAAATACCAATACAGATTTTCTAGAAACAAATGTAGCTACTGTAATTATCAATGAGCCAAATCAGAATGAATAAATCAATAATGAAGACACATAGATGATGGAAATACAACGAAGTATGGAAGCTTCTTCCTCACATTCAGCTGAGGAAAATGATTTGGATATTAAGGAGAAATATAAGAAGATTAAATTGAAGAATGAGGAAATAAAAACTGAAATTTACTCTCATTTCTTGAAACAAAAGCCAAGTAATCCAAACAGATTCCTATCAACATTTGATTACTCAAGTAAGAAATTGATTATGTCAGGTTTGCAGCCCATAGTACCAGTTCCAAAGACAGTTGTTGACTATAATAAAGTTGATCTAGAAGTAGCTATAGGCAGAATCCATGAATTAGATCAAATAGAGTTTCACAGGAAAACCTTAGAGATGTTGTATTCCACAGTTACAACAAAAGCTACGAGTGCTCAAAAGCTACAAAACACCATCTCTAACATGCAAGATCAAATGAATATGGACAAAGCTTCATTATATGCCAAGGATCTAAGTATTAAAGCCTTAGAAGAACTAGTATTGCAGGTACAATATGATCCTACAAATATCAAAGCAGCAAAAGCATTGGTGAAAAAGAAAAATGAGGATATAGCAGCCTTGAGGAAACAACTCAAACTTCCTCAAAATGAGCATCCTCAAACAAAGGAAGTCATACAGGAACAAAAGGAAAAAGATGAAATGATGAGTTTAATTCTTCAATTTACAGCTCAAATTAAGGAAATGGAAATACAGATGGACAAAATTGTCCAAGAAAAGGAGACAGTAAAAGAACCAGTGATTCCTAGAGTCATCCCAGTTATCACTGCATCAGTGCCTTCAAATTTAGGAGAAAAGTTGGCACCCAAAGAACCATTGGCTACTGCAGTGCCAGTGACATCTTCCACTACATCAGCCACTGAATCATCTACCACAACAGTACAACCTACAGATGATGCTAGCAAGACAGTGAAAGCAATGGAAGAGATTTCCTTAAAGACAAGTGAAATTAACAGGTTGACAAAAATGGTTGAAAATCTTGAAAAATCAAATAAATCAACTCAGGTAAATGCTAAGATACATGAACAAAATGGCAACAGAATGAGTGAAGAGTTAAAAAAGTTGAAAAAAGAATTAAATTTGAAGGATCAGATATTATACATCAAAAATTACCTTTGGAATAACATCATTGAAGCCATCCATGATGTATGGCCTTCAATTCAGGTAATTTTTGAGCAAAGAGAGTCATTATTGGCAACCCAAGCAGAAATCCAAAAGACTCAAACTGATTTGGCTGACAAACCAGAACAAGCTGCGATGCTAATCAATTTCCTTAACAACAAGAATAAACAGGAGTTGGAAGAGCTAAAAATAACAAACATAACAACAACTATCCTATAAATTAGGAAAGTCACAGCAAACAGAAATTTGATGAGGCAACTTGAAGAAAAATGTGAAGGTATGAATACTGCCATAACTAGATTTATGGTTAAGTTCACAAATTTGAGGCAAAAAGGACTTCTTGATATCATGGTTATTAATGATAAGTTAATGCCTAAGAATGACTATGATAAGAAGATAAGAGAATTTGCCAAGGAACAGGTAAATAAGCCAACATGTCAAGGCATCCCCACAGGAAAAGTGTTACTGAAGAGTTTCGAAGATTTATTTTACTTACAGTATGAGATCAAACACTTGTTTGTCATCAAGCCCACCTTTGCTAGATATACAGAAGCTGATGAGAATTTTAGGAAATTAAAGAATATTCATATTCCTAAAAATGAGGATTGGTAAGCTCTCACAGATTTACTGTGAAGGATAAAAACAAACAGATGAAAAGAAGACAAAAAATAATTTTCAAAATGACAGTCAAAACAGATTTTATTTACAACAATAAACAATTTTTACTAAATTTTAAAGAGTATCAGTTAAAGAATATCAGTGAATAAAGAGTATCCGAGAAAGAGTATCAGACAAGGCAAGTCAGATTTCAAAAAATATCTAAAGGCCAGCAAGGAGGACACCAAGGCAGCCACCTGCTTTATCCTCAAAACCGTTTCTATTTCTTATGGATAAAATAGGACAACTTGCTGATTTGTTAAGTAGTTGTCTCTGTTTTTATTTTAAACATATTTTATTTTCCTAAGATTATTCCTAGAAGTCACCTAGGATATTTTGTAAAACATTATGTATAAATACTTCATCTTTGGAAGTATTTTGTGTGGAATAAATTTTTTGGGATTGTTATAGTCATTTCTTCTTGGACTTTAAAGATTTTGTGTGTCAAAAATTCGAGTAGAAAGGGTGGATCAAACCAAATTGGCATCATACTTTAGGATTCATGTGATGAGTTATTAGGAGTGAAGTATTCTCTAAACTTGTCATTGTTTTCCTTCTTTGTTACATGCATCCATTTATGTTTATGTTGAATCTGAATGTATAACTAGGAATATTACTATAGGATATGTTAATAGCACCCTGTTTTTAACTAGTTATCATTTATATGTTTTCCTTTGATTTCCAGTGTAGGGAAACCTTAATTTCTCCCTCTCTCATTTGACATCTCCTATTACTTCCCTTTTCCAGATTTAAAGATTCTTAAGTTCCCTTTATCCCAATCATACCACCTCACAAAAACAACTTTCCAAGATCTCCAAGGTTTATCTATCTTTCCCTAAAGACATTTGACCTTTTTTCCCTTGATCTTAGTCCTGTTTGCTTGATTTTGACTCCATAGCCCAATGGACAAATAGATTTCCCACTATCCATCCTTTCAAGTGATTTTTCCCACCAAATCTACCAAAACAAACCAAAATTGCACTTTCATAACTAGCCTAATATTCAAAAATTAAAACAAAGTTAAACTTTAAAGAGAGATCCCTCTCTAAACCCTAGGAAGGCTAGATCCTAGAGTTTGAAGTAGGTTTGTTGTTACCTCTAGAATTATTTGACTAAAAACCAAAATCACACAACTTAAGAATTATTAGAGTGATAACACACGCGCCACGCGAATATAATGGATGGTCTCGAGAACCCACCCCACGCTCCATGCGAGCGGCAATTAATATTGCTCAGGGACATTCCAAAATACATTCGCAGACATCAAGTGATGAGGAGAGAGCATAGGGAGAGAACGAGGTGCAGTTTGTTGGGGTCCTAGCTCAAGTTGTGGCTTGGGGCAGCAGAACAGGGCATACTTGATGTTTGCGATAGAGAAGGAATTGAGCCTCTACACGAGGCATGGCCATGGGATCCAGGGGAAGGTTTATCTGACCTCTGACCTCTGGCCTAGTTCGGGTCGGCTGGAAGCAGAACTAACATTTTTTGCCGCTCGTTTCAACCTTTGGTTTGAGCTCGCCTCAAGGGAGCATCATTCAGTTCGGTGTAACGACTTCTGGCTCCTTCTTCAGTTCTATATTATCTCTATGAGCTCTGGGCCTTGGGGTGTGTCACCCTCCCTCCTTATTACTATTGATTGCATTATAGAAGTACCGGTCTTCGGGTTCCTCCCTCATTATATAGTGTTGTCGCACGACTAAAAAATTGTAAGTGTTAATGTAATTTGGAATTTTCAATTTAGTTGTTTGTGGATTATTATGTTGGTAAGGCAGTTCATACCCTGTGGCACTATGCCTGGTGGTGGTGGGATTGCTAGCATGCATCGTTAGCAAGGGCATGCCCGTAACGAGGGTGTAGGCCCGCACATGGTTGATTGTTGTCAGCTTAAGGAGCCTAGCTCAGATTATAAATCAATGGAGATCTAGCATTCTACTGCTGCGGAAATGGCTCTGTCTCCAACTCATTCCCAGGGCCACATCGAAGTTCCGGTCACACTGGGGTCCATAGAGACTCAGTTGGACCACATTCAACTTAACATCGATACAATGAGGGAACAGAGGTACGAGGATAGAAACAAACTAGTTTCCTACATAAATGACCTCTAGCACATCCAGAATGAGATCTTGGAAACTATGGAAGGACTATGGGGTCAAGAACGACACTCTCATGACCATATTCATGATATGGAAACTTGGGTGGAGCACATTGACTACCACATGCATGAAAAAGTTGCTATCTTTGTTGCCCCTCCAGCATTCCCACCTAATCCCCCTCCTTAATGTGTAATTATGAGTTATGTAATTTTTATATTTTTGTGTCGGCAATAACCAAAGACATCGGTTGTCTTGGCTCCTCTTAAGGCATCTTACTGCATAGAGCTAGGCTTGTGCTAGCTCTTAAGCCTATGTTTTTGTATCTGGCTAAAATGATGATGTACTTTGTTGATATTTTTGATATGATAATATAAACCAGGTTTTTTACCAACCAAAAAAAAAAAACTTTCTTTTTCTATTATATTGTCTTTTAATTTTGACTTTTTTTTAAAAAATATTTTCCTTAGATATTTCCTATTTTCAATTCAACAATTCAATTTTTTCTCACTCCAAAAGAGTTTTTCATTTCAAGATATTTGATCCCTCTTGGTGCTTGGTAGATCTCGAGTTAAGTAAAATCTAGGCTAGTTTAATTATTAATGTAATTATTATTTTTATGTTTCTAATTTAAAGTTATTTTATTTTTATGTAATTTGACTTAGTCAAAATGTTTAACAAGACATTAGATTACAACATCTCTACCATATTGGGCTAGAGAACGGCTCAAAAAAATAAAATTTCAATATATCACAAAAATAGTTAATGATTCTTAGCTCAAGTGGTTGAGATTGTGGCTTGCCACCTGTTAGGGCCCCGAGTTGGCACCAAGGCCAATGGGCGCCCATGACCTCTCATGCCCACTTAAAGTGGCAAAAAACCAAAGTGTGACTATAGGGGTATCGCGTGCACAACATGAATGCGGGCACTCTAGGCACCCCCGGACGGAGGCAGGGTGCCTATGGGACAACAAGTGTGCACGACTGGGTGAACGAAATGAGTGGATGTAGACCCGATGGTGTCGTGTGCACGGCACAAGGGCGTGCACCCTCGCTACGCGCTCAAGAAGTTGGGGTGTCAGGGCACCTAAACATGACTTGCATGACATGACAACGAGCGGGGCGACATTGACTTGGGTGACATGATAGGCAGACCGAGCAAAGGCATGTACAAGTGTGGAGAGAATGACATGGGAAAGGGGTGACACGAGTTGCACAGCTTCAGTTGGCACAACATGTGAATCAAGGAAACGATGGGCGACAATTTAGCGTGTGAGTTAACACCACACAACGGAGGGGTGTCGGCACGACCAAACAGTGGGTTTTCCCACATGGGAAGGGTGCCCGCGCAACCAAACGACGGGTCGTCCCAACGCCCACGCGACCAAACGACGGGTCAGTTGAACGATGAAGTGACACGATAGTTGGAAAGCGTGAAGGGTCGCATGGGTATAAAAATAAGTTTGCATGAATTGGAGGAGGCATCATCGAAAATTGCAAAGATGTGAGCCTATGTGATATAGCAAAACTGCAGGAAGTGCGCACATCACAGGAAGATAATAACAACTAAGGCTTATCACAAAAAGAGGTGTGGCTCTCCCAAGCAAGACTAATTTATGGCAGAGGTCGAGAGTTGGGTTTCTGGGTTTATTGGGGCATGGATTCTAGGGTGTCTTTTGGGAAAGGTGCCAAACTTAGGTTGGGCATGCCCTGATCGCAGAATTGGCACTTTTGGCTAGTGTGTTGGGTTGGCCCAATGACTTCCATTATTTGTAATTGGGAAATGCATGGGTTTGGCCATGCTTGGCCCTTTGTAAATATGTGGTAACATTACTTTGAAGTTTAATAAAAGAAAAGGGGAGAATTATTTTGGGAGTTTCCCCCTCCCATTGCATACTCTTGTTCATTGTTGAATTTCCAATATCGCATTTCTGTTAAGTTTTATTTCCGTTGCTTGTATTGTTTTACGATATCATATAATTGTATAACAGTTGTAAGAAATAATTGAACACGTTGAACTTAAATTGGAAAATTGGTTGTGTGTAAAATATAACAAGTGTTTTAGAACTTAAGCGTAGTCTAAAAGTCAAGTAATCGTTAGTTGTTTATCGTTATGACGAACCTTGTCGGTGTTTCAAGGGCACCCAAAGTGATCTCAAAGTGACCATAGCGTGGGGTTGTGATATATGGTATCAGAGCCTACTTTGCAAAGGTCGACACTTGGAAGAAGTTGAAGAAGAATTCGATCAAGGTTTTGAGCAAGTTAGAGGTTGGGCAGCACGATGGTAGTTTTGCAAGAGGGTTGAAATATACTTATGTATCTCATGGATAGGTTAGGCCACAGTTGTGATAAGAGCTTGAAGTTTTGGAATACAAGGTTAGAAGGGAGCTTCTTCGAGTTGGTTGGTCAGCTGGGCAAGTTGAATTTGTTTGTCGTAATGATGAAGAAGAAGTTGCGATGCATGAAGAGGAAGATGGTCGGATGGTCAAGTGTGATGTAGGTGTTGTAAACATGCAGCCAAAATTGGAAGGGTCTAGTGGGACGATGCCTACCATAGTTGAACCAGATTTGGGCATGTCACAACCATTGAAGGAAGAAGTTGACTATGGGGATAAGCCCAAAGAAACAAGTGTTGCAAGCTTGCTGACAAAAGAGGGAGAAATTAGAGATGAAACTTGCCGAAGTTGGTCCAGATTTGTGCATATCGCAACTGTGGAAGGAAGTAGTTGATGGAAGTCATATGATGGTTCCCGTTGTGTTGATTTAGAGGAATGCATGATGGGTGAATTTCACTTGGAAGGTTGAGGTATGTTTGTGCTTGTTTATGTGATGAATTATTTTGGATTTTGCAACACTTGTTTGGGTGGCATATACCTTAGAGCAGAAGGTGTGAATGACCGAAACAAGGGTGGAACTTGATGAACTTATGCGATGGGTGAGGAAGGTTTGAATGCCTGATAAAAGGGTGGAACCTGGAAAGAATAAAGGAAGGGTGCATTGAAGAAGTAGATGACTTGACACATACTTGGGTGGACTTCATCATGAGAGCCTCAATGGGCCGAGGAAAAGTCTTTGGCGAACCTTTAGTGGGGGGGGGGGAGAAATGATGGAAGGGACATGCGATGGTGATATGAGGCTAGGGTGACCAAGGGCATTAACCTGACCTAAGACAAGGATTCAATGACTAAGGTTGCGTTGGTTTTTCCAAAGTGGACGAGTTGGGAAACTAAAGTTATGTGCATATAGTTGAAGAGAAGGGCATGGAAAACTTCATGCAGGGGCATGAAGCAAGGGCACTGTAAAGGATGTTGCATATGAACATCAAGTAGACAATGCCAAGCAATAATGTCATGTATAATGGATGTGCTAGTGTGATATGAAAATATTTTGCATAAGGACCAATGGTGATATTGGGTGCATTCAAACAACAAGGCCATGGTCATTTTTGAAGGAAGACATGGGCGAGTAATCATGAGGATGTTCATGTGACAAAGAGGGAAGTGGCAACTTGCAATTGGACTTGTGACTGAGACAAGTGTGTTTGCCTAAAGCATTAAGTTGAAGATGGTTTGAAGGAGCTTGAGATGATTTGAAGAAAGTTGCAACTGGTGAATACTTTGTGAAATGGTGGTCTTGGAGTGTCTAGTTCGCTGAGGAGCTAACGTCAATTTTAGACTCAAATTTGATACAATATGGGATGCATACCTTGGGCACAGTATGGGATGCATTCATGAGGCGTGACTTGATGGATGCCATAGGAGAGAGACACCTTGGAGTTGGATGGTGGTTGCAGTGACAAGGTGCCTTGCTGGGAGCACTTAGGCATAAGTTGAGTCCAATGAGACTTAACCATTTTGATGGACATGGAGGTTGTTGGCCTATGACCATGGGAAACACTCATACAAGTGATGAGGCAAGTGAAGACTTACCCCTTTGACAATGTTGATGAGTAGTATATTGCAAATGATATGGAGTTTTCTTCATGGACCTGGATATGGCACGATGCTTGGTTGAAGGAAAAAATGAAAGAGTTCTTGATTGAAGTTGAATATGTGACGAAGTGCTTGAGAAACAACCAATGAAGGCACAACGAAGTGCATTCTCATGGGTTTGGACGTGACGGTTGGACTAGCTACCCAACTAGTTTGAATCATGAGGCCGGTATTTTCACTGATATATGTTGGATTCAAGTTGGAGTATGGAAACAACAGTTCACATAACAATATGTGGTGGGTTCACATGATGAGAATTGTGTTGGAAGCACCATCCCTTATGATGGGGAGCTGCATTATCTGATGTAGCGTGGCAGTGGATAGTAGCTGTTACAGACTAAGCCATGGGTGGTAATTTGGGTTGGGTAGGGACGAAGCCAGAGCAAACACTATACTGATGGAGACCCTACAAGCCACGGAAGCAAATGTCTTGGTGTAGTGCATTAAAACCAAGTTGGAGGGGGAAATCTTCCATGAGTTGGAGTAGTGTGAAGGATTGTGACGAGTTGTGGCTGATGATAGTGAGATTGAGGAGTCTTACCCACGTGGAGTCATGAGCCTTGATGAAGGTTCAAGTGATGAAGGCAAGGAGTTCATGCAACAGGGACGATAAAGCATTGGAGTTTATGGCACTTTGTGAAAGTTAGACTTGGAAAGGAAGTTGTTAAGTGGGGTTGTTATCGAGGAAAATAACCATTTTGAAGTGGGGAAGGATGTCAAGGCCCAAAGTTGGCACCAATGCCAACGGGCTCCAATGACTACCCATTCCCACTAAAAGTGGAAAAAAATCGAAGTGTGATCATAGGGACATCATGCACAACACAAAGGCGATCACATGGTTGCACTTGCATGGAGGCAGGGCGCTCGAGCACCCATGGGAAAATGGGTGTGCATGATGGGCGACATAACCGGGTGAACGAAATGAGCGGATATGGACCCGAGGGAATCGTGTGCATAGCACAAGGGTGCACCCATAGGAAGGTCGGGCACTCGGGCGCCCAAACGTGACTTGCACAACACAACGACAGGTGGGCGACATAGACTTGGGAAACATGATGGGCAAACCAGGCAAAGGTGTGCACAATTATGGACCAAACGACATGGGCAAGGGGTGACACTAGCTGCATGAGGGTGTCGGTTGGCATGATGCATGAATGAAGTTAAGATGAAATGATGAGATGTGAACGAAAGAAATGATGGGCAAGAGTTTAGCGTGCAAGCGAAATCCTATGGAAAGGTGCACCCACACAACGGAGGCCCACCCACAAGACCAAACAGTGGGTCGAACCGCATGGTAGGGGCACCTACAAGACCAAACGACAAGTCGGCTTGATGCCCACACTACCAAATGACGGGTGAGTTGAACAATGAAATGACATAACAGTTGGAAAGTGTGAAGGGTCGCATGTGTATAAAGAGAAGTTTGCACGACTTGGAGGAGGCATCACTGAAAATTGCAGAGTTGTGAGCCTATGTGATATCGCAAAACCATATCAAAGGCACACATCGCAGAAATATAAATCGAAGCTAAGGTTCATCACAGAAAGAGGTGTAGCTTGCCCAAGCTAACCTATTTTTTGGCAGAGGTCGAGAGTTGGGTTTCTGAGTTGATTATGGAGCCGATTTTGGGGTTTATATTGGGAAAGGTGCCAAACTTAGGTTGGGCATGACCTGATCACAGAATTGGCACTTTTGGCTAGTGTGATAGGTTGGCCCAACGACTGCCACTCTTTGTACTTGGGCAATGCATGGGGTTTGACCATGGATGGCCCTTTGTAAATCTCTTGTAACATTACTTTGAATTTTAGTAGAAGTAAAGGGGAGAAATATTTTGGGATTTGCCCCCTCCTGTCACATACTCTTATTCATTGTTGTATTTGCGATCACACTTCTATTAAGTTTTATTCCCACTGCTTGTATTGTTTTAAGATATCAAAAAATTGTATAACGATTGTAAGAAATAATTAAACAGATTGAACTTAAATTATGAAATTGGCTAAGTGTAAAAAATAACAAGTGTTTGAGAAGTTAGGTGTAGTTCGAAAGTCAAGTAATCGTTAGTTGTTTATCATTGTGACAAACCTTGTCAGCTCCACACGGGCGCCCCTAGTGGTCTCAAAATGACCACAACATGGGGCCATGACACCACCCCAACCACTTGGGTTAAAGTTTTTGGGGGCACGATTTAGCCTGTATTAGTAAGGCTCAAGGAGTAGGCAGCCCTAGGGAGTTTTTACTCCGTCCCTTTGGGACATCTCAGCTCTTTCTTAGTCATTGGGTCTTTCATGTCTATATATATATATATATATATATATATATATATATATATAATGAAAAAGAATTGTTTAATATTTTACATTAACAAATAGGTCAATATTTATAGTCGAAGCATAATTAATACAAAATCAATATTGAATAGATTACTATATCCTTACATTTAACACAAACTAATAAATAAGAATTCATTAAATATAATACAAGCCAATGTATAACAACACTAAATACATCAAACATGGTTGTTCAAGCAAGTTTATTCACAAGAAAATTACTTAATTAGTTTGTAACAACATTAAATATATTAAGCTTTTTCTTTCTTTCAATAAAAAAATTACAAATTCTATTTAGTTCATTAAACTATGTTTAGAATTTTAATTTTAAGAAATGGAAAACAATTTATAGTCATTTACGTAGATTTACATGAACTTTAATCCACTCATGAGTGTTAAAAATAACCAAGTTTTTTAATCTTTTGCATTTTAGAAAAAAAAGTTGTATTTAAAGAGATTTGGTATATTCAAAATGAAAATGGATTTAAATTTTGTTTTATTTGTTAACTTATATATCAAAAATTACATTGACTTTACAAAGAATTGTTAATTTACACTTCTTCCCTATACTACACCTTTAATGTAGTCATGAAAAAATCAATAGTTTTAAACCCCTTTAGTATTCACTTGCATTAGTCCTTAAGGTGTAGATTAAGTGGTGGTGATATGGTGTTTTATTAAGGAATTCCTTGTGCAAAGATCATAGGTTCAAACCCTCACTTACTCATGTGTGCATAAGGGACATGCGTGAGCACCTAGAGGTTATAGTGGTAACGATTGGAATCGATCCCATGTCACACAAGCATAAAATTGACCTAGTTGTTGATTCCTCTAGTCACAAAAAAAAGACATTATTTTATTGATTGTATTTATTGGCATTGCATCTTTAAATCAGGAATATTGTAAGTTTACATGTTTTAAGATTCATTGTCTTATTTGTTTATTTACAATTGAAGTGGATGTAAGTGACATGTGTTGTCATATAGGGCTAAGTTCCTTATGTCGATCATCCATATGCATTTAATTTTTGAGAATCTGAGAGACCATTGCATGTCTTTCAAAGTGGATTTAAGGCTCCTTGTCTTGGTCATTTATTTGGGTTTGTGTGGATAGTGGATATAAGCAATGTGTTGGTTTGTGAATCATGTAAGGTTGATGTTGCATATATTTTGGTTATTCATTTGAACTTACTCAAATCTTAAGTAGGGGAAACATATACTGCATTATTATGCCTTGGAAAGAAAAGTGTAGATATTTCATCCTACAATTTTGTTCATTATTTTTTATTGATAAATTTTAACCTTATATGATCCAAAATGGATCACTATATAATTTGTTATTTCTTTTGGTATTTTTTTAGTGTAAAATTTGGAGCTATTAACTTGTATGGCCTATTATGGGGGTGGATCTATTATGGCGATTTATGGGCCTGAAACTTTCAAAACATATTTGAAGCATTAAATGACTATTTTATGGTCAAAATTTTGCAAAGGATTTTTTCATTCCTTCAATCTTGTTCTATGCAACAAGAGCTTTCCAAAAACATGAGGATCACTTCAATAGAAGTTTGTGTGAGGAAGTTTTGCCTCATGTTGGATAACCTTATACGCTTTTGACCACCATGGTATCAAGGGGATGCTACATTAGCTCGCACGTGTGGAGTTAGAAGCATGAGGATATAGAGGGTCCAAAACTCTAACCCTAATTGGGAGTTGATGAATGCAAAAACCTAACCCTATCCCTAGATGGTTATCATGACATGTAAAGTAATGAACCACTAACGAAGGAATGGGTTCCATTTTTGTTTTTGTTATGAACCATATGCCTTAAAATGATAGAAAGACAATAATTATGATTCACTTTTAGGGGGAAACCTCCTTTTACAATGAATAGAATGTATAATATGATATTTTATGATTTCAATACTAGGTCTCTTTGGTTTGTGCGCGTGTGTGTGCGCATGCGCGTGCGCGTGTATATCTATATATATATATACCAGTGGAAGAGGCAACATATGAATATGATTTGTTCATGCATAAACACTTGTAATTAGTTAAGTGTTGAGGACAAATCTTTTTCAAAGCTGAGAGGCAAGTTAAGCCCTAGACAAGCCTCATGTTAGCCCTAAAACCCTTTATTAAGCCCTAAATATTAGGTCATTGCATTTCTATTGTTACATTTTTATGTTACTCATAGCCTTTAATTGTACCCTTTCATTATAATTATATCATTTTTCACTTATACACACACACACACACACACATATGTATACACATACACACACACATTTATATATATGTGTGTCTGTGTGTGTATACACACACACACACACATATACATACATATATGTATGTATATATGCATGTATGTATGTATGTACATACATACATACACACACACACACACACACACACACACACATATATAGATATAAGTGAAAAACGATGTAATTATAATGAAAGGCTATGAGTAACATAAAAATGTAACAATAGAAATGCATTAACCTAATATTTAGGATTTAATAAAGGGTTTTAGGGCTAACATGAGGCTTGTCTAGGGCATATCTTAACCCTATACTTTGAAAAATATTTGTCCTCAACACTTAACTAAGTTTATGCATGAACAACTCATCTTCCTATGTTGCCTCTTCCACTAGTAGGTTCTTCCATTTGATGAGGTAATCAATAATTGTTTGATTTCTTAGCTACTTAATCCTTGTGTCAAGGATTGTTTTTGGTTCTAGTATGATTTTCCCTTCTTCATTAATCTCTGGTGAAATATTTTTGATTGGTTTATTGTGAGTTATTACCTTGTTTAATTAAGAAACATGGAAGGTTGGATGTACACATGAAAATGGCAACAACTCTAGTTTGTAAGCCATACTTCCAATACTCTGCAAAACCTTATATGGTCCATAATACCTCGGTGCTAATTTATTGTCCTTATTTTGTTTCCTGGTGGACATTTGTTTAAATGGTTTTAGACTCACAAACATCGAATCTTCCATGTTATCACTAGGCTAGAAAAGGTTGGGTTGTGTCAACCTCCAATCCAATATAACTATTTCAAACCAACTTTTAACAGGAAGTTAGCCCTTTCAGTCTGAGGGGCTCTCTCAAAATACCTATAAGATTCTCGGTATAAAACTCAGAATTTCAGAAGGCTAACTTTGTACTTTTCATGTGATTTTTTGTAGGTGAAAGAGTGTGACAATTTCCACCATTGGGCATGGAGTCGGCTAAGGAAAATAAATTACAAAAAAATGTTTTCCTGGAAGTTGAGGCAATTTTGGCTGTAAAATGGTGTGAAATAAAACATTTACAGTAAAAGCATAGCAAAAGAAGAAATTTGGAGCATCTAATAAGAATTCCAAGTAATCAAATTGCTATGAAACTGATAACAACACTTAAAACATGAAGATATAACATATGATCAAAAAAAAAATCTCAGGTGAAAAAGATAGTCTGCTGCAAATGTATATTAACTGAAGAAAAAGGTTTACAAATGTGGTTCTCTCACATCATCCATAAACCCCTCAAAAGTGAAAAAGTTATGCATATATAGAGAAAAATCTTCATAACAAAAATATTCCACCTAGGCTAGATCGATGCATAGCTAAAAGACCTAATTCTAATTGAGTTACAAAACATGGAGCCTTTGTATGGATATTTATGTTTCAACTAAATTTGAATACAAATATGAGTCTCTTATCATTTATGAACTCAACAAATTCTGTTGGTGACCCTCATCGAATGCAACCGACTGCTAAAATGTGCTGGAATGCTGTGTTGGAATGCTGAGCCTTTGCCACGTGGATGCTGACCTGGTTGACCTACTGGCATGTCTTCCTGAAAAATAGGAGCCCATGGGATGATGATGTGGGCACTCTTATGACTTGTACTCATTTAATTCATGATTGTTTGATTTCCCAAAAACTAATCAAAACTTTTATAATGCAGAAAAGATAGAGTTAGGCAGTTTTGTAGCAAACTTTGGTAGCAAATGCAAAAAACAAATTTCCGCTACCCATCTAATCTTTCTAACAGTTTTGGGGTCTTCATTGATGTTTTTTAGTTAAAAAAATGTCTTTAGCACTCCCTTAGTTGAGGTTTAAACTTGCCTTTTCCTCCATGAAAACCTATAACAATTTCATAACAAATATTCACCTTCGCTATGGAGAGTTGCTACGAAACTCTCAATTTTATGAGTTTTTGCTTTTTATTGGTTTCCTGTGCCTCCTTATCACTCCTAATAGCTGTCCAAACTTGTATATTTCTGAAACTAGTGGTTAAATATAGTATAGGCAAAAATGAGGATTTCACCATATTCAAGGAGTGCCATCTACTTTAGCAAAAATCTTGAGATTTCTCTTTAAGAGCTCAACTTTTGATCAAGTCTATTTGAGTTTCCAATCCTTTAACTTGTTTCTGAAAATTATTTCTATTAGCCTGTAAAAATTTGTTCCTGTGAAATTCATGGCAAAATCCTTAGCAATATGTCCATGAAAACCCTACAACTTATGGCAAAAACGAAGGCATCCCACGTTGGAAAATGCTTGAATGAAGGCAGGATCCTCCTCTAATAACTTCATATCCATGGGTTCATAACGCACAACTAAGCCTCCTTTATAATATTTTTTATGTGCCATGGTAGCAACACGTTGAGAGCAGTTTCTTGCCACCTGCAACTTCTCCTAATGACAGTTGGACCTCCCTATGATAGCAAAACCAACTCAAAATGAAAAAGATAACGATGGATCGTGTGCTTTGAAATGTGACATTTGGGGATAATGGATAAAAAAGGTGAACTTTGACACATAATTGCAATCCATCTAAACTCTAACCTATGATTTAAAAAAATGAATCGTTACTAATCATCAGGGTTTCGTAGTGAAAGAAGTTGCAGAAGTGACAAATTTGTTGCGGAATTTTCGGGAACTTTCATGGAAAATTCTATGTTTTCATAATTGGAGTTGCTGTGAATTTCTGCAAAACTGTCTAAATGCCAATCATGACCAAATAAGCCTGACACACATGGAAGTTTGGATTTTAACCTTTATGTTTGATCTCATTTAAACTCAAATTGATCCTACATAATGACAAGATGACCAAATGACCCTTTGTACACGAAATTTTATTTTGAGAAAATTTAAAACCCTAACTAATTTGACCAATTGACTCAAAAGCTATTTCTAAGTGTTATCATGGATAACACCCCACTTCAAATTTCCTTTCAATATGATGTTTATTTGCTTGTTATTTCATCCTATTTTGAGTTATAACCAAGTTGTCCTTCAATAGTTTGAGAACCTCTTGTTGGTGCCCTATGTTTTCCTCCATTGCTTGAGCTTTTATAGTCCCTTTCAAGAGTGATGTAACAAATGAAATATGATACCCATAAAGTACTAGAAAAGGGAACATGTTTTATGAATTATGGAAGGATGTGTTGTACCACCATTTTTCGAAGGGAAACACTTCACCCATTGTGTTTGTTTATCACATGAAAAGTAATGCAAATATCCTTCGAAACATTTATTCACAATATTAGTTTTCCCATCAGATTAAGGATGGTAAGATGAGGTGTGAGCCAATTGGGTACCCAAACAAGAAACTAATTCAATCCAAAAATTTCGAATGAAAATTGGATCTCTATCAATTACAAAAATCTTTGGGATTCCATGTAGATTTTGGATTGTTTCCATAAGTGATTCTACCACTGTACTTGCTTTAAAAGGATAAGAAAGAGAGGTAAATTGGGCATAATTTTTCAATGAATCTATTGATACCATAATGGAATTTTTTCCTTCAAATTCGAGTAAACTTGTAATAAAATCCATTAAAACTTATTCCCAATGTTGGCTTGGTATGGTTAAGGGTTGTAAGAGCCATGAGTTCTTGATTGTATCTCCTTTATTATGTTGGAATACCACACATTCAACCACCAAATTTTGCACATATACTTTAATACCTTCCTAAAAAAACATTTATTGATCCTAAGTATGTTTTCAAGAACCATGGATGACCTCCTACAAGGGAAGTGTGTAATTCTAGAAGGACCTTCTATTTAAGTTAAGAATTTTTACATAAGTATAAGTGATCTTGATACCACCAAAAATTATTCTTCCATGTAAATTCTTCTATTGCATCACAATCCTATTGTAGTTGTTAAATGATCTTGCATATCTTCTCGTCTTTTTTCCAGTGTATCCTTGCTTATTCCACCCAATCATATTGTGGAATGGAAATAGTGCATAATAAATTTTTTGTATCTTCCTCTTTCCTTGAGAGTGCATCTGCCACAATATTTTGGATTCCTTTTTTTAAGATCATTTCAGATTCATTTTGGAAACTTATCTTTGATGGTCATTTTATTGAGTTTTCTATCATCTAGACATATATGCCATGAACCATCCTTTTTTGTAACCATCACCATTGGTGAAGAGAAATCACTTTGGCTAGGTTCAATGACGCTTGCTTCTAATATTTCTTAAATCGTATGCACAATCTCACTCTTCTATGCATATGGATACCTACAAGGCCTAATGTTAGGTGGTACACTTATATATTGCAAATGAATAACATGATGGTGATCTCAAGCAAGTGGAAGTCCCTAAGGCATCTCTCCAAATACCTTCCAAATGATTGTTGATAATTTTTTGGAGATCCACCGGAGTAGGGGATATATACATTTCAACATCTAATGAACACAATTGTGCAGTTACACCATAATATATATTTTTGAGTAATTGTTGCATGCTATTAGAGATTATAACTTTAGAGGGTTTCCCTTGGATACCTATACGATAAATTTCCTTGCCTTCTAAGGAAAATTTCATGAAAAGATATTGGAAATTAAGGGCCATTATTCCCAATGATTGTAACCACTAGACCCCTAATACCACATCAACACTACCCATTTCGACTGCAATCATGGGACTATCTAATAAATACTCCCCCGTATTTAAACTAATTTTATGGCACTTCCTTGCACAATTTATAGCACCTCCATATGCAATAATTACTTCAAATTTTGGTGCTCGAAATACAAAGCAATTAAAAAGTTCTGTCAATTTTTAATTGATGAAGTTATGGGTACTACCCAAATCCATCAACATTGCTACATTTTTCTGTTTAATATATCTCACTATCTTGAGGATTTGTGGAGTATTGATGTTGGTCAATGCACGATAAGATATTATTAGAGTAGTATCTTATAGATCTAGATCTTTTGATTGTAATTCTTGATATTCTCCACCTTCACAATCTATGTAGAATAATTTCTTCTCATTGCATTTATGCCCCTTACTATGATTTTTGTCATAATTGAACATGGTCCATTCTCTCTTATTTCATCCATTTGTTGATTTAGGAGCGGATGTGTGACGTTCTTTATAATTGTTAGTTACCAATTTTCTAGTAGCCATATTTTTACCTTCAAATTTCCTTGCTAGATTGAAAGCATGCTCTAGGGATTTAGGCTCAAAGTGACATAAATCATGTTGGATGTTTTCCTTTAAAGTTCCCATAAAATAATCTAACATATTATCCTTTGAAATGTTCTTTACCTTGAGACTTAACTTTTGGAATTGTTGCATGTATATTGTATATGAATTTTTTGCCAAAGATTTTTGAATTGGCTTAAGAATGTATTTCTCATAATATCCCCATAATGTGCTATCAATTCCTCTATAAAAATGGAGAAAGTTATTATATAAACCATTTTCATTTTTCAAAGACATTAATACCATACAACTTGATCTTGTTATAAAAACATATATGTAATATTTACCTTTTGTAAGGTCGTCACTTGGCGTATATCAAAGTATTGATCCATATGGAATATCCATGTTAGAGGATCACTACCATAAAAATTGCTCATATTGATCCTCAAAATGAGGTAGTTCCTTGGTGTTGAGTTGAAGCCTTGATGGTGGATCTTGAGTGAAAAATAATGATTATAGTTATGTGATTCAATATTTGTGCTCTCCAACTATGATAAAATACGCCTCATATGTGATTGATTTCCAACACATTTTTCCTCCATATTTTCGTGAATTCCTTGGATCTTTGTATCCATTTTAGGAACCCTCTCCAAGATAAGATTTTCCATGGAATTCATGGATTTTTGTATTTCCTCCTTTTTTTTTCATCTTCTTTCCCATTTCATCCATTTGTTTTCTTTTCCACCTCTTCAATATAGTGAGAAATTTTTCTCTTTGTCCTTGAGTCATAGTATATCTCTCTTGGGGTTTGTTTGTGTAGTATATTTTGAAGCACCCTTAGGAGTCATGTGAGAAAAATAATAAAAATCTTCTTTTTCATATTTATCACAAATTTTAAATCGCCAAATATATATCTTCCATTCAAAAGTTAAGTCACTCATAGGTTACATACCTTTAAAACCTTAATTTGGAGCCTATCTGGATGACTGGAAATTGTCTTGATATATCTATGAGATTTAAGCCCTTTTGAGCCTAAAATTTTGGCCCATAGTACTCTAATATGTATTCTTTGTAGTTCCATTAGTCTAAACAAAATTCGACGTGTTAAGTGAAATTTATGGTAACTTTCACAAAACTTGTTGAGTTTTTAGTTCTTCCCAAGAGTGAATTTGTACAATGTGCCACGCCTCCAATTTTTTTACTCTAATTTTGAAATCTCTCACTAAGGTAATTTAGTATGTCTCTTCACATCTCTAAAAAATTCACAGTCCAAAGTCTCCTAGAATTTTTTTTATAATGAAAATTCAAATATTACTTGTTTGAAACTAATTTTAGGACCATTCATTGAACTCTATGTTGGATTCACAATTTACTAAGAGGGGGTTGGGGGGGGGGGGGGGGTGTGAACCAATATAATGAAAATTTCTATTTATTTAAAGTCAATCAAACATCATAAAAAATAAATCTCATAAAATTAAGAATGCAAAATATACATAGAAACCCTTATGAGAGAAAAACAAACTTACTATTACATCAAATGAAAGATCTTGTATGCACACACTTACTATTACATCAATTTATCGACACCAACCTATAGGAGATACAAATCCCCTATGCTATTTTGTAGGCACCAACCTATAGGTGATATGCATTGGATTATTTATTGTTGTCATCCATCTTGATTCCTTTAGATTAGAAAAGTGGAAAAATCAGCTCACAAGGCTATGCTTACTAGCGAGACCCAATTTCACAAATTGAGGTTTAAAACCTTATAAGAGCATTTTGAGGCATCAAATGAAATTTTTTTGGGGTAATAATTTGATGCTTTACCGTAACACCTTATTTTTCATATTTTGCACATAAATACCTTTCCAACAGTGTAGGAATCATGTCAACAGAGTTTGTATGCAAAATTTATGGCACTCAGAAGTTGACCTTCATGTTTTCACCACCATAATTCGAGAGGATGCCACATTAGCCCCCGATATTCATGAAAAAGGGTCTATCCACATGATTATAATGAAGAAGACTCTAGAAGATCTATATTGTAACTCCAGCTAAGAGTTCAGGTAGTCAAACCTAACCACTAGTAGGCTATCGAGGCGTGTCATAACTGGGCCACTAGGAGGAAAAGGGGTTCCATTATTTCAAGTGCATTTGTTCCATAGATGAGAAAAAATAGCCAAGAGGGATAGGAGATAGAGAACATAGAGATGATATGTGTTGGAAATACTAAGAGGAAGCTGAATCAATATTTATTTTCAATTGTTATGTTTACCAGCTAGATCACTTATAATTAGAACACAAAATGAACAATAAGAATACATACTTTTATTAGTAAGATATAACAATGAACTCAATCCTCTTCTTTATCATAAATCCAATACAATAATGTGTAGGGCTCCAACCCTAGATGAAGACACAAATATTCAATCCTTCTAGGCACCAACCTGTACTTTTCCAAGCACCGACTTGGACTTCAAGAGGATTCAACCTCTAGGGCTCCAACCCTATCTTCCCACCACTCCAACCATGTCACTTTGAGGCTCCAACCTCAAGGGCTCCATACCTATCTCTTGTACATGCTCCAATCTAGTCTCTTGAGGACTCCTATCCTCTAGGGCTCCAACCCTTTGCTTCGATTCTTCAAGATAATATCAATGAATCTTCACGAATCCCAATATATTTTGCAATGAGCCCTCACAATATCTCCACTTTCAGAACTTCCCTCAAACAATCTCCAAGGCTTAGCTCATAAGTGACAACTTTGTCTTCTCGTAAGGTGTCACCACTCCTCTTCATTGGACCCAAAAAAATCTCCAAGATCACTTCATGATGGATTCAATGCATCATGGTCTCCAATAATATCTCCAAGACCAACTTCTATAAGCCTTCCAAATATCTTCAAGTATCCTTAAAGGTGTCTTCAATAGGCAGCCCAAGTTCTGCTCCTGCTTTAAGCCTCTTCAAGGGCTTCTTCAAGAAATCTCCAAGGGAGTCTTCAATAATGCTCAAATATGTCTTCAATAATTGCTTCAAATTATTCTACAATGATCAAGTTGCTTCAAAAAATCTTCAAACCATGCTTCAAAGAGGTCTTCACTAAACTTCCCTAAGAACTTTCCAAGATAACTAAGTCTTCTAGATGATCCTTTAAGATATGCTTCCAAACTTTTATGAATGCTTCTGGAGGCATTCAACGGTGAAACTATCTGAGCTTCAATAGGATAACACATAATCCGAGAAGGGCGTTAACTGTAGGTCCAAATTGTTGATATATTAATACAACTGAGCTAACTATGATATAGTTCAGTCCTTAAGAAAAGATCTGAGCTAGCATAGGTGATTAGGAATGCAATATGAAATTCTGTCTTCCAGCTGATCTGAATTTGATTGTTAGTTATTTCCGTGCTAATTTCATTTTTCAGATATAAAACTTATTCATTGATCTTATGCTTGATGTGCAGGTTCCCTTGTTGCTTATGCGTGTCAAAGAAGTAATTAAAATTGAATTTTATGAGTGTTTTTGAAAGCATAAAGCATGAATTTAAAGTGTTGAACAACGGCAACATAAATGACAACAAACCACACAAAATGATACAATAAAACAAAATTTTGATGAAGGAGTTCACCCCTCCTGGGTTACATCTCCTTGGTACAACTCCATAGCTTGGGCCTCTGTATTAGCTCAAATTTGCTCAAAATGTTGTTTACATGCATCAAATTATTTTGAATCCTATTCCAATGAGTTTAAAACATCGAAATATATCAGAAACGACTATTTTTTTTACTTAATTTGGTTACCAGATGCTCTGGGCATGGCCTTCCCTCTTGTTGGCCACGGGCTTCAAAAATCTTCACATCAACAAAAACCTATATAGATGACCTCTTCTGCCTCTGCAACATGTTCCAATGGCTCCAAAACATCAAAATCTTCTAAGAATGACTCTTCTTTCACCCAATTGTGTCTAACATTGCCTCAGTTACGGCAAAACCATTTTTCCCTAGTTTTCCTCCACTAAATCTGGAAGTCCGCCAGTTAACTCCACTAAATGTGGAGTTGCTCTGCATTTGGCGGGTCGTCCATCTCTTGCGCCAAGATAAGTATGCGATTAATTAGGGATAAGCGTGAGTTTAGTATTAAATTAAGTGGGTGATAAGTGGGTTTAAGCGCATTTAGCGCTAACCTGCACTTATCGTTAAACTCATATTAACATAAATATAACCTACATATTACATATTAAAACTCGGTTTAAATGCATTTAAAACTCGGTCGATTGCATCGCAGACACTTGTTACAGATCACAGATCGCAACCCCGCTATAAATCCTTCTATGTTTCCTGCTTCATCTTGCGATTGTGATACCTCGATGCGATATATCGCAGTTCGAAATTCCGCCACCCTGTTAAGACTTTATGTTGCCTGCACCTAAAAACCCTCGATGCGATTGGTAGGACCCACCTTATTGCCACGTCACTCACCACATAATCGCAAATCAAAAATCATTTTTTGTTGCCTTATATCCTCCGATTATAAACTACCAATGCGAGATGGTTGAATGTAGTGACTTTGACTTTCGAATCCAACCATGGAAAAAAACTTTGGTTTAATATATATATATATATATATATATTGCGGATTATATGAATTTCCATGGTATAGTTCAAAACTTTTCATAATATGTATATTATGCCTTCCAACTGAATATTATTCGTTGGATTGCTTTGGCTCTCGGCTGCGCCACATGCCCTTCCCCATTGGCCTATAAATTTCTCCAATAAAATAATCCACCATAGTAATAATTCCAAACTTAGGAAATAGAAGAAAAAATAAACTTCCCCTAGCAACATTGGAGAATCTAGAGATGACTCTTGTCATAGTCCCATTGGACTAAACTGAAGAAGATTCCTGAATGCTGATTGCGCTGCCATGTCATCATCCTGTACCTGTTTCTGCAATTTTTTAATAAAAAATTGCCTGTTCTAGACGACGATCAGCAGAGCGTAACTCCTTCATCTGAAATCAATTTTCAACGAAATGAGTTGCGTTGGATTCCTTGCGACGGGCCAGTCATTGTCATTCTGGTTTCTTTTAATTATGAACAATTTCATTTTTGAGCTAAAATACTAAGACTCTGATCACCAACAAACAATCCAACCACACTTCCTATCACAAGTCTGAGACCATATTTCATAGGTTCGAGGGTACAACCCCCTGTCATAGTCAAAGTTTTGGGCCTTCAACTAAGTCCAAGTCACTGCAACGATAAAAAATATCTGCAATCATGAGATGCAAGACTGAGATCCTCTCTACACAGTGTTAAATGTGGTCCAAGCCCACAAAAAAGTGTGTTGCTATCTGAGGCCTAGAAGACTGTCTGAGGTGTTGGTAAAGGGCAGTTTTGCTTAAAAATGTGACTTGTTATTTGACCCTATCTGACCTCCTTTACAAGTTCGAGCTTCAAATATAACCTAACATATTTTACCCCAAACAACGTTCAACAATCCAAGCTTCTGTTTGTCTAGTCCCATAGGTGATTATTGTGCCAGTTATCTTCCTTAACGGATTCGAGCTTTGGTATAGGCTTGTAATCATAGATTTTGAGCCACAGTCTTGTCACAGGTTTCCCAAAACATGATGCCAAATATCTTCTCGGCCTCCTTCTTAATTATGTGCTCAATATCCGAATTTTTCACCGAAATTGCTTACTAGAAATGATTGATTACACTTGTATTTATAGTGATTTCGACCATGAATTAAGAGACACGTCTAATGGTGAACAAGCCGACTTATACAGGCAAACATACGTTGGCTAGGGTGGCTAATATATTATATTATCTTAAAAATTCAATTTCTCCCAATTTGGAAGGAGTTAGATGGCGTGTAATAGCTCGTTGGAAAGGGCTTGACCTCCTCTACTCTCCTATGCCAATTTGCACCATTAGATAAGTCATTTTATCATCAATAAAATAATATTTGTGAAACTATCATCATTATTTCATTTTAGGAAGCATTTAAGAATTTATGTCTAGGAAATTTTTTAGGGCTTCTCCACATGTGTTTCCATTAAGATAGGCATCCTTATTTCATTAAAGACTAGGGCACTACGAGCATCAATCAAAGAGGGCTTGTCATAATATAGATAAGGGCTAGGTATTTATCAATCTATATTATTATGCAATGGAATAAAAGGTAAAGAACATCATGAGGCTAGGGCATGTTATCAAGGATCATTATAAATTGCCCTAGGGTTGACTTCATTAATGGATTGACCTCATATTGACTTAAGTGACATATGCACATAGGGATTTTTTCTAGGGTGAACATGAGGATAGGGAAACATCACACATCACAAGAATATTTTCCATCACAAACAATTCCATATTGACATCAATGACAACCTTGACCAACAATCTCCCCCTATGTCATTGATGGCAATATTCTTGTCCTTTCAACAATTTCTCCCCCTTTGACATCAATGGCAAATGGGGTGCCCAAGTACTCCACCTAACAAGCTACTTCTCTTCATCATATTTTCTTCATCATTGATAGTTCTTCATATATATGTTGCTCCCCCTGTCATGGTGCTCTTATTTAATGGACTTGCTCCCCCTAAGTCTTTTCATGCCTTCATAGAAATGGATGAGGTAGATGATCAACCAACTCCCCCTGCCTGCATAAACTCCTGTAGGTCTTCATTTTTCCCAAGAAAGGTTGTTTCCTTGTGATCAAGTAAAAGGCATATTTACAATTTCATGATTTTCTTCAATAGTGTTATTCTCGAGAGATGATCTATCAAGATTGTCCATATGTGACTCATAAAGGGTTTCATAGGGCTCTTCTCGGATAGGTTCTAAAAGAATTTTCAAGAATCAAAAGCTCCCCCTAACTGTATGCATGGTCTCCTTTCTGGCAGAGTATCATCATCAAAATTTGGAATATTTTATCTACCAAAGATGTCTTCATCAAATCAACAACATGTGTTGTTGGCTTGAGTGTCCAAGAAACTTTCTAATCCAATTTTCTTCCTTCTCCATACTTGTGTAACTTTATTTTTTGGCTTGGTAGTCATGGTTTTATCTTGTTTAGGGACCCAAGTCAAGTTACAATTATAGGACATATGTCCAATGTTATGGCATTTGAAGCATTCCATCTTGTTCATGAATGAGGAGTCATGACTTCTTGCAAAGTTTCTTCTAGGGAGTGGGTGGGGACCATTATATTTTTCCTTGTGGTATGCCCTACAATCCTTTGCCATGTTCCCAAAATTTGTACAAGAATAGAAATAACCAAAAAATAGAATTTGCTCGATTGTCTCTTGCATCCTTGATACCTTTTGTAGAGTATTTCCTTTGGTCAAATTTATTTCCTCTTGCATTCTTGACACCATCTGCATATCTTCTTGGAGCAGGGTTTCTTCCAATGTCATCTAGACTCTTCTCCTTGTCTTTGCTGGAACCAGGGGCATCAACATTTCCTCTAGGCTTCTCCACATCCTTCTTGTTTGAAGCATTAGGGTTTTCATCATTCTTTCTTAAGGTTTCACCTGCATAGCCAAGACCTGATTTATCAAGGGGGGATATTTGATGACTGAGGATGTCATATAGGGTTTGAGAGCTCTTTAGACTCTTGTTTAGATGTTCGACTTCTTTCTTTAGGATATCAATTTCTTCTTTCATCATCTTGCATTCTTTATCCTTCTTTTCTAGATGGTTCTCCATTTCTTCGTTCATTCTTGTTGCTTCACATGATTTTCCCTTAAGTGAGGTGATATATAATTTTAATTTGAAGATATCTTCTTCTCTTTCTTCAAGTTGGCATGTCATGGAATTTCTTTCCTTTTCTGCTTCATCGACTTGTCCTTCTAGGAGGGTCAAAACTTCCATCACCTTTTCAACTCCTTGTGCTTGTTTTTTTGCTTCTTCTAGTTGAAATTTAAGGGAGGAGATCTCTTCCTTGTATTGACCAATTTTCGCTTCAAGTTTATTCAAGTCCTCGTGTCTTTGCTCAAGATGGCTTGACAAAGTGTCTTCCTTTTTCTTTGCTTTATCCAAATGATTTGTCATGGATATGACTTCTTCATGATGCATTTTCTTGTTTTGATGACATTCCTCCTTTAGCTTGGTGAGCTCCTTATCTCTTTCTTGTACCTGAAGCTTGAATAGGTAAAATTCCTTCCTTGTATTGTCAAGGTTATGGTCACCATATTTTGATTACCTCTTAAGCTCTTCATTTCCCTTTTTCAACTTGCTTATCTCTTCTATGGAAGTTATAAGTTTTTCCATGAGATCTTCTTCATTTTCTTCATCTTCTAGGTCCTCCTTGGTCTTGATGTATTCATTTTTGTTCTTAGCTCCCTTAATGGGTTATGGATTTGCTTCTTTCTTTCCATAATATTCTTGACCAGAGGTCATGGTCAATGTACCTTTTGAGTGAAGATCTTGAAGTTTGTCCCACATACCTTTTGCTAAAGATTTTTTTTTTGCTTTGGCCTTTATAGGATCTCGTAACCCACTCAAGATTGCCTTCATCACTCTTGTATCATATTCCTTGGATTCTTCTTCCATCGTGCTTTCAGTAATCACTCATTCCCAAACATCAAACCCTTGAGCCATTAAAAAATTCTTCATTCGTGCCTTCCATTGTCAAAGTTTCCATTGAACAGTGGAGTTTTACCAATTTTATTATCTTCAGTTTTCATAGTTGAGGAAGAGACATATTTAGAAGTATTGGAGGATTTCTTCTTTGGCTTTTCCATTTGTGTTCTAAGGATAAACCTTCAAGTTTTTAGGCTTTGAGTGAAGGTACTGGCTCTGAAACCAATTGTTGGAAATACGGAGAGGGGGGTGAATCAATATTTATTTTCAACTATTATTTTACTAGTTAAATCACTTATAATTAGAACACAAAATGAAAAATTAGAATAAATAATTTTATTAACCAGATATAACGGCGACTTCAATCCTATTCTTTACAATAATTCCAATACAATAATGTGTAGGGCTCCAACCCTAGATGAAGACACCAATCTTCAATCCTTCCATGCACCAACCTGTACTTTGCAAAGCACCGACTTGGACTTCACGAGGCTCCAACACCTAGGGCTCCAACCCTATCTTCCCAAGGCTCCAACCTTATCACTTTGAGGTTCCAACCCTATCTCTAGTATAGGCTCCAACCTGGTCTCTTGAGGACTCCTATCCTCTAGGGCTCCAACCCTTTACTTCGATTCTTCAAGATAATATCAACGATTCCTCACGGCTTCCAATATCTTCTGCAATGAGCCTTGAAAATATCTCCACTTTCAACACTTCCCTCAAACGATATCCAAGGCTTAGCTCATCAATGACAACTTCGTCTTCTCATGAAGGTGTAACCACTCCTCTTCATCGTACCCAAACACAGTCTCCAAGGTCACTTCATGATGGATTCAATGCATCACGGTCTCCAATAATATCTCCAAGATCAGCTTCTATAAGTCTTCCAAATATCTTCAAGTATCCTTCAAGGTGCCTTCAATAGGCAGCCTAAGTTCTGCTCCTGCTCGAAGCCTCTTCAAGGGATTCTTCAAGAACTCTCCAAGGGAGTATTCAACAATGCTCAAAGATGTCTTCAATAATTGCTTGAAATTATTCTCCAATGATCAAGTTGCTTCAACATATCTTCAAACCATGCTTCAATGACGTCTTCACTAAACTGCCCTAAGAACTTTCCAAGATAACAAAGTCTTCTAGATGATCCTTTAAGATATGCTTCCAAACTTTCACGAATGTTTCTATAGGTCTTCAATGGTGACATTGTTCGAGCTTCAATAGGATAAGACAAACCCGAGGAGGGTGTTAATTGTAGGTCCGAACTCTTGATATATTAATACAACTGAGCTAATTGTGATATAGTTCAGTCCTTAACAAAAGATCCAAGCTAGCATAGGTGATTAGGAATGCAATCCGAAATTATGTCTTCCAGCAGACAACCCAACCACACTTATTATCACAGGTCTGAGGGTACAAACCCTTGTCAAATTCAAGGTTCTGGACCTTTAACTAAGTCCAAGCCACTACAATGATAACAAATTTCTACAATTGTGAGCTATAGGACCGAGCTCCTCTCTACACAGTCTTAAATGTGGTCCAAGCCCTCAAACAAGTGTGTTGCTATTCGAGGCCTAGAAGATTGTTTGAGGTGTTGGTAAAGGGTAGTTTTGCTTAAAAATATGACTGTTATTTGACCCTATCTGACCTCCTTTACAGGTATGAGCTTCAAAAATCACCCAACATATTTTACCCCAAAAAATGTTCAGCAATCCGAGCTTTTATTTGTCTAGTCCGATAGGTGATTATTGTGCCAGTTATCTTTCTCAACAAACCTGAGCTTTGATATAGGCCTGCAATCATATATTTCGAGCCATAATCTTGTCACGGGTTTCCCAAAACATGATGCCAAATTCCTTCTTGGCCTCCTTCTTAATTTCATGCTCAATCTCTGAATTTTTCACCGAAATTACTTACTGGAAATACATGATTACACTTGTATTTATAGTGATTTAGGCCATGAATGAAGAGACACATCTATTGGTGAATAAGCTGACTTATACATGTAGACATAGGTCAGTTAGGGTGACTAATATATTATATTATCTTAAAACTTCAATTTCTCCCAATCTAGAAGGAGTTAGAGGGCATGTAATAACTTGGAAAGGGATTGACCTCCTATACACTCATATGCCCATTGCCAACTCCACCCTTAGATATGGTCATTTGACCATTGAAATAAAATAATATTTGTGAAACTGTCATCATTATTTCATTTTAGTGAGCCTTTAGGATTTTACGTCTAGGACAAAGTTTAGGGTTTCTTCACGTGTTTTCCATTAGGATAGGAATCCCTATTTCATTAAAGACTAAGGCACTATGAGCATCAATCAAGGAGGGCTTGTCATCATATAGATAAGGGCTAGGGATTCATCAATGTATATTATTACATAAAAGGTAAATAACATCATGAGGCTAGGGCATGTTATCAAGGATCATTATAAATTTCCCCAGGGTTGACTTCATTAACGGATTGACCTCATATTGACTTAAGTGACATGCATGTAGGAATTTCTTCTAGGGTGAACATGAGGATAGGGCAACATCACACATCACAAGAATATTTTCCATCATAAACAATGCCATATTGACATCAATGACAACCTTGACCAACAGTTTCCTAGGTCATATCTTGAGTCAAATGTGTTTGTGAGATCTTATTTCATTGTTCTCTAATTTCAACATATTTAATTTGGATGCATAAGCAATTAGCAAAAATCTATAGATCCAGAAGTCTAAAGAAAAATAAAACCATAAAAGTGTAGATTTCAGATTTTTAAATAGAATTTTATCAAATCTGTTGTGATGAACAGTCCAGTGTGTTGTGGCCACAACCCCATCCCCCTACCCCATAATTTTTGTATAAAAAATATGGGGACCCTTCATGTAAATTTTGGTCTCATTACTTTGATGCTTTAATTTTGCTAATTTTGCGAGATTCACACCTTTATCGGTTTTCCACTTTGATTGCTTCATAGTGTGCAGTTTGTCGACAACCTCCCAACAACTTAAATTTCGTTGAGTTTGGACTTACATTTTAAAAACGATGCTTGTTTAAAGTTTGATGAACTTTCATTGCTTAGGCTTAATACTTGTAAATTTACATTTTATTATTTTTTATGAAATTGTAAATAAATTTTATTTTAATGTATTGATTGAATTTAATTAATTCTAATTAATTAATTTAACGTAGATCAATTTAGGTAATTTAATGTAATTAATTGTAAATATAATTGATTTTGATGTAATTAAATTAATATTTTAATTAGTTAATTTAATTTAATTTATTTAATTAAATGCAAATATTTATGGTTTGATATTAATTTGTAATTAATTAATTTAATTGTAAATAATTTAATTATTAAATAATAATATATATTAATTTAATAATATCAAACCTTTTTCATTTTTGTTGGTTTTATATGTGGTTTGATTTTTATTTAAAATATTGTTTATTTTAAATAAAATTTGTTTGCACTATTTTTAATTTTAGATATATTATTATTATTATTATATATGGTTTGATTTTGTTTATTTATATATTATTTATTTTAAATAAAATTTGTTTGTATTATTATTAATTATATAGATATGAGAGAAAAATTAATGAAATTACTCAGGATTGATTTTGTTTTTGTTTTTTGAGAGTTTGAAAATTTATTTTTTGGAGAGTTATAATTTAAAATTTACTCAATTAAATGAGTTCTAGGATGGTTAGTTTGAAAGCTAAAATTTTGGAGAAGATTTTGGTAGTGGTTACATGATCAAATTTGGTCATTAACTATTACAAAATTTTAGGAGAAACTAAAGATATGAATTTGCAACAAAAAATTCTTTTTTTGAGTTTTATTTTTGGAATTTGATTTGCCAAAAGTTTTGTTGCTGCAAATTTGTTCGAAGGTCACCTTCTTGAGCCAAAGAAATAATTACAAGATTAACCAGAAGCACAAATTTCTTTGATTTGATTTATTTTATTTTATTTTATTTTATTTTGTGAAGTGATTTTCCCAATTTTATATTTTCAATTTTTATGTATAATTTTAATTGGTTTTAAATTTAATTTTAATTGATTTTTCTATGGAGCTTGTTGAGGAGGATGAAGTAAATGGATTTGGAGTAATTGGATTGTAACCAGAGTAAAGGAAAAGAAAGATTAACAACCCAACAATCAAAGATCAAATATTTTTTTCAAAAACTCTCATTTTTTGGAGTTTTTTTTGTAAATTATAAATATCGGTTTTGGGAAAGAGGAACATGAGGAAAATGTTCCTCTTTTCTACAAAATAGATACTAGCAATTTTGTAAAGAGAAGTTTAGCCATAGGGGAAGAGGAATACTTAGATGTGAGTGTATTGGGAGTTCTTTTCAAGATCCAATCTTTGTTCTTGGAACATATCTTACACTATTGCAACTTTTTCTTCAACAATAGAGCTCGTGATTTTGAAAGGATTGTTGGAGATCTATTTGTAAAACAGAGCAAAGGGTTTCAAGTTCTATTTTTATTCAAATAGTTTTATTTTTTAATACAAATCATGTTCCTTTTAATGGTAGATCTGTGCCAATTGTTTCATATTTTGCATTGTTGTTGGATATGAAAATGATTTTATATTAGATCAACTATTCGATCTTCTAATTGCATTGAACTATTATTGATTTCTCAATTTTCTTTCGTGCTTTAATCAAATTTCTGAGTAACTATTTACTTAGAAGTTTTCCTTTTAAAATAGATTTAATCGTCATTGAATTGTATGAACTATTTCTGCAATTTAATGGCTCTATCATTGTTTTAAATCTCTAAAGCATTTGTTAGAACTCCTTCAACAACTTGATATTTATCATACAATGCATGTTAAATCCTCGTTCTTTTAAATCACTTTTATCTTGATTTGCATGAGATTTATATCTTGTCCTAATCAAGATAGAATAGATTAGATTTCCTTTTTGTTGACTGCATCCTAGAGTAGATTTGCATTTAGAATTAATTCACTGTATTTTTAGGAGTTTCGTTATCCAGGTGCAAATTCTAGTGTGGCTTGGTTGAGTCCTTGTTTCAGCCTAAGGGTTTCTTTCTTATAAGAGCTTTGCAAGAGGGTATATTCGAAATTTCGCTTTTTATTGATAAGTAATTAGAGACGTCATAAGTCAACAGGAAGGGCGAGGGGGTAACTGGACCCAACAGAACCAGTCGGAACCACCAATCCAAACTGAAAAGATTCTAATTTGGGGCTCTGACTAGGTGGTCTCTTGAATGTTGATTTTTGTCATTTTTTACCATCAACACAATGGAATATCCACTACATATTATGTATCAATAGGAAATGTCAATCCCCTTTGCTGCATTGTAGACATCAACCTACAAGAGACACCACTGCCCTCAGTTGCTTTATAGGCACCAACCTACAGGAGACACCAATCCCCTCTGCTACTTTGTAGGCACCAACCTATAGGAAACATCAATCCCCTCTGATGTTTTGTAAGCACCAACCTACAAGAGACACCAATCCCCTCTGTTGTTTTGTAGGTGCCAACCTACTTCACAATTTCTGTTAGTTGCTTCTGCTTTCACCAATTTTTCTTGTTGCTTCTACCTTCACCAAGTTTGTTAGTTGTTTTTTCATTTACCAGGTCTACCTGTAGCTTCTTCCTTCATCAAGTCTGCTTCTCCCAAAAATTGTTTCTTTTGGATTCTTCTCAAGGACAAACTAATTTCCCAACATGCTACATATTCAATTTTGAAAATATGATAATGAAACTTTTACCATAAGGAACTAGATATTTATTCTCTGTCTCATCCAATTTTCACAGTCTGAAACATCCCAGGAAGAAAGTTATAGCAAAAATTCCAAGCTAGCCTATTTGAAGCATGTTTCAGGAGCATTCAAGAACAATAAATTTCTTAGATTTTATCTATGAAATTACAACAAAACAACATCTAAAATTTCTAGCACATGTACCTTGAGATCTCTTCTTTATCTCTTCCAAATTTTACATTATAAAACATCACAGAAAGAAAGTTATAGTGAAAATACCAAGTTGACATGTTTGAAAAAGACATCAGAAGAATTTAATAAGTCTAACTTCCTTGGAACATATTTATGAAATTATAGTGAACCAAGGCATAAAATTTAAACCACATGTACATGGCTATCTTCTATCAATATCCTCCAAGTTTCATGGTATGAAACATCACATAACTAAATTCATAGTGAAAATTCCAAGCTGACATGTTTGAAGAAGATTTCAAGAGAATTTAGGAAGCCTAACTTCCTTAGAGCATATCTCTGAAAGCATAGTGTATCAAAGTTTGAATTTTGAACCACATTTATATGACAATATTTTATTTGTATCCTCCAATTTCATGCTCTAAAACATTCGAGAACAAAAGTTATAGTGAAAATTCTAAGATAACTCATTCACCCCGTAAATCACATTTTTGCTTCTACCTTTAGAATCCAAGAATCACCCCAAAAATCATTCCTCGACTCCTCTTCTGATTTCTTATCTCTTCTTGCTTGAATTGTGTACAAATAAAATCATACTCTTTATTTTTAGTGTTTGTACATTCACTTATGGGCTCACTAGTAAAATTGGTTGGGTCAACCTACTTGTACTTTGGTGGGGCCATATTGACAAAATATTCCATATCTCCTCATTCCTATGGAATGAGAATGAGTTTCACATGCCATTGAAAATGTCTCAGAATAAGCTTTCCAACCATATATCATATGCTCCCATTTGATATAGATAATTGGAGTAAAAATTCCTTCAAGGATAGGGTATCCAAATAGGAAATTAAAAGTCCAAAAATAATATTTCCAACAATCTTCATTTCTAATATTTATCGTGGACATAAATATTCTCCCCTTATCTTTGATATCAATAATAATAATATTTCCAACACTTTACCTTCCACAGGGTCTATCTATGAAATTATAACAAAAGTGAATTTTGTACTTTTACTAGATATTATTAATGTCTTTTCTCAATATGCTCAAAATTTCAGTATTTGAAGCTTCCTAAAAAAAAAATGTTATAGCAAAAATTCCAAGATCACTCTTTTGAAATTGATTTCATGATCATTCACTAACCATAACTTACATAGGGTGTATCTCTGAAAATATAGCAAATAAAAATCTAAAATTTTGGGTAGATGTCCATTGTGACCTCTCCTCAATATTCTCAAAATTTCACTTTTTGAATCATCCCCAAAAACATTATAGAGAAAATTTTATGATGACTCATTTGAAGTAGAAAAACCTTAGGTTCATATGCTCTAATATCAAATGTTATGAACCATGTGCATTTAAAATGATAAGAAACCAATAATTACAATCCACTTCAAGGGGAACATCCTTTTACAATGAATACAAAAGATAAGATTGTATGATTCTAATACTAGATGTCTTTGGTGTATATATAAGAAAGAAAGTGTGCAATTACGATGAGAGGGTAAAACGAAATATTCTGGCTTACACAACAATATAAAATATAAATTTAATAACTGGATATCTAAAGCTTAACAAGCGGCTTTAGGATTAACATAAGGCTTTTTTGGGGCTTCACAATTATATTAATTTACTTTCCATAACTTAGTAGAGAAAAACAATGGGATATTATGAGTGGAACACGAAGTAGAAGACCCTATAGTAATGGTATTCGACATAGTCCCTATGGTAGCTCCATAGTGATTTCATATTTATTTGGATGCACATTTAATACATGAGAAGAAAAGAGGAAGGTATAGCCCTCACATTCTAACTAGGTTTTTCCATATTGTGTTTCCCAAGGTATATCTTGTATTCATCTTGGGGATAGTGTGATGTTTATTGTTTTACCTTATTATACCCATTGAAGGCACTTATATTGTAATCAGTTTGAGTCAAAATGCTTTGAATCCTAATTAATTTGCAAATTTTTGAAAACTATTTGCAAAGTTTATTAAAGTTTTTAAAAAATCAAATATAAAACTTATTTTTTTGAAAATTTAAAATTAATTTTTAAATTTTTTAAATTTGAATTTCTAATTTTTAATTGGTAGATATAGTCGATTAGACTAATATTATAGACTTTTAAACTAATTTATCAAAATTAAAAATTATTTAAAAGATAAAAAATAACAAAAATAACTCTCAAAATCAAATGTCCTTATAACTTAATTATACAATAAAAAAATTTAATATATAAATGTGACCCATTATTTAAAAAAATTAAAAAAACCTCCAATCACCAAATATCTTTATAAATTAATTATCTAATTAAAAAATGAAAAGTATTTTTGTTTTATTTTTTGCTTTTGCAGTTGTTTTTTCTAACCTATTAGGTAAAATATTTGATTAAAATCGTCACTTTGTCTAATTTAATATAAATATTAGTGTAGATAAAAAATAAATAAAATGAACATATGATATTGTATAAAGTAGGTTAGTTAAGAATTCTAAGCAGTTGGAAGTTGAGGTAATAATACCATTAGCTTTCATCTAAATCTATGGATTATTATATCAAAACAAGAGTTGTAATCACAACAACATTATATAATTATAATTCTAATGGATTATTACATCAGACCAAGAGTTTTATTAGCAACAACATTATATTTGGTTTTGAATAGAATGTTGTTGCTAATACAATTCTTGGTTTATATAATACAATTATTATTATAATCAAAACCAAATATAATGTTGTTGCTAATAAAACTCTTGGTTTGATTTAATATTAGAAAAATAAAATTGGAATAATTTTAAAGAAAAACACAATTCATCTAAACCAAAAAAATGAAAATTATATTCATTTGTCTTTTTAATTTCCTATATTCATTTGTATTTTTAGTTTCCTCTTACATATTAAGTTGGAAAAGTTAGTCCTACTAGCACAATTGGTTGAGGATGGGTCTCCTTTGCAAGGCAACCCAGGATCAAACCTCATGGGACATGGATGGGCCTTGTGCTAGGGGGAGGAGACATGCTAAAAAAACCCCAGTTAGTTTAGTACTGGTGTGGCCCAGGCCAAGTGTGATCCTTCGGTGACTTTGACGAATTAGATACCCTTAGGTCGGCTCCTCAAGCAACATTTTTTAACAGTAAAACCATGTTTTGTGGTATTCAATTCACAAAATAAACAATCTTGGTGGGCGGAAACACTGCCCAAAGTACTTCATAGAAGTAGCTTCCCAATTGTGATTAGAATACCAGGGTGTAGCATTAAACCTTCATCAAAAACCTTTTGAAATGTCATGTTATTACATATATAACTAATGAATGAAAGAACCAACCACATTTGAAGCATTCAAAATGTTTAGAATTGCATAGCATCTATTTAAGAATTTATGATGCTAATGATAGTCATCAGTTCAATAGGATATTTATTAAATATGCGCAAAATTGAATAGATCGATAAGAACACAATGATGCTCTGTCAAAAGGAAGAAATCAATTTCATGAACTATAAAATCCTCCAAAAATATTAATAAAGAACAAATATTGAGAAATGACGAACACTGCCAATTCTCGGGTATTCCTCTCTACAAAAGATTGATCAAATTTAATTTTAGTGGTGTCTCCAAAGGAAACCATAGCCTAACAAAAGTAAGGCTAGAGGTATGTAACTGCAATGTAGGATATATAACTTGAATTTATTATGAATTGTGAATATAGAACAAACAACAATGTTGAACTATCTACACTTATTTATTTGTGGTTTTAAGGAATTTGTAAACCAATGTTTTAAAATATTTATTTTTAGAGACTCCAAATTGTTTCCCAATCATCTTACAAAGAAAATCAGAATCTTCATGAAAAATTGATACTCTAGTGTCAAGAAACTTGTAAACCAAATTTCTAGCAATTTTTAGAAGACTCCAAATTTCTTATAAATCATCTTAATGGAAAAAATCAGAATCCTTGATGAAAATTTGATTATTCATATATCATGGATACGACTTGTTCTAGAAAAAATTGTGGAATATTGAAATCAGAATCCAGGCTAGGTTTAGAAAATATTGTGGAATTTAAAATCATATGTGAGAATAACAACCAATCATATTTTTGATTGGCTTTCTTAGCTCAACATATTTCTGTTGATATCAGCCTTGGGTTCCCTATAATTTAAGGCTTGAATTTGACATCCTGTTGCAAAAAACCTGAGAATGTGGAGCAGGTTCTTTGCTTTTTCATGCCTGTGGAAGTTGAAGCACAGGGAGAATGGAGGGGAGAAGGAATCCGCAGTGGTTCTCTTTCTGCCTCCTCATTATCCATCGATGTTGAGGTACCCCATCGAATCCTCGGGGACTCGTAAAGGCCGCTGTTGGAGATACGAAAGGTCCTCTTTAAAGTCTCTGGAATGCAATGCTCTGCATGCACTACCTCCATAGTTAAGGTTGTCTAGCGCCTCGAAGGTATTGAGGATGCCACCATTGATGTTCATCACAGCAAGGCCCAAGTTTTCTACCATCCTTCTTTTGTCGATGAAGAATCGATTAGGGAGGCAATTGAAGATGCAGAATTTAAAGCCACCTTAATAGAAGATGATGTTAATGAGAGATCTACCATAACTGTATGTTGGCTCCACATAAAAGGAATGATGTGCACTTCTTTCTCAAACACTATGGAATCTCCCTTAAAGTTGTAATCACTTTGGCAACTGAAGAAGAAGAAATCAGATATGGCCCTAAACAAGTTAACTATAATCAGTTGATTGATGCCATTGATGACACTGGTTTTGAAGCTATGTTGATTAGTACCAGGGAAGATAGGAATACGGTTGATCTTTGCAAACAGGGCAACAATATGGATTAGCTAAGGTCCTAACTCCTTAAATTTGTCCCAATTTCTTCATCTCTATATTAATGTGCTCCTGCACCTGAGTTATAACTTAATCATATGCACATCCTCCAGCGGATGGATTGGACAAGTACCCTGTCAATCATCATCTATTGTTAATATTCAATGCCCTTATTTTCCTTTCTTAGCCATGGGTATTATTCTCATATGCGATATTTTTCTTATTCCCAAATCCTCTCTATTCTCGAATCTGATGCACTCTTCTTTTCCCTCAGGTCCCAAATTATTTGGCCATACTAACACTGACAATAGTAATTATAATCAGTTCCCTACTAACTCTTCCATGCATACAAGAATAAGGAGAACCCATGGGCTTCCGATTTCTGGGCCTATGCTTGCCCATTGCAATATTGAAGAGCCGAGTTCGAAGGAGATGCTTTGTGAAGAAGGTCTTATGGGCTCATGGACTTGGGTACGTATGGATAAGACCTCTTTCATATCTCCCAACAATAGGACTATCTCCTTTTTCATGTACAAGGGTGTAATGTTCCAACCGAATAGCTAGCAAGGCACGAATGGAAAACGCATTTTCCAGTAATGGCTGCTACAGGAATTGAAACCAGGAACTGGATCCCTTAGATAAATATATCTAAGAATGAAATCCAAGAGATGGCTTTAAAGAAATCCTTCTAAGGTGGTTAAACAGATATACCACACTTAGATGTCCTCAAACGGTGCTCGTTGAGGGACTGCAACAATACTTGAGCAAGAAATGGAAAGACAATGTTATTCTATAGCTGTAAAAACATGAAAAGATGTATAGCCAACAAATATATAATATAGAAAAAAATGTATACAATGTGTGGAGGAGTCAATCACTCCATCTAGGAAATGGAAGCCTCAATGTGACATATACATGACAAATAAGAATACTGCTATATAAAAGAGAGCCCTGGCTAAAATAACGCAGTTTATAGGAGATACTGCATAATACAAAATGAGAGTATGATGATATGACAATATCAGCTCAAATAAATGAGGGGGAGCAAGCTCTCAACCCGTGAAAACACTAATACAACAATAATACACAATCCTTAGAAGGATTGGCTGCAATACATGTACAAATGGAAAATCTGCAGAAATGTCGGAGTTGCGGGGCAGCAACTGCAACTCATAAATAGAACTGGATGGAGAAGACTAAATATTCTTCAACCAATGACAAGATCTCCTCCAATGGATCTCTAGGATGAAAGGTTGATCCTGTCACCTAAGATCTCACCCTCCAAAGATATCTGCAAAGCCCCACTGCAAATGCTCCACTAAAATAACGCAGTCACTAGATGAAATTGCACTGTAGGGCTAGGGAATGAGTTGGCCTTGATGCCAAATTCTGCAATAAGCTTCGATATGCCTCCAATATGATCTCCCAAAGAGAAGAGAGTTTCCTCCTCTGAAAGATAGTTGATGGAGGTGGTGTAGTGAACCCTCACTGCAACACCCAGCAACACAGTATTATTCTGCTGCATAAATAATGTTGTCTTGATGGAGGATGCTTGGCCTCAAGCCTGGATGTGAGGAAAATGAAGAACAATCCCTCAAGAGACCTCTCAAGAAGGAGAAGGAATCCTAAATAGGAATTCCCTCAGAAACTCTTGATAAACAGCCAAGGATGCACAATTATCTGAATAGAGAATGAGATGAATAATACAAGCATGAGAAACAATGGTTGCCTTGTCCTCCTTTTAAACTAGTGAAAGCTCTTTCTCCATGGGCCTCATCTGTTAGGGTTTTCTCCACCAAATATCCTCTTCCTCATTCACACTGCTTTGGCTTCCTAAGTAAGTCACCCCTCCTATGACAGCGTTGTTGACTTGGTCAAACTTGACCTTGTCCATTTGAAAATAACCCTTTTCACACATGAGGGTGTGAAAACCAGCTCCAATGATGATCCCCTTTCATACTATGAGGGATTTTATTGATAATATCACTATGCATTGGCCTCCTTACCCATTTATTTTCCTCCTATGTGAAATTAGCAAAAATTAATGTTCCAATTATCTGCATGAAAATTTTGGAATATTACAAAGGGCTACTTGAAATCCTTCCCCTTCGTGTTCAAAGCACCGCACACATTTTTAGCATTGCTCACATCCCAAAACACTTCCATCTTCTTCGCCTTCACATTAAATCTCTTGGATCGGTGCTTCTTCTAGAAGGACCATGGCTTCGTATCAACCTTGCACATATAATGGCACCTTGAATCATTGATATGGACACTGAGACCACAGTCGGTGCTTCTTCCAGAAGGAACATGGCGTCGTATCAACCTTGCACATATAATGGCACTGTGAATCATTGATATGTACACTTAGATCACGACCCATTAGATTCTTACACCATGTTATAGTCATAATTTTGCAGATTTTTGATAGTGTGGTCTGATAGAGGCAAGTTATCAAGTTCTGTGTCATTTTGTTTCCAAAAGAATATGACTTGTTTGTCAAGTGGGTGCCTCCAGATTCTCCAAACAACGAGTTAATGCTTCAATCATTTTTCAAATCCAGACACTTGTATGGTGCTACACAATAAATATTTCAAAAATCAATGTATATCTATAAGATTTAAATAGCACATACAGATAGCATTCAGATATTGGCACTGACATCAAAAAATTGTTGAATCTTAGCACCTACCAAAGAATTATGATCTCTACACAGAAAAATAAATGCCAAAACCTGATCAAGGAGGTACCCACAATAGAATCCTCATCCAATAGTCCAAAATCAATGGACACAAGTGTTGAAACAAGCTCTCCAATTAGAGAATTGGCCCACATTATCTAGCTCAACTCTTACAGAAACAATGCAGAAAATGAAAAACCCCGAAAATATACTAATTCATAAATCAAGCTTTGAAAAATATTGCAATTAGGACAATTGAATATAGAAGTATAAATTTATGAAATATAAACAAAGCAGTTGCCTAGTTGGATCCAATTTCATAGAATTCTATATTATCAGATGGGGTTTCTAGAGAAGCTTTTGGAACTCCTTTATTGTTCCCTCCAAGCTCTCAAAAGCTCGAAGCCCCTTATAGTGGATTTGTTCATTATCAAACATTTCATTATAGGCATTATGTTTTCAAGAGTGAAATCACAGATTAAATCATACCATTGTTGAAATTAAAAGCACAAACAGGGAAATCGCAGATTAAAGCGTACCCTTGCTGAAATTAAAAGCACAAACAGAGAAAAAACTATCTGGAGGAGCCCGCCAGACTAGATGTATGATGAATATCGTCATAGATGCTTCAGAAGGAAAAATGTTTTAGAAGACCAGAAGTAAGCAGGTTGTTGTGAGGATTTAGGGTTTTATTTGAGTTAGGGATCTTCAGTGGTGAGATGAGGTTTAGGGTTTTATGAGGATTCAGGGAAAAGGAGATGGATGTTTCCATCGGCCAGATAAAATTGTAGGATACATATATCCAATGTTTTAGGCACGTTGAGCGGTGTTTTTGAATTTATTTTAGGCATGTTGAGTGAGTCTTTTATGGATTTGATGCTATGTACATCTGAATTTGAATTTTTTTTGGTTAATATGAAAAGAATCTAGTGGTCAAGCATGTTCTAGAGTGAAACCGTGGGCACATGTTTTGGAGCGAAACTGTGGGCTCAAAAGTGTGATTGATAGAGGAAGACGATAAAAATAACCTTTTACAATGCCCCCATGGCCCAGCCTATCCATGAAATTTACCAGGTAGTACAAAGACGGTTTGAGAGAGAGGTTCTTTAGAACACCAGAAAAGCAACACATAGGATAGTAGCAGACATTGGAGAGAGTAGCACAAAGGACATGGACAGTGGGCAGAGAAGAAAAGTTTTTAGTGGTCATACCAACAGATATTGAAGGGTTAAGCATAAAACAAAGGTTCAGTTTTGGGCAAAGGCTTTGATTTCCCTTAATATCATCATGACAATGGGAAAAGAAACTTTAAAACCGTGGAAAAAAATGATATAGGGCAAGTGAAAATTGCCTCACCAGCCAAAGCTGGGAAGTGGGTTTGGGTCAATGCCAAACAGTATTGAGGAATTTTAAAACTGAGACTAGCTCGTCTAAAATGGGAGCAGACAAGGAAAAAAATGTCTCAAAGGGAAAGGACTAGGGTCTTTCGCAAGAAACAACATTAAAACAAGTCCTCTTTGCAAACATGTGGCAAGAACAAGTCCAAAGGAAAAGGAAAAGTCATTGATGATTATTCCTTATATAGTCCCACATCCACACCTCTCACTTGGTCATATGATCTTTATGTGAAATAAATGTTAAAGGTAAAAAAGAGGTTGGAGGTAGTAGAAGCTAAAGAGATGGAAAGAGATTGTACAACCCATATAATAACAGCTGAAAACTAGTCTTTAGCATAAAGAAACAAAGTTATGAAGGAGCAAGTGTCAGTGCTACAAGAAGCTCTCCGAATAGGGAAGACATAATCGCAACGCATGAAAGCGGAGGTGCAAAACATGAAGAAATTTGCAGTGGAGAATACAGAGGTGATGAATGCGAAACCATCCCAAGATAATGGGAAAGTAGTTTCCAAAATAGACAACAATGAAGAGATACCAAGAGAAGAAAGGAAAGGAGATTTCACAAAACTCTCCAAAACCTGGGCTCAAGTTATTAGCAATTCTGCTAAGAGGTAAGGAGAAACAAACATTTAGGTTGACAACATGCAAGATAGATAAAGACACGATATAGCAACAAGCATAATTATTAAAGGGGTAAAAGATTATGGGAAAAATGAATGTACTCTTGACCTTGCAAGAGACTTCTTTAAAGACAAGTTGCAATGGCAAGGGCAAATATGTCAAGCATGGAGAGTAGGTAAGCTTAACGGTGAGAGAGCCAGGCCCATAAAAGTCATCATGCCCAGCTTGTGTGATAAAGATATCATTCTAAGCAAGAAGTAACTCATGAGGGGTTCTTGGTTTTTTCAAGAAGAATATTTAACTGTAAGACAACAAGAGGAAAGGAGGGATGAAATGAAAAAAGTTAGGGCAACAAGAGATGAGGGAAAGAGAGCATGGATTTATAAAGGTAAAGTTGTGATAGCATAATTTGGACCTCCTTCCAAAACAAGGCAACAAAATGATAATAAAGAAGAGGCAGCAAACTCTTCAACAAGAAATGAAGAAGCAAGGTTAGTATGGGCAAGCAGGGACAAAGACTCAATTGTGAGTATTGCATGTCAAAACAAATAGCAATCAAGTCATACCCAGGTTTCCTTAAGATTATTTTGTTGGAACTGCAAGGGTTACCCATGGAGATGAGGACCTGGGTTAGGGACTATTGTGGAAGGTAGAGAAATAATTTGCCTCATAGAAACACATGAGCATGAAGGGTCAAAGACACCTTTGTTTGAAGGGTACTGGAAGATATCAGTGTGGAACAAGGCAGTAGGTAATGGCAAAGGGCACGGGGGTATCATGGTATTAGTGAGAGAAAAAGAAGTTCGTTTCATTCGGCTAGAAAAATAAGACCCAAATAAGCAATTTGTCTGGCTTAAAATATCAGAAAATGGAAATCACATCAGAATTGCAACATGCTATTTTGTGCCGCAAGTTTAAAAAATCTACAAAAGTAGAGGGCTTGACCACAAAGATCCCTTTGCAGCCCTCAAATCAAATATTGCAATATATTCTCATCTAGGTGGATGTTGGAAATACTAAGATGGAGGGTGAATCAATCAATATTCCTTTCAATTATTATTATTAATATTTCAGAGCATTAGTTAATCTTCAATTATTATCAGTGTTTGTACAATGATAACAGTAAACAAAAGGAACACAACTACACATATTTTTTAGGGTGGAAACCCTCTCCAGGACAAAAACCACCTGAATGTTTTCCTAAATAATTCTTTGATATTCAACTCCAATCGAAAATAAAGCTCCAACTTCCTAGAATCTGTAAAAGCATTCTTCTCTAGCTCCAATGCCTGAGATTCTTCAGTAGTCAACTGAACGAATGCCCCAACACTTAATGAGCTTCAAATCACCCTAGAACCACCCTACCACCCTGAATTTTTCACAAGCTTGAACATGTTGGTGATTTCATGCACCAGCCTAGCACCACCCTACCACCCTATAGAAGAATAAAAGAAGAATGGACTTCCGTACCAGGGAAAATGGTCCACTTTACAATAATATAGAATGATGTAGAAGAAGAATACACACTAGACCATAACCCCAACTATGACACAACCACCTAATGATGATCCTAGACCTCCCGACACTGCCTCTTCAACTCTTGGCAGATAGACACTTGTACAATTTTTACAATGATACATTTACAATGACTTAGTACAATGATACCTTTATAATGACTATATGCAGCGTTTCCCGCCTCATTTAAATTTTATATATATGTTGTTTATTTTATTTGCTTGCAGGGGTCCCTTAAACCATGGTCATCTCGGAAACGGTGTAAGGTGTTATCAATTCCAAGATTCACGCAAGCCTCTCTCTCTGTGTGTGCATGATACAGAAAAGAAACTATAATGTATTTCGGCTATACAGTTCTTCCTAGACCTCACACATTAGGGGGTAACTGTTAACACTGGAAAATCGTACAGTAGAAGATGACATTAATTAATGTCAAGCCTAAGGATTTACAGGGCAAGAATACATTATGGAATCAAGAAGTATTTAAAATCTCTAAGGTTTTGAGAAAATCAGATTTGAACTAGTCTTAAATGCTAAAATGCACGCTTAATCCTTCAAGAAGAACGCCTTCTGCGCGCCTTTTTTCTCGATAAGCGTGCATTCCTGGAAATGGAAAAATGTCGTTTTCCAGGACCACACAAAGTAAAGGACAATTACTCCTTATATGAAGCTGCCTAAGGACAGCCACCAGTGCCTCCTTAGACACTATGTGAGCACACAAAGGAATATTTGGAGCACAGAATGGAATCATACCTCTCCCTTGGGTCACCATCCATCATGTGCCAAGGGAGGGAAGGAGGATTTGAAACTCCCCTATATAAAGCCACCAAGAGATGAAGAATGGGTGATCACATTGTTATGCTGGCCAAAGTTGCCCAAGCAACACCATCAATGTCTGACCCGGAGCTGGAGCTGAAGAGGACTCGATCGTTGGCCACCTAACAATCCTAGTCCACCACGGCAGAGAGAGAGGGATACTACATCAGAGGCAGAGCTTGGAAGGCAACATCTTTGCATCAGGACCTAGAGCCATTTCCTAGGGGCCCTTTGGCAAGTGGGTAAAATTTCTTCTCCATTTCAAACGTTTAATAAGAAGAGGCCTTCGAGCCATCGTTGGTATTATTATCGTTTTGACTCTCTTTAATAGCTTCTGTATATTTGTGTTTTAGTTTTAGTTTAATTTGAGCATACATTCTCATACTTTTTCCACTCAATTGTGTGCTTTTGAGCTCCACCACTTTCTGCCTATTACCAATAGTTTAAAGAGTAGACCACACTCTTTAAACTGGTGCGATTTTGTACACCTGTGCGACAAATCCACCACAACAGGAGGTTTGTGATATCTTTCTGTATGATTTATAGCTCATTATATATATATATATATATATATATATATATATGTTGCTGTTATAATGAATGAAGAAGCTCCATATTGGTCTCTTACATTTATGCATTGATTTACACTTCTATTTCCATGGTTTTGCACTATATTTCTGCTTTTCCCATTTGGGAATATTACAGAACTCGTGGTTCCCATGCATTTGAGAGAAGTTGTGCATAGGTTGTATGAAGGGGTGAAATTCAAAATTAGAACTTCAGCAAGCATTTATGAAAGTAGAAGCGATATTGAGGTCAAGCAAGGTTGCCCATTGTCTCCTACCCTTTTTGCGTTATATATTGACAAGCTTGAAGAGTGGCTAAATTCATAAGGGGGTGACGGTATCCATTTGGGCAAGTTCGTTATAAGGATTATTTTTTACGCAGATGACCTTATATTGATTGCTAAATTGTCTCTTGGTTTGCAAGAGCACTTACGTTCCCTTGAACATTTTTGCAGAAGGGTGGGGATGCAAGTCAATATTAGCAAAATGAAAGTAGTGGTTTTATCTAACAAAAGAAAGCATAACCAACATAAGTTCTAATTTGAAGGCAACATTCTAGAAGAAGTTGCAGACTACAAATACCTCGGAATTGACTTCAAAGAAAATTTAAGTTGGGATGGTTGTAGAAATAAAAGAACTTTAGGGGGTTGGAAAGCATTTTATGCTCTCCAAAACAGGTCTAGAGAGGCAGAGTTGTGGGACTGGAAAACCACTCAAACTCTTTTTTGGCTTCTAGTGATTCTCTACAACTGTGAACTGTGGGCCAGTAGCACAACTGAGATGCAGTGGAAACAAATTGAGAAGTTTGATTACAAACAAATTCAAAATTAAAAGTGTAGTTCCTTATGCTATCTTGTTAAGTGGAACAGGGGTTGCTCCTATTGAAGCAATTTCTATGGTGCAAGTCATAAGTTATTTGAAAAAAAATGAGCAAATGGAAGAGGGTAGATGGCCTAAGGTTGTGTTTAGTGACAGATTGTGCAAAAGAAAGAAGACTTAGATGCGGAAAAATAACAAATGGTTCAGTAAATGGGGTATTTGCTTGAGCATGTGTCCTACAAATAGTAAAGAGATAAAAAAATTTGTTATGGATAAGTTCCACAAATGTACTTGGGAGAAAGAGCTAGAGAGAAAGAATAAGTACTACATTGATAAGTTTAACTCCACTCATAATCATCAGCAAAAGGCGTACATAGGGGCCAATATTTCTTGGAGATCTAAAATTCTTATTGATCAATTAAGGACTAATTCTCATCAACTTCGTTGTGAAACAGGGTACTGGAAGAGCCCAAAAGAAATGTGGGAGGAAAGAGTATGTATTTTTTTCTCTTCTGGAAAAGTGGAAACAGAAAAAACATTTCATTTTAGAATGTGAGGCCTTCAAAGACAGCAGGGAAAATTATGCAGGTATTCTGGCAGCTATCTCTTCAGATAATCTATTTAGCGAAGATTTTTTCGAGAAGTTGAGAGAAGTTATTGTAAAACTTCACAAGAAAAGGGCTGAATAAAAGAGCTAGTTGGAGAAGCAATCTGTCCCATAGGCTATTTTTAGACTCGTGAACATTAAAACTATTTGTTTTCTTTCTTTATTTCTTTCATTGATTTGGCAACATTCAATAAATGTATTTGAAATTTTTTTAGGACAAGTTTATATTTATTATAATTTTATATTTATTAATTTTTTAAGTTTTTAAAGGGATTAAATTTTTTTAGGTGTAAAATTTTCTTTAAGTTTTACATTAAAAAAAGATATTTGTACTTTGAGAGATTTAGTCTTTTCGGGCACTTAATATATCTTAAATTAAGATGGATCTACATTGATTTAATTATCAATAATTAATAAATTTTTTCTAGATATTTAACTTATACTTGATATTTTATAATATTTTTTATAGTAAACATAAATAATGATTGAAATTTATCTTAAAAGTAGTTATTATTTTTCTATCTTTTTAATTAATTTGATTATGAAAAAATGTCACATGGACATGAGTTTTAGTTTTTTTAATACATATTTATTGACAAAGTCTGCATAGATATTCATTGTATGTTAACGTTTAGATAGTTTTTTCATCAAAAATGCTTTCAAAACTTAGCCCCTTTACTTTAAAATTTAAAATTGGATAATTAGTTGAGATTAAATTTAGAAAAATGGATAGTTTATCATAAAGATTATCTAAAGAAGGGGTTTTATCAATAGCTTCTCCTTCATACCAAACCAACAAAATCAGAGTGAAAATTAAACCTGACTAGAAATGTAATTCCCTCCTTTACACATTGGCTACGACCGTTGGACATTATAATAAAAAATCATAAATATGGGTAATGGAAAATGTCTCCCTCAACCTGAAAATTCATAATGTGAACAATAATTGAAATGCCACCTGGAAAAAGCCACGAATGGCTCTCACCAAGAAAACATATCTCCAAATTTAACATCCATGATGTCGATGTGTAGTGTTTGAATCACCTTAGCATAGGGTAGGTCACCCTATAGTATTTCCCATAGGACAAGTATTGATGCCCTCACTACAATATCCTCCCTTGCCTCTTCCATGGCTACAAAACATAAATATTTTGAGTTTAAATAGCTTACCCTCACCACAATCTCCTTCCTGGCCTCTTCCATAGCTGCCAAAGATAAATTTCTTAAGTTTCAATAGCTATCCTTCACTCGGGGCTTGTTCTTGGCCCTATGCTTGGACACATTGGCCCATTTCTGCTTAACTTTATTTTCCCTAGACATCCTACCTTGGAGAAGGTTGGTTCCTAGGACTTAAACTTGACACCTTTGTCACGAGATTAGGAAGGTCCATTGTGGTAGATGTTGTGTGTCTTTGGCAGGGAAAATTTTAAGGACGGAAAATTATCTTGAAGTTTAAAAACATTAGTGAATCTCACTAGTCCCTAATATGCAAACTATAAAATGTTTATTGATGTATTTGTAAAATTATTCAAATTTATAATAATATGATGTGTATATAATGTTGGTGATTTTTAAGATAAAATAATTTTTTTATTGTAAAATTTGGTTGAATCGTTTTTATAAAAAATGGAAATTGGTGAATCTTTTTTTCGGAAAAATCATGGAAAAATAGCCCACCTACAAATATTAGCCCCTAAAATTTTCCATGGTCTCTCGAGGTAGATAATTTGATAATCTAGAGATTCAACTATTTAATATAAATGTCATTTTGGAAAGTATCCAAATAAGTGTATTATGGATATTTGAAAATCTAGATATCCAAATCTAACACTTTTATTTAAATGAATCCATGAATGCTCTTGGATAAGCGAATCTCAAATATCCAAGAATATGGATATCTAGATATAGATTTTCCATTTAAGTGATTAAATGGGATTCTAAAATATCTAGAAGACTGAATCTCTAGAGGTATAACTCTTTTAATAAAAGGGATTTACTGAAATCAACAGATTCAAATATAAGTTGGTATGTTGACTTGTCTAACTGTAGACGTGGCACTATGTGATGGTGACATGTGATTAGAGGACTACCACATGTCAGCCACATGCCAAACGATTGATGTGGTACGATATGGTGTTGAAATGTGGCACCAAACTCCTAGATGTATTCAATGTGCCAATAGTATGATTGTTGACATGGCACTAAGAAGAGTAAAACTTTTGAGGGCCATACCTTCATGTCCAAAGCTCAAAATTTAATGAATTTATATCGTAGAAAATATTTCTATGAGAAAATGATGATGGTGGCCTCAAAAAAGGAGGTTTGATATGGTTAAAAAAAGAGAAATTTTGGATACCCCACCTCCATAAAGTGACCTTAGGGGTTGGGAAAGTACATCCCATACCCTAAAAAAGCCTTGAGGTGATTGGGTGTGTTTCAACTTGATTAAAAAGAGTGCCCTTTAAATGCCAATGTGGGCTAAGTTGATTCAAGCTTCTATATATCCCTTAGGAAGGAGGCCTTTTGACATAATTTTAGTGTTACTTGCATTAATGTTTTCCCTAAATATTTTCATGATAGTTAGATCATCATCACTTTTGCATTAAATGGTTGCTTAACATGATTTCTCATTTTTTGTGGCAAGTTGAATACTAATCAATATATGAAGGCCACACACTTGGCTTTCTTAACCATACATGCCTTTTACACCACTCCAACATATCGTCATATGTTTCTCATGTTGGAGTTCAATTGAAGGGTGAGAAGAATGATCTATGGGTGTTGCTAGCTTTGGTATTAAACTCATAACTACTACAATCTCAAGCTTATGAATTATAAGTGTGATAAATCCTAATAATGGGAGTTAAAATGAGAGTATATTAACAATGAATTACTATGGGCACTATTGCATTATGTTGGTGCTTAATCTAACCATTATCGCAATGAACAGGGACGGGTTGTGATAGGTTCAGTTTTTCCTTACACCTCCCTCATCATATGGCTCCATTTCATTTTCTTATGATAAAAAATTGCTCCTTATAATATTCACTTTTCACTTTTGCCCGATCGTTTATCCCAAGAGCTTAATCTATGAAGATTTTCTTACCCCTTCCAAATCGATGGTTTATATGTGCTCGTCATTTAAATAATTACTCTCTTACCGATGAATCCCAGTCGTTGCAGTTGTTTACATCGGACGGATCACATTCTCATCAGGTCAGAAAGAGTAGGGACGTTAACAAGCTCCCTTCCATCCGATGAGATTTGGTCATCCATCTCTCGCACGATCAACGGTCCACAAGTGTGCCAGGCCTGAACCTGCATAATACTTAACTCATTCATCAGCCCTAATGGATGGGACCCATGTATTGATTATTTAACGCGTTTAATTCCTCCTAATCAAACTATGATGGGTGTCCGACTAGAAATTATTATACTTGTTCTTAATTAACACCTATTCTTCGCCAAATTTCTTAACCGTTTTCTTTATGCACTCATTCTCTATGCACGTCGCTTTGTGGCCTCTCTCTCACAAGCAATTGTTACGTTGACACTTAGAGGAAAATTAAACACAACCCTTCACACACTTTACTACCAGGTAAGGTCCTGCTCATTGTCGGTCTTCTTGCTTTGAATTTTTAAGTAGGTTTAACTTCTGGAGTATTCAAAATGTCATAAGAGCTTGCAAAAGGGGTTTATATCAATGAGTTAGTGAGTGTGAGAGACACACGGGTCCATTTCACCAACATCTTGACTTTAAAGAAAACTCTTAATCTATCTTCTTGTAAATCCCCAGACGATGATTGTCTTATCCAATCCGGGGTTTTAGTTGCCACCCTACTTCCCATTCATTTTAACCCTCCTCAAAATGAGGCTACCTTTGTGGACCCTCACCCTCACAAACTTTTTTCTGTTGTGTCATGTTTTATTTGACTTCCTAGAATACGAAAGACATATCAACAAAAGAGATTAGAACAAATACAAATGGGGCTAATGACTAAGTGGCATTATTTAAGAAGCCTCACAATCCCTAGATATGCATTTATATTATTATACTATTTTACTTTGGTTTTGATTTTATTTATCACATATAAAACATAATAAAATAATGTGGATTAATGCATATCATTAAAAACTATTAACATTTATATTCCTAACTAGAAACTCCTAAAAATGGGCAAACACTATCTATAAAAGAGGGAATTAAATATATAAATGAATTATTTCTAATGCAAATCATTTAATGTCCACATATTTAGGAGAGTTGAATTTCCTAAAAAATGTATAGATATTCTTACTGAATATGTTTTTATGAAAATTAAATCTCTATTTTTACTTCATAATTTTACCATTATTTTCACTTTAAATTACTTCCTAAAATCTAACCTAACCTTCACTTTTATTTTAAGTGCAACTCAAAGTTTGGAATCATTTATTTAAATTTTATTATCTTAAAGGTACAAATTCCAAAAAAAACATATGAATAATAAAAAACATTACCATTAAACTCAACAAATCTCACTCTTCGCATGTACCAAAGATCATCAACCAAAAAATATTTTTAAACTATTTATTAAAATGACCATTCAACAAACATTTGGGATGATTTATTAATAAATGTTTATTAAAAATACATGAAACATATGGAAATGAAGGTTAAAACATTTATCATACCATATTTTATTAAATGAAGGATTGCATCGAAAACTATGCATGAGGCCCCATACATTCGTGTGAATTAACCCACCATTAAAAATCCACTCGATGTGAAGGAGAGCCATTCACTTAAAGTTAGGTCAATGGATGGGATGTAACAATGGGTCATCAAACTTTTCACCTTGAAAAACAGGAAGGTTATCATCCCATTACACCTGGGCATCTTATTGGGGAACCCAGGGATATGATCTCTACTCATTGGGGCATATCTTCGTTGTATCCTAGGAATCATGTTTGTAAATCAGAAGAGAGGTCAATGTATCTTGTCAACCAGTTCAGAGTCTTCTACCAGTGGAGTCATTTGGTCTTTTGGGAGTTGTGGAGTCGCCAAGTGAAGGATTTTTACTTATTTTCAAGGTTTTGGTTGTTGTTCACCATCAACAATCAATAATAACCATTCTTAGTGACACTTGATTCATTTAGGAATAGGGGTTCGTTGTAGTGTGAAGTTATCTATTACTCAATATTCTCCTCAGTGGAGTCAACACTATGTTAGATCTCTGTAGTTTGCAAGATTGGCAAGAACAAACACTGTAGAGCCTACATCAGGACCACTTTGGAATCCTAGGATCTAGCCCTCCTGGATTCAAAGAGGGATCTCTCTATATAAGTGGTTTCAAAGATATATCTTTAAGGCTTATGATATGATATTAGGCTAGTTATGAAGTACAAGGGTTTTGTTTGTTTTTGGTTGGGATGGATATCATCAAAATGAAGGAAGTCTTTTGAAGGGTAGCAAGTTGAAAGAATCGTTCAGCTGATAGGATAGGTAAGAAATAGTATCAATCCATTGCGCTATGGAGTCACAAAAGGATTTAATTACACAACAAGTTTCAAGAATGATCCATGGGGCAAGTCATCTATATCAAAGGATCTCTTTAAGTTGATTTTTGGTGTGGAACATTAAGAAGTGTGGTGAAAGAAGCAAACATATAAGAAAACGAAGGGTAGCTTAAGATCAAGTAAGGACTTTTAACCTAGCCTGCTTTTAGCATACTCAAAGGAAAACAAAGAATAGCTTAAGATCAAGTAAGGACTTTTAACCTATCCTGCTTTCAGCATATTCTCAAAGGAAAACATTTAAGATAAAACAAAGAATAGCCTAAGATCAAGTAAGGACTTTTAACCTAGCTTGCTTTTGGCATATTCTCAAAGGAAAACATGCAAGATGAACATAAAAAGTAGCCTAAGATCAAGTAAGGACTTTTAACCTAACCTGCTTTCGGCATACTCTTAAGGGAAACTTTCAAAACAACTGTTGGAGAAAACACTAGAGGACAGGGCTAACCATAGACTTCCCTAGTTTAAATTTACTTAGCATGCATTGAAAATATCATTCAAGAACAATATTTCAAGTTTTACTCAGCAAGACATGGGCTCACTAATGTTCCTTGACTGGTTACACTCTATTGAAATCATTCTCAAACACACATTTAGAAGAAAACATAAAGATAAAGCTTATCAGTGAGATTTAGGGTACTTTACAGTAAATCCTAATCTATATTTGTTGTTCTTTATCAAAGAAAGTGGACAGTATGGAAAACATGAGAAAAATAACAATTATAGTAAGAAAAACATCACCATTGACATAGACCAGGATCCCATAAATCAGCTTGTGTATTTGATGTTCAAACCAGTTACAATCTTCAAGTCCAGTAGGTCTTTACAGCTTCTAACTTCTCTTCTCATCTTATCTTTCTTTAATTAAAAACAGAGCTTCAGCAGCCTCAACAGCTATTTACATTCAATAAGTATTCAACCAACAATAACAATGAACTCCTCATATGATATATATAGGTAAATTGAGGAGGTGGAGTGGAAAGAAGGTCCAACTATTCAATTAATACAGAGTAAATGCTTCTCGGCCTTTGGGAGGCCTTATGGAGAAGATTTCAGATGTTTAACTCTGTTTTAATTAATTTTACATTAACTTTTATCTACTTCAGTCACTTTTGTTGACTTTGGAGGCTTTTGGTAGGCTGGCAATTACTTCTGAGCGATCTTTGGCAAATATCTCTGACTGTGCATTTAATTTGTATTCTTTTGAGGAAAATGAACTTGTAGGTGGCATTTCTGAGGATTAATTTCCTCACTGATGTGCCATTCAGAGGCTTTCTTGACTGATCTATCTCTTTAACTCTTTAATCACTGATATTAATCTTTAATTTGTGCTTTAAGACTTCTTATGATCATCTTCGGGCTTATTGTCCTTTCTGCTGACTGTATTTTATTTAATAAATCTGCCTTTACACTGTGCTTTATCTGTACTTTGCTTGGTGTAAGCCTTTAACCTTCAAATTCATGCATAATCCTTTATCTTTAATCTCTGTCTTCACTTTATTTTCTTCTGTTTTCTTTTCAGAGTACAGGTGGATTTCTTCAATGCTGGAGGGTTTGATTGTATAAACAGTGCTCATGAGGCATCGGTCAAACCATGATTTTGAACCCTATGGAATCCCTTTCTTCGTGATTTTTCCTTTGTTTGGGCGATGAAGGTCGTCACCTCTGGCCCTGTCCCTTTATGGACTGTGGGAAGGGTTTTCGGCCTTAGAACACCATCGAACCTACATAAAACAATAAAAAATGTTATGAAACCCTGCACATTGGATAAACTGCTTTGGAGGCTCTGCAGAGGGTGAAAGGAGCAGTGAGGAGGGGAAAATGTAGGCAGGAGGAGGTTTCCACAGAAAAAACTGCGAAAACAGGGTTTAATTTGAATATAGGCGCGAAAATGTGGATAGGTGGTTTTGCGAAACCACGAATGGTTTTCGAGCATGAAATAAGTGTTTTGTGGTTTACACCCAAACGAACGCAATATTGTCTGTCGGGCGACATGTGTCCTCCCAGTACCACTGATTTCGCATCCAAGCTATGCATCAGGGAGATTTTGGTGGTCGGAATGCGTCAGCCGTCCGATGTGCGGGGATACAAATCTACGGTGGAGAGGGAGCATGAAAGAGTGAAGTTGATCGGTGGATAGGGCGGTGGAGGACAAGTGTCGAGCAGTGATTGGGAAATGTTTTGCATGGTGGAAGGTGGGGCTGGCAGGTGACCACCTATTTTGTCGCAGAGCGGTAGTGTTATGTGCAGGGTCAAAAGGTGAGAGTGAGCGCAAACCGTTGATCTTGGTAGATCAATGGTGGAGATGTGTCAGCGTAGATGTATGAGGAGGGATGGTCAGGTGGTTGGCGGGAGCATGGTGAAGTGCGATGACTGTCAGATCAATGAGATCGACAGTTAAGATGTTTTTTGGGGAAAGGGTAAGGCGGGGTGGGAGGAGAAAAGGGCCCACCTTGGAAATTTTAAAGGTTTCTTGAGATTTAATAAAGTCTCGGGTTATGAAAATAATAAGGGCGGAGGGGTGAAATAACGAAGGAAGGGGGCTAAGGAAAAAGGGAAGGTGCGGTCTCATGGAGGAAAAGGAACCGGAAGCGGAGTATGAAGAGAAAGGGGAAAAGGGCTAGGAGGAGGGGTGAAGGAGGTTGCGATGGAGCATTGACAACCGTTGATCTTGATAGATCAACGGTGCAGATGAAATCGGGGTTTGAATCATCGACAAAGGAAAAAAGAAAATGAAATGAAAAGAAAACGTGTTTTCCCGATGCGATGGGGGCTAACGGTAGGTGCTGGGGCATGGTCCCATGGAGGAGTAAGGGACCGGTGGCCAAGGAAAGAAGAGGCTAGGAATTGGCATGGAGAGTTAAACGCCTGGCCGTCAGATCAAACCCGATCGACGGTTGTGATTTCATCGGGAGATCGTCCAATTGGCATAAAAAAGGTAAGGGGAAAGAGAAATTGGAAATGTCGATGCGCGATGGGGCTAGTGCCTTGTCGCGGGCATAGGGTTTTATAGCGGGGAAGGGAAGGGGAACTTAAGCCAAGGGGGTTTAAAAACTTAATGTTTGTTTATGATCGGAAAAAGGTCTAAATGAGGCTTTTTGGGGGGTTTTTTAGTGTTTTGAGGTTCGAATAGGAAGAAAAAAGGGTTTTTCACCAAATAAAAGGGGATTTTATAGGTTTAAAGGATTTTTAGGTGAAATGAGGGGTAAAAATGGGGTTTTTCAAAGGGAATGGAGGATAAATGAGAGGAAAGGAGAGATTTTACAGAGGAAAATGAGGGATATGTAAAGGGGGAAAATGAGTGATATGGGGGGATTCTAGAGGAAATTATGAAATATGGAGAAAATGGCCGAAAACAATCTCCTTTATACCGTAGGGCTTCTTAAGGATTTTTTGAAGGAAACAACGGTGAAGATTACTCTTAAGTTAGAAAACACTAGAAGGCTTCAAGAATGAGTAATTTTCTATGAAAATAATCTCTTGAAGGCTCAAGACCTGTTTTAGCCATCATTTGTTGTGACAAAATTTACTAATGGCTAACAGCATTCATGATTGTTAGAGTCTCTAAGGAGATGGGGTTCTGTTGGGCAGCCAGAAGTTGAGGACCTCCCTCTCTTCTTAGTGGTTGGGCATTCATTCATGTTCTATTTTCTCTCGGTGGTTGACGTTCTCTCTATGGGATCCTGCTTGTTGGAGGCTTCCTTGCGTAAATTTTGGAGTGATGAGTGGGACTTCCTTGTTGGGTCGGGACCAAGATGGCAGTGCTGGCCCAGGAGGGTTCGGTGTTGGATGATATTGCAATGTTTAACATCCTAGTGGATTCTATTCCCAAGTTTCATAAACAAGTCTCGTCGAAGTTTGTGAAAATGGTTAAAGAAATCACAAAAATTGTGATAAGCATCCCTCAAGCACGCTCTCGTGCTCTGCAACTAGATGACTGGGGCTTGATAGGTCAGTTCATGGGGTTATGGCCTTCCCCGCAAACAGTTAAATCCTAGATAGAGAAGAACTTGAAACCCCTTATCTAAGGTGAGGTTATTTATTCTTTCTGTGGTAAGGGTTTCTATAACTTCTACTTTGAAAATTGGTTGGACATGAATTTAGTGCTCAAAAGTGGCCCATATTTCATGGGAACTCACAGTCTATATTTGGATCGGTGGAGCCCAAGCTTTAATTTATAAATTTATGTCCTTTCTTCAATCCTTGGGTGAAATTTCCCTACCTCCCCCTACAGTGTTGGAACGATGCAACTATTCGACTAATTGGGAACTCTCTCAGAAAGTATATTGAGTGCTCTAAGCCTAAGTATGGCCTTTTCTTTTGTGCAAGGATCTGTGTGGAGGTATACTTGAAAAAATGCCTTATGGGAGTAGTCAATTTCTACATGGATTGTTGGACGCATGTGCAGGAAATCGATTACAATCAACTCCCGTTTAAATGTAAGTTGTACCATGAATATGGGAACTTCACTAAAAGTTGCCCAAGAATCCAAGATAGCATGGAAAACCAACCAGGAGAATCAAATGAACAATCAAAACAAGTTAAACAAAACAAAGGAAACCTAAATTAGAATAATGGGCCAACTCCAAGTCACAAAACTGCCTCCATGGCAGCGAGTCCAAGTCAGAATGCCCCTCCCCCTCCCATAGCCTTGCCATTGGAGGGACGTGTTTGTAGCACAATTTCACAGATCTTATCATGATATTTGTTTCCGTGCCATTTTTGTGATATTTGTGCGGGCAAAATATGCAGGGGGTGTGTTTTCCATTACTAACCATAACAGCAACTATAAGCATGCGGGATCCTTTGTCTATCACCATGATTCCAGAAGCTGTGTGAGAAAAGTTGTTGATCAGAGTTTGGCATCACTAAATGATGATTTACTAATGATTACCAGAGATAAATTCAAGGCGGAAGAAATAAAGCTACTCATGATCTCTATTAAACTGCAACTGCAATTTCAGCATCTAAGGCATCTTTCCAAGGAATTGGTGCTTCTGTGACACCATTTGGATCCTTTTTATCTGACATCTACACGCGATGGGGTGATCTGGATATTTCCATTGATTTGCCTGCTGCTTCTCAAAGTTCTTCAACTCTTGGGAAAACAACGAAGCGGAAAATCCTATCTGATGTGAAACAGTCTCTACTGAGGGGAGGTGCAGCTAGATATGTGCAGTTTATTCCAAATGCAAGAGTTCCTCTGCTCATTTTTGAGGATCCTTACTCTCAGATTTCCTGTGATATCTCGATTAATAATGGTTTAGGCATGCTGAAGTTTAAATTTCCCTACTGGATAAGTCAAATAGACACAAGGTTCAGAGAGTTGGTTTTCCTGATCAAGTACTGGGCGAAGGCGCATAATATAAATGATCCAAAGTCAGGGACACTGAATTCATTTTCCCTGAGCTTACTAATTATTTTCCACTTACAAATGCAGTCTCCTCCAATTCTCCCCCCTTTCAAGGATATATACAATGGAGCCCGTGAACTAGCAGGTGGAAGAAACAAAGATGAAAGACAATTGAGGAGGAGTGCAAACTAAATGTTGAGAAATTTAAACGTCAAAGATTTGGAAGAGACAATAAGAGCACTATTTCTGAACTCTTTGTTTCATTCTTTGCACAGTATACAAAAGTTGCACCTTTATGGTCACAAGGCTGGACAGTATGCACATTCACTGGCAAATGGGGAAATGCATTCAGTAATGGTTCTCGGATGAAGAAAAACTATGCAATGACGATTGAGGATCCTTTTGACCATGTTGAAAATTGTGCAAGATCTGTGACTCAGTCAACTTTGACGAAAGTATGTGATGCATTCTTGAAGACTGAGCAATCTCTTCACAGGCTTCCAGTGCCTTCAGAGATGCATTCTTTACGCCAAAGTTTATTTGGATCCTCTCAAGGAGGTCCTAAACCAAGAGTTATACCTACCCGTGTAAATTCAGTGAATTCATCGAAGAAACTTGATGCAGGCAATCCAAACAAGCGGGGTTCTTTACAAGGTCGTGAGACGGCATTTAGAAATAGATTAGTTGAGCCAAAACCAAGTGCTGTACCCTCTTGTGTAATTTCAGCGAAAGTACCCTCTCAAGTAATTTCAACAAATACACCTAGGAAATCTGGTGGAAGTAATAGACAGAAGGGAGTATTTTTACAACAACTTGGTAACGCATCTTCCAATATACCACCTAAAAGTGAGCCACCTAATTCTCTGGCAGCAACCTTTAGCCGAAGTTGTTCCTTGTCCGGAAGTATGCCTTACCAGCCAGTAGTTGCTTCCACGTCACAACCTCAGTTTCAATACACAAATGCTAGCCACCATTATGGGCAACAACAGCAGAATTTTGAATGGAGGCAACACTTCTGGTAGTGATACATTTGAGGGTAGAGCAGCAGTTTCCGATTATGTATATGATGAATCATTAAAGTATTACTACTGCAGCAAACACATATATATTAAAGTTAGATCAACGATGTGGATCATTTGGCCCGGATCCAATGGTCTTACGGGGGCATGAATTAAACGGAGTTTAGGAGAGATGCTACCCCCATAAGTGGTTTGATTTAAACCACTTTTTCCAGGATCGACGGCCATGATGTGTTACGGCCCCTCCGGTCCATTTCTTAGAAACATCTATCATTACCCCCCGTAGGTAGTTTTGGATTTTCCAAAACCATGGGTGACTTTATTATTAATCGAATGCATAGTAGTGGAACCCAAAATGCACTATTCGCCCTTTAAAAAAAAAAAAAAACTTTCAATTCGATTTTTGGGTTTTATATTATATATTATATATATAATATTAAAACAAATATTTTGTAAATTTAAATGATTCCAGCACTTTCAAGAATCAGTTTCAAAACTGATCATAGCAGTTAGGAAGTTATTTAGATGGCTGATATAAAAACAGAGAGAGGAGGAGGAGAGTGGGTTTCGGTTTTCAGATCTCCAGACAGTGATCTTTGTATGGATTTTTCAAATGATTGATGAATGAAAAGCAAACTCCTAGTATTTGTTGATATTGATTCGTCTTCTAGTTTTACATAATGTATTTTCAGTCCTTGAATAAAATGAAGTATCGAAGCAGCAGGAGTTAAAACCCTTAATAGGCGCTCCTTCATTTTAACTGTTCCTTTCTTTTATTTCTTCTAGAGCTTGAGATGATAGTTTATGTGCAGCAGCATATTGTTTTGGGCTTTTTCCTTTCATTCTTCTTCTAAACATTTCATTCTATATCAGCAGATAATAGCGTTGTGGGATGTTTACAGCATTTGATTTTGAACATTCAATGATTGAGCTCTGGAGGTGGATAAATGGGGATCATATTTCTGTGACATATTTATTTTAATGTCTTAAGCACGAATTCCTTTCACAGTCAAGGAATTGTTTTCTTAAGGTACAAC